>CM074502.1:4345558-4823058 GCA_037389245.1 Oryzias sinensis
GATCAGGTGACTGACTTGGCCATTCAAGAATATTCCCCTTCTTTGCTCTAATAAACTCCTCAGTTACTTTGGCTGTATGTTTTGGGTCGTTGTCCATTTGCATCATGAAACGCCGCCCAATCACTCTGACTGCATTCACCTGGATCTGCGTAGACAGTATGTCTCTAGCAGCCATAAACGCCCAGGCCATCACACTTGCCTCACAGTGTTTTACTGATGATGTAGTGTGCTTTGGATCAAGAGCTTCTCCATGTCTTCTCCAGACTTTTCTCTTGCCATCATTCTGGTAGAGGTTGATTTTGGTTTCATCTGTCCAAAGAATTTTTTTCCAGAACTGTGCTGGCTTTTTTAGATGCTTTTTTTAGCAAAGTCCAATCTAGCCTTCCTATTCTTGAAGCTTATGAGTGGCTTGCATTTTGCAGTGTACCCTCTGTATCTACTACCATGGAGTCTTCTTTTTATGGTAGACTTGTATATTGATACGCCTACCTCCTGGAGAGTGTTGTTAACTTGGTTGGCTGTTGTGAACGGGTTCCTCTTCACCATGGAAATGATTCTGCCATCATCCACCACTGTTGTCTTCCGTGGACGTCCAGGTCTTTTGGCGTTGCTGAGTTCACCAGTGCTTTCTTTCTATCTCAGGATGTACCACACTGTTGATTTTGCCACTCCTAATACTGTAGCAATTTCTGGAATGTTTTTTTCTGTTTATTCAGCTTAATGATGGCTCCTTTCACCTGCATGGAGAGCTCCTTTGACAGCATGTTGACTGTTCACAGCAAAATCTTCCAAATGTAAGCACGAGTCCTCTAATCCAGTGTTTTTCAACCAGTGTGGGAGATGGTCAAGTGTGCCGTGAGAAATTGCCTTCATTAACTGATCTAAAAACAATTACCATCTCCAGGAAATCAGCTCTATCAGGCCCTGATAAAACACTGAGAAGTTAAGAATGTGAAATATCATAAAATTATTTTTTCTTTGTGTTTATATGATTCTATTAAAGACCCTTTGATAAGAATGACAGTACCGCGATTTAGCTTCACATATAACTGTGTAAGGAAAAGTCCCGCCCCTTTAACTGTCTCCACCAATCATTCTTGAAGGCTTAATCACATGTCATCAGTCTGACCAATCAGAAGTGGTTAAAGTATTCACTTCCTTGTTTCAATTTAGCGCAAAAAAGTCGCTAAGTTCCAACAGAAATACCAGCTAAAGCTTGTCTATAGCGGATTGCTTTCCACAGAATCTGGTATCAGACTGTGGAACAAGTAAAGAAAACAATGAAGCTCAAAGACGCTGGTCTTTCTGCGATCGGCGGATTATTGGCACTATGTCTTCCATGATGCATTAAAGTGACTGTCTTAGCGCACATTGAGACTCTCCTCTTAACGTCTTAAAACAACGAACACACATCAAACAGCTTTTGAATCTTTTGACTTAATTTTTAATAAATCTTTTAGAAAAAAAGCTGCAGCTTCCGACTTTTTCTGCAACTATTATCACAAAAATGCATGTGAGATTGCAGAGGGGCTGTAGATCAATACAGACTATGAGCTTTTTCTTTTTTTTTTTATTTATCTATTTTTTTGGATGCTGGTGTGCCGCGGGATTTTTGTCAAGGTTAAAGTGCCGTGGCTCAAAAAAGGTTGAAAAACACTGCTCTAATCAACTCCAGGGGCCTCATTTATAAAACTTTGCGTAGGATTTGCGTCAGAAGTGGCGTACGGATGAAACATAGGACGTGCGTAAGCACAGAAATATTCGGATTTATAAAACCTTGCGCACGCACATCCTACGCAATCTTTCCCTTTATAAATCACAACTGATTCTAATCAGAAATGCTGCAGCCTCACAACCTCGGACCGTGGCCGAAATAAAAAAAAGAAATGGTCGGACATCAAAGTCGAGGCAAAAGAACGTCTAGAGCTGCATCGGCAGAGTGTGTCTGCCACGGGGGGGGGGGGGGGGGGCACACCGGAGCTGACCCCTCTTGATGAGAGACTGGCAGCTATTATTGGGGAATCCCTATTAAGTCCCCCTTATCGGCGTCCCCCTCCGCCTCAGTCACCTGACTGACGCGCAAGACGCACCGGGTGACACAGGTAAGAGAAATAACTAAAATGAATGCAGTCAAGTCACATGTATGCAGGCTACACAATTACAGATTATTAATATAGAACAATTTTATTTTAGTTGCTGGGTGTTCCAGCGGGGCCAGTGGTTACGATGCTGCAGCTGAGCAGCCGTCTGGCCCCAGCGTCTCCACGGCACGCGGCTCTCAAATAAATAATATTTTCCACACCTTTTGTTGTTCTTTACAAGCGACGCATAACTTCCAAACGCTGGCGCACAGCAGCAGCATTTGGCTCAAATGCGTGGGGATGGGGTTCAGGGTCGGGGCCAACACAGCAATCAGCGCCAGGGGGTAGAGGCACGTTTTTAAGCTGTGCCACATTGTGTAGCACAGCAGATGCCAGCACGATTTGGCACACACTGTCACTTTCACGTGTTTCTTCCATCTGCCGACGGTGTCGCCGTTTCTCATTTCACCCGTTTTTGTGCTTACGCCTGGGTCAGAGCTTGCGTGGAGGACCGCACATTTTCCCGTCAAGTTTGCTTTTTATAAATCTCAACTATTGCGTAGAGAGTGGCGTACGCCTTCTTTTGTGCGTACGCAACGTTTATAAATGAGGCCCCAGGCCTTTTATCTGCTTCACTCATAATGACATAACAAGGGAATTGCCCACACCTGCCCATGCAATAGCATGGAAGTCAATTTTCCAATTACTTACGAGCCCATGAAATTAAGAAATTGTGTTTAAAAAATGTTTTAGTTTTTCACATTTTTATGCAATATTTTTGTTCAACTCATGGAATAAAAGCTGAAAGTCTGCACTTCAATGGCATCTAAGTTGTTTTATTCAAAATTCACTTTGGTAATGTACAGAAACAAAATTAGAATGTGTCCAAATATTTATGCTCCTGGCAGTACGTACATACAAATGTATATTTAATGATGAGGCAAGAGCGCAAATATTAATTCGGAAATAATAATCTAAACCAAATTGCGTCAATGGAAACACCTGAAGAAAGTGAGAGAGGACAGCTGCAGCAAGTTTAGGTGATTTTGTGATTGTGGTGTTAATGGCACTCCTTTGCACCCACATGCATCAAACGCAACTTCTATTTGAGAAATAATTGCCTTTGGCAAAGCAGGGGGAGAGTGGAAATCTGTTTCATCAGGAGGGGGCTGGGGGCATTCTGCCAAAACAAATGACATACTGGCTTTCAGATCAGTATGAAGGAAGTTGCTGATGAAATTTCTTTACAGTTTTTCTTCGAAATCTGTGATAAATAGGGTATCTATTAGCTAAACACTTCACGTGTGGATTACGCCTCGTTTGAAACAGAGATGTCGTCTCCGATCATGTACCAGCACAAAGTTAGGATTTGTAAACACAATCCTCCTCATGAGTCTTCAAAACGTTCAAACTGGTTATGCGAGCTTCCACTACTGACAGTCAGAAAGGCATTACATGGCTGTACTTAACTGTTGTTCATTTTTACTGGTGTTCATCCACCCGTACATTCTGTCTATTTCAAAATACCATCTGCGTTTCTACTGTGAAAAATGTCACATCTTCAACACAATGGAGCTAAGAGGAAGAAGCAGGGCCACACCCAACACAGCTACGTCAGATGTGTGCTTTGCATTCATGTATGAATAGAGACATTGTCAAGATTTAAGAGCAACTTTGCCGGATAGTAATCTATTTTGGGCTTCAAAATTTCCCACGCATCTTAAATAAAAGGAAACTGAACATTTTCAAGACAATAGAAAATATGTTATGGAGTCAAAGCCACTATTATATCCTTTTTAAATGACATAATTTAGCCTCCCTTACTTCCTGTGTGTCTCCTGTGACGAAATCAAAAACACCCTTTCTGTATTACTACTTTTGTTAGTTGCACTTCAAGTTTCATGTTTTTCGTCATTTTATAATTACACCTGTTTAGCACATCAATATGACACAGAACTGAGCCACAGAGGACAAAATGTAAGATATGTTGACACTAATATGTAAACATTGTTCATCGTGTTAAGAGCTTTACATTCAAGATGCACGATCCCCACCACCTCCAAAGGCTTATACCAGAATAGTCAGGTATGTAAATTGTGGAATTCATTACCTTCAAGTGCATTTTACTCATAGATTTAGTCAATTCTAAATTGCAACTCCAGGGTAATACTTTACCTGTCAACGGCTTTTTTTCACTTTTAAAAATCTAAGTCTCAGGCATATAATATTTCCTCAGGGAAGCACATGGGTGGAGTTGTAGTGGTATGGGCTGTAACATTACAGTAAACATGAACATCCATGAATTTATTTTCAAAAAGCGCTTTAAAAACTACTGATTTTTTAAATTCAAAACTATGGTACAAGAATGACTTCTATGTAACAAAATTCTAGAGCACACCTATGCGCATTTATTTACATTTAATTCTTTGCGAATGTCTACATTCTGCATCTAAAGTAAATATTAGTCCATTTTCATTGGAGTGGGGCTTTAAGATCCAAGCTAATATTTGAGCTAACCCTCTAAATACATTGCTACAGGGCCCCAGTGAAGCAGAATTAACTTCTGTGGTTATATAACAGAAAATTTGACGTCCACGCTGGTGGATACCAGGTCTGAAGAGGTTATAAACTATTCTATATCTTGGGCACATCAGCTTATGTCTGTTGTCCCTGAATGAAAGTTTTTTTTTTATTTTTTTTTTAAAGGGTTTATTTCAAGCAATCAAATAGAAATGACACAAAAGCAATACAATCATCAGTTATACATTCACACAGTAACTAATCAAACTTAGGATAATTAGGCATCTTAGTAAATATTGCTTAAAAGGGAGTGGAATGAAGCGAACTTATATAATCCCACCCCGTTATACTATAACCATTTTATAACATGATTTATCAATATCCGGTTCATAACTTTTATCAGACAGAATAAAGAATCGTAAAGTATCAATAAAGAACATGACAAAGGTGAATTACTTAAATTATTATGTAAAAATAACTATTTCAGAAATCAACATTGCAAATGCAGATCAATTATATAAAATATATTCAGATTATGTTACTTATAAAAGTCATTCATATGATTAAAATATAATACTATATCAGTAAAATACACAACACTGTTTCAGAGATTTTCATAGCAAAATTTCATGAAGTATCAAAAGTTAAAAAACGTGCAAAATTATGTTACATTAGGAAAGATTTTTGAATCAATTTGAAACACATGACAAAGATGAATTACTTAAATTATTTTGTAAAAAATAACTTTTAGAAATCAACATGGCAATAAAGTATTAATATAATTAAAATTCAATCAATTTGACAATTTTAAATAATCTATTAATCATTAGGGGCTGCACGGTGGCGCAGTGGTTAGCGCTCTTGCCTCACAGCAAGAAGGCCCCTGGTTCAAGTCCCAGCTGGGGGACATGAAAAATACATCAACACCTTTCTGTGTCCAAAAACATGCTTCATAGGTTAATTGGCAACTCTAAATTGTCCCTAGGTGTGAGTGTGAGAGTTGATGGGTGTGTGATTGCGGACGTTCTACCCTGCGACAGACAGGCGACCTGTCCAGGGCATCCCCTGCCTACGCCCAAGTAGCCGGGATAGGCTCCGGCAGCCCCGTGACCCCGAAAGGGACAAAGCGGTACAGAAAATGAATGAATATTAATCATTTGTTTTATTACTTTTTGGTATTTTTATTTATTTATTTATTTTTCTTTCTTTTTTTTATGGCAAAGTAATGCTATGGAGTAAAAAATAAAAAGTAAAAAAGGGTCCATATTTGTCGAAAGACCAAGGCTAATATTCCTTCTGCTGATTAACAGCTGTTTTTCTCGGTTTAAAACAAAGCTTATAGTTCTCTTCGCTGTTATGTCTGCAGACATTAGACAGAGGTCCATATCCTTCTTCCGCTGATAACAGCGGCGCCTAAGAGTTGAGGTCAAGTTGTCTGCATGTCGGATCTTTGTTGATAATCAGGTCACTTCAGACTTATGGAGGAAATGATGAATCCAGGAGTTATATTTCTTGAAATTATTTGGCTCTTTGATTTATTGCATGTTGTTTCAGACGACCATGATTAAACACTTTTCAAAAAGTCTTTCATGGTCTTCACAACCAGAACCTTGGACCGGTCCGGTGGACCGAGTGGTTTGACGTAAATCCTGCAGCCTTTAACCCAAGTGTTCTCAATCTGCTTCTGCTTTCTGAGGAGCCTGGCATGTTTTGCGATTTCAGCATTCCTTCTGGTCAGATGGTCGTTCAGATAAACAGCAGATCCTTTGAGATTCCTCCTTTGGTTCATCAGAGCTAGCTTGTGTTTTTGATTCACAAACCTGATGAGGATCGCTGGTTTATCCGTCTCCTTTCTCTTGGGGAGCGGATGGCAGGTCTCGATGGTGTTTAGATCCAGGGAAATCCCTTTAGACGTGAGAAATGATTTCATTTGGAGATCCAAAGTCTCGCCACAGCCCTCCGTTTCAGAACTGCTAGCGATGCTAGCGTGATTAGCATTAGTAATGCTAGCTCCTGCTGCATTTGGCTTAGCCCGGGGTTTTGTTGGTAATCCAGTGAGAATGATATTATTCATCCTTATTTGTTGTTCCACATCGTCCAGTCTTTTCTCCAGAGTGTTGACCCGGTTATCTCGTTGCTCGTTTTTAACGCAAAGCCTTATGAATTCTTCCAATAGCACTGTAAGCGGTTATAGCTTAGCATTCACTTCTTCCATAAACGGATAATGCGTCGATTGAATATCATCAAGAGTCTTTTTAAGGTCTTCGTATTCCTGGCTTTTCTTAGGGGCCATGGTCAGCTCTCTTTTTTTGGAGAAAATCAACTTTTTAAGTTGTTTGTAGATAGAAGATAGTTGTATAGCCGCAGAGAGCCACACACACGCGTCCTGTGCTGTAACCCGGAACCAGTAAAAAAGGTAAAATGTCAATGAGAACCATGTTAGCAAAAGTGAAACCTTAAGTAGTTGCTGAATATATTTCTTTTTACGTTAAAATATGTAAATATACCAAACTGATGTGTCAACAAACGATCAGTTATCTTTGGAAATATAGCAATCTGATCAAATGTGTTTTTCACTAAAATGCCATACAAAGACAAGGTGCAAACAACACAAAACAACGTTCACCGTTGAGTACTCTTCTGCGCATGCGGGCCACTTCTGGGTCATTTTGACAGTCACACAGGAGATCACAAAAGTTTGCATTTAATTGGAAATGTGAACAGCCTTGCCAAAAAAATGTGATTTTTTTTTCTAAAAATCAGAATTGAGCATTAGGCCCCGCAGTGTGAACGTAGCCTTTAATGCAAGTGGGGAAAAAAAGATCATAAAAGAGGAAAAGTATTTAAACCAAACAAGGATTAAATCTGGTAAGTATGGGAAAGTAGGAAAATAAAAAATAGAACTAAAAGTCATAACGCACTGTGATAAATGAACAGGCACTCCGAAACAGTACACACATTGCACAAGGTTGACTCATTGCACTGGAAGAGCAAGTTGAAGCGTTAAGGATGTTCTATTGAATGTTGGGCTCATGGAAGACATGTTTCATATTGGAGTTATAAAAAAAGAGATGATGTATTGCATATATTCCAGTGGTGGAGCCTCGAGTCATTCTGCTGGAAGTGAGGAATTGAATGCATGTGTGTGTCAGGATTTTATTCTTTGTAGAATATTAAATTCGCATTTCTCCACGTGAAGTTGACACCAGAGAAATACTTGGGGCTCAGAATGGCGTGCCACAAAGAAAAACATCGCCCACAGCCTTGAAAACAAACTGGCCTCACCTAACGTTTTGACTCGGGTATAAAGAAGACCGTCTCTGCAGAGGAAGTCATAGCAAATCCTAATTAAAAGTCCACTGGGAACCGTTTGACAATAGGTCAAGAGATGATCGGATGTGGCTCTACATTTTAATATCTGAATTGATGTCACAGAAAAGTTTGTCTTTGAGTTTGCATGTTTATCACCTTAAGGCAGTTTGGTTTAAGGCAACATTTCTGGATGATGACATATGAATACGACAAATATTCTGGTATGGAAAAAAAACCATGCTTGAGCGAAAGCTCCTAAGGTGTAACATATGAAACTCATTTGTGCTTTAACTTCTTAGTTAAGATAAAAAAAAATAATTTCAAAGTTATTTTGTTATCATTTCAGTGTAGATTGTTGTCAACCAAAGCTCTTTTTGTGGGGAGTGATAGTCACACCAACATTTATTTAAACAAGCAGGGAGCCTATTTTTCTGCAGATGTTGGACTGGCAGATCCATATGTTTCTCATGTTTGATATACGGGATGAGGATAACTGATATTGCCTAAACAAAAAAATGAAAGTAAGTTTATGAAGACAATTATCATTTTGATTCAAGCTAAAATGACTTTTTTAAAGTTTTGTTGAATCTTTCCATTGGGCTAACTGATTTTCCTAAGCATAATTTTCTTTTCCTTTTCTGCTTGTTGACAATATGATTACTTCTCAGAAACACTTTGCAGTTGATTAAAGGAGAATGGCTGGCAGCCAGCAGAGCAGGCAGAGTGTAAAAAGGTTGGATGTGGAGCTTCTGTGGCCGAGCGGATGGCAGGAGCAGCAGGGTGGTGTGATGAAGGGCAAACCAAGCAGATTTGATGAGTTGTGTGTCAGCAGCATAAGATGTTACAGGTGGAGGGAAAGCAAAACAACAAAGCTGCAGCTCTCTGGCACTGCTGAGATATCTTATTACATAAAATACGTAATCTGACAGAAGGCTGAGAAGAACGAAGGACAGAACAACAACAAACACGCACACAAACATGAAGAAATGCAAAAAAAAGAAGGAAGAGGGAAACTCGCCAGACAAGAAAGTTAAGGAGTGACGTTAGATTATAGTAAGTCCCCACCCTCTGATGTAAAGCCATTGGATTTCAGTTACTGGTACAAACATAACTCTCTTTCAATGATTTTATTCTCAAGAGGAAGTAAAAAATAGAAACATTTCGGCCACTGCTTTTCTATTTTGCTTATTTTAAAGCAATTTAAAATTTTCCTAGTATTGTTTTTGTGGTACGGTTTATTATTAGCACAAATATGTTAATTGGAGAGCTGGGATGGAAATCTATCTTCAGGAATTATAAAGACAGTAAATTCAAAGTATGTTTGATCAACAAGGTCATTTAGACTCTTCTTCTGGAGCACAGAGGTAGAGTTTGCCAGTGAAAAGATGAAGTGACACAGAGAAGTACCCCAAATTTCAATATTACACAGTTAAATTATTAAGTCCATTTTGATACAAAGTAAAAAAAAAAAAAATACGTCTATAAATCAGACATAAAATTACATGTTTTGAAAAATCTTCTAGAATATTGAAACCTATGTGTGTTTTACAGGTTCTTAACCTAAAGAATACTCTACAAACAAAAAGTTCTGACTGGAAACTCAATAATTTTAGCTTATCTTCAGTAAATTGCTTGAAACCTAAAATATTATCTAGTTCTTATTTGTTTATTTACCCACAAATAATTCATTTACTGTCAGGAGGTTTCCATAAACGTGACTGAAACACTTTAAAGTTGTCTAAAAGAAACACACGTGACCATTAAGAAACAGGTTCTAATCTGGAAGATACCACTTTTAAAAAGAGGTGGAGCCAAAGACAGGGCCTGAACAAACACATTTTTAAGTTATAAATATGTAATTCTTAATAAAATCACAATCTACTGTAAGATGAAGAACAAATAATGTACCAATAAAAACTGCTCACCCTTTAACTTTTTCTAAAGTAACCATTTTTAATTACAGGGCTACAAGTGCAATGTTGTCTTTACTTTTAGTTGTTTGTGTTATTTGCTCGATTTATTATATTTTTTACATTAGATTTTTCCCCAGTTTGACAAGCTTTACTGCTCAGTTCTGGAATAGTAAACTCTATCCATTCACCATCTTCATTCTCTTTTGTTAGTAGTGAAACACCATTAACTAAATCACAATGCTAATGCTAATGCATTTCAATCTGCTGTCATCACTGAAACAAAAGGTTTTTGTGCACTAAGCTTTAGTAACTGGTATTGTGTACAAGCCACCTGAAGGAATTTCACATATGCTATCGTGTCATGTCCAATTCCAGCAGTAAAGTGTTGAAATCAGAAATATGTTGTAGCTTGAGTTTTGTTTCTCAGAGCAAACTTGAAAGTATTTTTTAATGAGTTCTTTCATTGACATACATTTATCTTTCGTTCTCACTTGTGATCTTAATTTTTCTTATTCTTACAACCTTAAATGTTGCCACTACTACAACACAGTTTACATTTAAGTCTCGAAAGATCCCCAACAAAGTGGACACGTTTATTTTGAAATTCAAACTTCATTACCAAGTACACAAAGATGATGCTCTTTGTTGATTCTGATAATTGACCTTTGGAAAGTGTGATCTAAAAATACTATTTTAATAAAATTAAACAAATAATGAAAAATATGAGATCACAAACAAATCAAACTTTTTTCATGTAGCACTTTTCATATAGAACATAACACAAAGTACTTAACACAAGAACAAAAACATAAAACAACAACAAAAAATTAAAAATGAAAATAAAGCCCCTTTCCCACCCCCCAAAACATCCAAACAGAACCCCGATCCCATTCATGACTCCCACCCCTTAAATGATGGAGATAAACATTTGGGAAAGAGGCTGAGCACGGAAAAAGGTTGTTAGTGTAAAAATTTCTACCTCCCTCTCTTTGAAAGCTGCATAGACTACAAGACTACAATCATTTGTGTGGAAAGGAATTCCAATTGGCTAAACACAGTTGTGAAAGAGGTGACTTGGATGACAGTTGTGTTTTATCTTCATTTGCATATAAACCACATTCTCATCCACTAGTATTGTTTATTTATCCTCTGTAATATTTAAATTTTTCTTGTTGCAATATTCCTATTTATCCAACACATGTAACCCTTGTGCTATCCTAGGCACTTTAACATTGGGAGTTGGGTCATTTAGACCCACTAGACAGTGCTCTGAACCTTTTTTCTTCAATGATTTGTGAACCTCACTGGTGTCCATGGATTACTGTTGGAATAATGGTTATAGGTAACCAGAAATCTTTCCACTTTTATCCACCTATATTGTAAGTGGATAAAAGTGGATTAACACATCAATGCAAGGGTGGGGTCATCTAAGATAGCAAAAGGGTTAAACATGTTAATGTTAGAATATATTATAATATTCTCATCATTTAGGTCATTGGGTTCAATATCTTTGTGACAGGAAATGTTTAAACTTTATCTAAATGGTTTATAAATGCTTTAATGGTGTTGGGCCTTCTTATTTAACCGATGTGCTTTTGAAGAAATGGACCCTCGCGGATCCTGCAGTCCTCTGGCACTGGCCTCTTAGTTGTTCCTAAGGTGAGGACCAAAACACAGCGTGGAGCCTCATTCCACCATTACAACCCTCAACTGTGGAACAGCCTGCTGGAGAGCCTCAGAAACTGTAGAGGTTTTTAAGAAGAGGAACAAGACCCAAATTTTTAATTTAGCTTTTACATGACTTTTGTATTTGTTTGACTATTTTCTCCTTTATTTCTTTATGAATTTCTCTACTTTCTCTACTTATTACACTGTTTTAGTTATGTAAGGACTATTTTTATTTAAAATACAATCCTTTTTCTAATTATTAGATTCATGATATTCAAGATTATGTTATCATTTCTAATGCCTTTATTTTTTTATCGGTTGAGTTTTATAAAGCATTGAAGGCTTTTGGCACTTTACTCGTTCTACAATTTTTCAGTTATTGTAACCATTCAGCTATCAAAATGTTCAGCTCTTTCAGCTTTTTCCAGCTGTGACTTTTGGTCCTTCAAATCCTTGTACTTATCAAGATATTCCATGATTTCCAGGTTTATTGCCTCCATTGAAATACATGGGGAATCTTTGGTGCAGAAGCTCGCCGGTTCGATAACCGGTGTAGGCATTTTTAACAAACATATATTTTTTGTTATTGTGCTGCTTTCACTTTATTTATGGTCAACTTTGATCATTTCTTTATTTATAAGCTTATTTACTTTTTTCCAATTATTACCCTATAAGTTTCATTTTCATTCAGCAGTATAGCATTAAACCCTGCATTTTCTTCTGGAAATGCAGCTACTTCTAGTTTATTTTGTTTTTTCAATTATGCTTATATCTTATTTTAATATTTTATTATTATTATTTATATACTGAAGTATTTTCTCACTCCAGTGCTTCCTTTTTGGGATCCATTGTTCTGGGGCACTACCGGCTCCGCCTGTAGGGGGTGTTGTTGTTGCGGCGCCCGTTCTCATCAGGCCAGCTGAGGTCCTGCTCTGTGGTCTGATAGTCATGTAGCGGGGCCTGAGCTGTCAAGCGTTCGCTGTGGCAATTGCCCCCGTGGTCGGGCTGGCCTTTGGAATAAATGGATCCCCATCGTACCAAGCCAGACTGGGGCTTCACTGTGGCGCAGTGGTTAAGCTCTCTTGCCTCACAGAAAGAAGGCGCTTATAAGTCTGGGGGACCTGAAACAAAACATAATTTTAAAAAATTATGTTAACGACTTTGCAGTTTATATGAAAAATATGTCTCTATGTGAATGTAATGCATATAACTCATTCAGAAAGAAAGTTGCACAGCGGCATACCTATGCTTCATTGTTCAACACCTCCTCAAACACACAGAGTAGTTCCTTCATTTTCAAGGTAGAATGCGGCCCCTATTGTCTCGATTTAGGAGACTGATTCTTTATTTCTTGGACAGTTTTTGTTTTATTGTTCTTATCTGATCTCTGGGTTTCAGGTCTTCAGTGCAGATGGGCCAGTTTTTTTGCAGAAAATTTTCCGTCTTTCCGATGAGTCGTGTCAAGCAATCTAGCTTGGCATTGTTTTGTTGAAATAGCCAAGCCCTTCTTTGAAGAAGTCATTGTTTGGATACAGACAGAGCTTTTTTCTCAAACAGGCATTTATTGTTCACCAATGCTAGTGATCTCACTAATGCGTAGAATAATACTATGAGTTCTGACATGTTTGCATTCAACCTATTGTGGAGCATGTGTGATGCTGATATCACTTGATGATCATTTTGTAGAAAAGTTGCAAATAATAACAGGTAAATCACAGGCTGCAGAGTAGATAGGTTAGATATACAGTAGCTGCAAAACAAGCAGATTGATATATCTGGCGGGGTCAGATGGAGAACAAAGTCAGACATTCTCCTCTGAACGCTCAGCGTTTCTGTTTACTGACTACCGGGAATGCAAAAGCTGTTGTGAAAGCAAGGAGACCATGTCATGAATGGCAACATTGTCTTATTAAGGAATGTTTTTTTCTCTCCCTCACTGTCATGCTTTGGTCTTGTAAGGGCCCTCCTTTAGAAGATCCAACAAGCGTTACCATTTCTGATGACGTTTGATCCTTTTCTGAATAAGGCTGAAGAGCCTCGACTCTGAGCTCAGAGACAAAAGCTTGTTCAATTTACAAATCAAGTCACTTTACTGACCCATAGAGGAGCCACCTGTTTTAACAAATATGTCTGACTTAACCATTCTTCAGATTATTTTGTTTGAATTTCATTCGGGGGAAAAAACAAAATAGCTCTCTGTTTCAATAACCTACTTCTTTTGTGTGAAGCTTATTACAAAGAGGGGATTTGCTAAGACAAAGTTACATACCTTTACAATCTTTCAGGATTAACCCGTGATTGTTAATGTACTGCACACATTGTATAATATATCATATTCACCTTTTGTTTGAATTTGAGTTCTACATGTTTATGTGTTGAGTCAAGGAATACACATGTAGGGATTTTTGTACGTCAGTGGGATGAAAGAAAGCACTCCTTTTGAGGATGATGTGTCAATTTGGGTATATTTGGAAAACTTTAAATGTTCTTTGTGTACACCAGCAAACGCGTCCTTTTTGTTTACTCCAACACAATGCTTCCTGGAAAAAAAGATTTTGCAATCAGGAAACCTAAATCACGTGAGTGCCGATGAGCTACGTAAACAGTCTGGAAATATCGGTGATTCAAGTAATTTTTTCAGGCCATGAAATGCAACTGTTTAAGTTCATCATAGCTGGCACAAACCTAATAAAATATTAAAGCGGCTATTTTGGGGGACTGTACATTTTGATAAAAAAAATGAACTGTATCATTTAAATAGGTGTGAACACATTCTGCTCGGTTAGTTTCTTTGAAGAGGTCTGGGATCATTACCAAGAAAGAACTGTCATTCCTCACATGAAACCCGATGCTTGGTGACAAATTTCTTGGACGTTATTCAATGGGTTTCATGTTCAAAGATCTGTAGTGATAAAATGCCTAAATCCAAGTTTGACTGTGTGAAAAAATGTAACAGCTGCGTGTGTCCTCTGGGTCCAGGCGGTTGTAATGGGGGATCTTTGGGTTGACTTGTGGCCCAAGTGTAGTCTCTGTTGTAAGAAGCTCCACGTAATTCAGAGGTGCAAGTCCTGCAGGGAGGAACTGTTGCTTCAGTAGGTTTGTATTGTGGGTTTTGTGGGGTGCAGTTTGCGGGTTTGTCTACTTGGGTGTGGGTTCCTCCACGCTAGGTTGCTGCTGGGAGGCGGCTCTGTGCTGCCTCCCAGCCTTGTTTCAATAGCCCAGTAGGCATGTGGTGCTATTTGATGGGGCCGTTTGGACACCACTGCAAAGAAACAAGAGATGTCCTCACAGTGCTCCATCCACCTGTTTTTACTGAATACTCTCCTTACTCCAGCACACTATACACACTTACACACCAATAACTGGTAAATGATGTACACTTATACAACCTTCTTAAAAGATCCAAGACACTTTACAGTCACAGTCCCGTTTACCCATGCAAGCACACATTCACTGGAGCTAACCCCCACCAGGAGCAATACGGGTTCTGTACCTTTCCCAAGGAAACTTCTTTGACACATAGGTGGACAGGGTGGGAAAGTAAACCTGCGATCTTCCAATTAGATGTCAACCACTGTACCTCTGCAACATGGCTGCCAATACAAATTGATTGCTATTGATCCTCTGTCCCCTACCCTATTCCTTCTTTTGGGAAACCAGTTGCTGTGGTGGTTGTGACCTTTGGACATTGGCTTCAGGGGCCAGGTGGTCTCTCTCCACAGGGGGAAGGGGATCCTTGAGTATGTTTTAAGCTGGGGATCACATCACATTTTTCAACATCACCAAATCAAGAGAGCCTGGTCAGTCCTCGCTTATCCTCCAATTTTCAGGGATCCCCATTTTGCCCTCCCTCTGGGCAGGGGATTGTGATCTACCTCTGCTATCAGATGGACTCCACGAAGGGAGCTGGCGGTCTACCTGGAATAATGTGTATGCATGGTAATGTCGTGTCACCACTCTTAGCTCACAGGGAGAAGGCCCTATTTTAAATCCTAGCTTTGTCCTTTCTTTGTTTCAGTTTGCATGTATTCCTTGTACATGTCTTACTGTTGTCTTACTCCAAAAAACCTGCTTCACAGGTTCATTGGTGACCAAATGTTCCCTTAGGAGTGAATGTGAGGGTGTTTGGCTCTGGGACAGACTGACAAACTATCTAGGGTGTGCCCTCTCTTTATCCAACAGTAGTTGGGAAAGGCTCCAGCAACCCTGGGACCCCAAAAAGAATGAAGTGGGTTCAGAAAATTGATTTATGGATACTGTAATAACCGACTACAACAGTTGTTTTACTAAAGCGAGGAGATAAGGAAGCGCTCACAACTTGCATTCCTCGAACATGCTGGTTCACTCTAGAGTTATGATATTCTGTTGAGGTTTTTTTTTACAATATTGAGTACTCTTGATGTTTTTGAGATGATTTAGGGTGAGTTACTGAGAAACTGCTATTGTTTGTTTGAGGTGTTTTCATGTACAGCGACATTGGGTTCCTAGAAAGGTGCCTAACAAATAAAATCTATTATTATTACTTTATTGATGGTCCCTCCCTGCTTTTACAGCTTCACTGCGAGGCAAACTCTGGATGTTACTCATTTTCTGCATCTCCACAGACAAAAACAAACAGTTCAAACTGGTCAATAGAACTACATACATTTTGCTCTAACGTTTGTGGATAAAGTAAGTAGGAAGAACAAAACATACTGGCAAAATTGTGAAGAGCGCATAAGCAAAACAAGACTAATAAAGTTTAATGAATTGAATATTTCTAATACCATTCAATCCCAGTGACATACTTATACAATAGAGATTAAAAAAATGTGAACTTTAAAAAGTTTGCCCATAACTTCCAGGATCGCACTCCTGTGTTCTCCAATGTTTAAAATTTGCAAAAAGTTGCTTTCTCCAACTGTTCTCAACTTAAATCCATGTGTCAGAAATGAGGAGAAAGATTTGTTTTTTTAAATGTGACATTTGAGGCTGATCAATGACGATGTATTCTGCAAACCGTATGCACCAGTCATCAGTGACGTGCAGAGAGGGTCACGGCTGTTGAGGCACTTACGTCAGTCAGATTTACAAATTTGATTGGCAACAGTTAAATGTTTCCAAGTTTTACAAAGAAAAGGTCTGCTGTATAAAATTTTATTTATAAAATTTTCATTTTAACATTTTCTTTTTAATGCTATGAACTGTAGCTTAGAAAACTAAAATCTCCCAAAATTATTTTTACTGAAAAAACAAGCCCATGCAAAGCTCCTTCTGAAGAAATACATGGATAACCTGTTTGTAGAAATGTTCTTTATCTTTTAAAATTCTCTCTGTCTCAGTGGAGATCACTGCAGCAACATGTCTCCACAAATTCCAGAGTTTAGACAAGTAATACTCCGTTTAGAATATAAAGCTAAACAATATAAAAGAATATCTGAACAGTTTTACTTAACCCTTGTGCTATCCTAGGCACTTTAGCATTGGGAGTTGGGTCATTTGGACCCACTAGACAGTGCGCTGAACCTTTTTTCCTCAAGATTTGTGATCTTCACTGGTGTCCATGGATTACAGGAAATCTTTCCACCTTTATCCACCTTTGTCATGGTAGGGAGAACACGTCAATGTAAGGGTGGGGTCATCTAAGATAGCACAAGAGTTAAATTGCTACAGCAAATTCTATATTATTCTTTGGCCACGGTGTCATACTCTCCGGGATCACCAGCGCCCTCTGTCTTGAGACAGTCATACTGCGTGCCTCTGAGCAGTTTAAAAGACTAAATGAGTCACAAACTGGCACCAATGTAATCAGAAAGTCAGTGAGAAATTTAAAAAATGAAGTAATTAAAAATAAAGCATCTTTAATGACAATAAAAAGAAAATTAAAAGTAATCTTAGAAGAAACTTGCCTAAAAATTTGATATTCATTTAATTTAATTTATTTATTTTTTAAACTAAATTTTGCAGGTGAGTCTGGGCAGGTGAGCTCAAAAAGCTAACTGCTGAAAAAGTTTGCAACTGTTTCAGCAGTTAGCAATCTATGATACAACATTGTGACAAAAAGATTTGGCATGCATGTTCAGCAGCAAACAACTGGTTCGTATGATAAATGACACTTATGTAACTTCTGGCAAATGAGATTTTAAGAGGTAGTCATCTGCTTATTTTTTCATTAAGTGTTCACAATGTATAATGGTTTTAAAAATATTCAACTTTTAAAATCCAATCTACCCAAATTAGCAGTTTTATTGCAAACACTGATCCTAGAAACATACATACAACATATACATAAAACTTTTCATTGCAGATAAGAACTCCATTCAATATTTCTGACTCCAGACTGTGAACCAAGTCAGATTGGGCTTGTGGGTTTTTACTGATCTTGTCGACACATTTTTATCCAAACGTCATGGTTTGATCATTCTAATGGTTCAAAAATTGACTTGCTAAAAACCAGCTTTTACTCCACATAAAGAGTTTTTATGGCCAAATTGTCATGGTGCCTCTGTCAGACTCCTCCAGCTCTGCTCTGCTCCTGATTGCCACCAGCTGTCGTCACTCAGCTCATCACCCTATGCTGCTGCCAGTATTCAACGCCAGTTCGTTGCCCCTTGTGGAAAACTACCCCACGAGTGACGTCAGTGTTGACCCTCTGCCAATCCGCCTCAGAAAACCAGAAGACCTGGTTTGCCTCACCTTGAAAATCATGACACACATATTGGATTGAAATATATTATTTCTCTTATTTCTAAAATGACATTTGAGATGAGCTGCAGTTATTTCTAGATGGTTTTGTGATGCAATGTGCCCTTTTTCCCATTAATGATGTCTGATAAACTGGGAAAATTTTGGGACGATTTAAACCTTTAACCCAGGGGTGTTTTTTTGGTGAGGGCCAAAAACAGAAAAATGAGCAAAGGTCCGGGCCGCACACAAGAGGTGACATAATGACACATGATTACTGTGTATTTTTAACTCACGTATAATGTGAAGAACATTGCTCTCAGTGGGAGCAGTGATGCTGATCTGTGCCACACAAAACAAGCGCACATCAAAATGAAACATTCACTCAGACAATGAAACCAACCAGGCAGTTCAGAACGGGTTTATTGAGCAGCTGAAGCCAGCAGATCTTTACATACGTAGCCGTTATTGTGGTTGACTGGCAGAGCGCACAATTTTGTAGTTTATAAAGAGTCGACTGTTTTCTCAGAAAAGTAGACCAAAAAAAGGGCTTATGGGTGACCAACAAGGACAATCTTAACATTAAACACACACAATTTAAAAGCTTGATTTTACAATTACACTCTGTGACAAAATATGCAGCTGTGAACAGAAAAAAATTCCAAAAACAAAACAAGTTCTGCATTTTCTTTACCTTTTAAGTTCACTCTATCTTTGTGAAGCAAACAGCATCCTTGCAGGTGTCAGACGGAGACGGCTCATAGGAGCTTCCTTTACTTCCTAAGCCTGTGCCCTTTGCTCTTATGAAGCCTTTGGGGAGACGTGATGGCCATCATTAGGAGAGACAAGCAGGCTGCAACCCCTCGTGTAACGCTGCTAATTACACGAGGAAAATAGTGAAGGAGGCCTGGATGGACGGCGTGTGTTGACTCACCGCGATAGGAAAAAAACTGTTGAGCTTGCAGGCTAGCTGGCATTTGCTTGAATTTCTGTGCTCGTTCGGCACCTGTGTACGAAGCGTAGCTGCTCTGATGCTTGGTCTCATAGTGCCGACGGACATTTTACTCTTTCATAACGGCAACATAATCAGTGCAAATCAAACAGACACACTTTCCGTTGATTTCCTTAAAGAATTATTCATTTTCCCACCGTGTTTGAAATCTTCTACACTAACTTGCTATCTTGCGTTTTCTTCGGTGCTGCCATTTCTGGTGACTCGCGGTAAATATTCTTCTTTGCTTAATTTTGTTCAGTGGAGAAACACCTTTCTGTGACCGACTCCATCTAGTGTTGAAACTGAGAAGTGCAACAGAGTTGAGCTCAAGCACCATGTGCGGGCCATATTCAATTATATTTTCAAATTTTGCTGCGGGCCAATAAAAACAGACCCACGGGCCGCAGTTTCCCCGCAGGCCGTAGTTTGAACACCCCTGCTTTAGACCTTTTTTTTTTTCCTTTTTTAAAGGGAGCTTAAGTTATTTAATATTGATTACCCCTGTTTGGTTGTCCTGAAATACAATTTCTGTAGGTGTTGTTTTAATAAAGATGGTGCCATTCAAATTCTTGTTGCCAAGGCTGTGAATGACAGAAATAAACGAATGTTGTTGCAGACAGGGAAAAATTTCACAAAGGGCATGCAGGAATGCGTGCCTAAAAAAACAAAGCACCTCATCACTCAACAGCAATTTGGGTTTTCAGGTATTGGTCCTGACTGTAGGAATTTAAAGTCACACCCTCATATTACACTTCGCTTAGTTTCCAGACGTCCTTTGTTAAAGTAGGAATTTAAAAAACTACATTCCTGAATACAATGATAGGTTTTATAGATCTGATGATGGAGTGAAGGACAGAAGCTTGTCTTCCTTGAATGCACATCTTTTTTTAAGGGAAAAAAGCAAATGTCAGGACAAGACAAATGTACAGATCACTTATTAAAAAATGAGAGAGAACTGAAACTGAGGTGTTTATATGCAGGCTGAGGATAAACAAAAATCCAGCATCAGCTGGGATACTGCAAACTCACACCAAGTGTGGACATGACAGGTAAAAATAAGGTAGAATAACAGGCATATTTGCTGATACAGGGCACAAAACCCCACCTCTGGCCTGCTTTACGATGCCAAGTCGCCTTGAAGTACTAAAATAAAAATGTTACTGTTTGTGGAAGGCCTAAATTAGGAGAACTAGATCATTTTATGGTAAATTAAACCTTTTTAAAGACCCACTCCAATGAAAATTGTGTTTTTGTTGTTTTCAACACATTTTTGGGGAATTTGTCTGATAATGGAGGACATATATATATATATATATATATATATACACTCATTAGTCCTCGGCCTCCTTCCTTGCGGCTAGCATACAGTCTCAGGGTGCTGGATATGGGATGGAACCCTCGATGCATGGTGAGGACCTTTCGTGTCTTAACATCCATGGTCTGTATCTCAACCTTTGGTCATCTTATTATTCCTGCAGGGTATCTGATAACTGGCAGTGCATAGCTTTTTTTTTCCCGGGTTTTGTTGCTGCCATTGAGCTGGCTTCTTAGGACTTGCCTTACTCGTTGGAGGTATTTAGCTGTTGCAGCTTTTCTTGTATTCTATTTTCTCACACTGAGTGTTGCAATGTTTCTGTGTATCTTGGCAGTAACGTTTATTTGTGGTTCGCCTGGAATTTTATATGTTTTCCCTCTCTGATGCATGCTGTACGTTCGAAACACAAAGTAATGTCTACCTGCAAACTGAGGATTCTAGTTAAGTTATTTACATCATTTTATGACTATAACTACTTAATTAACTAACAATTATAAGTATTTCTTTCTGATTAAAACCTTCTGTTCTGAAATGAAACTCTTATTTTAGTTGGATTCAATTTAAAACAGATACATCTTTTCTTTAAGAACCCAAGAATTTATAAACTTGACTAATTTTTATTACACTAAAACAAGTAAAGATTCAAATAAGATTTGGGGATTTTTTTTCTTTTACATATTTTGTGTTTCCTATTTAAGAAAAAAAATACATTCAGTAATAAAACCTTTAAACACTACACTTTTTTTATTTTTTTAAAAGCTTTAGAATGCATCATGGAATTGAGACTGCCCTTCCTAAAGTGCTAAACAGCATCCGTGTCAACAGTGACTCAGGGAAAAACATCAATCTTGGCGTTTTTAGAATCAGTGCAGCCTTTGTTACTGTGGACCATAAAATCCTTCTTGACAGGCTGGAAAGTGGGCGGGATTATTGCCCAGGGTCCACAGTTGGGTCAGATCCTATTATGCAGACAGTGGTTCGGTTGTTTTCTAATGGTGATCATAAATCTGGGAGTCTTGTGTCTCTGCTAAGCAACCCGTACACACTCCCTCTGAGTCAAATCCTGCACACTACAGGTGCACAGGCGAGTTCTGACACCAAACCACAATGAACCATTCACCTTTGCTGAGAGCTAAACTTCCTTCAGTTAAACAAGAAAAGGATAAAAGTCCTTGTTTGCCAACAAGAAAAATGGAGTAAAGAACAGATTTCTAGAGAAATACAGATATCAGCACTGACTGTGTTAGACCAAAAATGTAGGATACTCTGACAAATAAATGCATTTAATCATAAACAATCTGAACAAAAACATATATTTCAATGACGGTCAAATCAGGTTTGGACCTCCTTTTAGCTGTTTTTGCTCCTTTGGCTGAAATCATCATTGAGACACCTTTTTTGGGGCACCTACCAGTCCCTTAAATGTGTCTTACGTGTGAAATGTCTAAACCTAAACAAAAACTACAATATTCTGAAACTACATTTCAAAGAAAGTTTAAAAATAGGCTTAAAAACATTTCCAATGTTAAATTATATCACTTGGGTCACTTAGTGATGTTAAAATTGATTTTAAATATGTATGCATCCCGATACCGACATGTGTGAAAATCTACAGACCTTATAGGATGTCCTAATTTTCTTTAAATGACTATATCACGCTGCAAAGTGGCATGTTGTATTGCATCATCAAGGAAGCTGCCTTTTGCGACAAGAATGAAGACATGACTTTGCTGACAACGTGACCCTTAAATACACAGAAGATGATCAACTTCAGTAAATACAGCTGCGGATGCTGAGAAACACGAACCTGTTGTCACTGTGACAGAAGAAAACAAAAACAGAATGTTAAAAAAATACAATCCTCAAGAAAATATGGCTGTTTGTTTATACATTTTTTCAATTGTCACCTTGCTGCACACAGATGGAGCCAGCTTCCTGATGATGTCTATTTATATTTTAACTTAAACTGTTGCTCTTTTCTGACTATTTTATTCAATGGATTTTTCAATCTAGTATTCTATTTGTCCTGCCTGCTGCAAAGCAATTTGAAAAGCTACAACTTATAAAAGGTGTTACATATGAAACTTTTTGACTAAATGAAACACCTTGGATGGTGTTAACCTTTGTGCTATCCTAGGCACTTTAACGTTGGGAGTTGGGTCATCTTAACCCACTAGACAGTGCGCTGAACCTTTTTTCTTCAATGATTTGTGATCTTCACTGGTGTCCATGGATTGCATGAAATCTTTCCACCTTTATCCACCTTTGTCATGGTAAGGAGAACACGTAAAAGTAAGGGTGGGGTCATCTAAGATAGCACAAGGGTTAAACGTGCAGAACTTTGGGCAAAATCTAGATGTAGGGGGACGTGTCATCACTCCAATAAACATTTATTTTATTTTAGAGAAAAACATTTCTGATAAACTATTTGATGTCTTTACGTATTTATAACTTCAAGCAACCAAAAAAAAATTAGAACCATTGACATAGTAATTAGAACATAATAATACGTTTTCTGCTAAATAGTAATTAAAAAAGGAATTCAAATCCATAACAAATGTTTTTTATGTCTGTAAGAATGCAAATTGACATTTTGAAGATTTGGCTGAACGGCTCAAAAACTTTGGCCCAAGAAACTGCAAAAGCATTGAGAAAAAAAATAATGAAAGGTAAACAGTGACTCATTGGCAGCCATAAATAAAGAGGAGGAAAAGAATAGATCAAATTCTTTTCTGATTACTTCTGGATTTACGAGAAACACAGTAAAAGATAAAAAAATATATATGATAATTTTAGTTAGGATGGTGCTATAGTCCAGACTGCTACTCTTTCACCCCTGTCTGTCTGTCTGTCTGTCTGTCTGTTTCTAAAGTATCTTTTAACAGATGATGTCAGAGTTTCAGTGTTTTCTGACGCTTATTGATTTGGGCAGGTGGTCACTCTCACAAAGTCTTGTTCTGCTGGAGGTTTCCTCTCCTTATAAGTTTTCTTCTCCTGTCGCCCAAATTCCTGCTCCTTGCCTGGTTTGACAATTTTTCTTAAAACAACCTATTTTGTCAGTTTTTGCCATAAATAGGATCAGAAATGCAGATTTACTTCAAAACAGTTTAAAACAAGTTGCGTCTTTGGGTTAAATGATTACCACGCGATCAAATTAACAGTTTTTAAGGTTGACTAAATAAAAAAAATGGATCTGAACAATCCAAAAGACAGCAGTTGTCATTTAATATTCCTGTTCAAACTGTGTTTCTTTGCATTTTTCTAATTTGCGGGGGTGTGTCTTACCGTTTTCCTGTAGATGCTGGAAGCAAGTTGAACTGGTTCTGCCATATAAAATTCTGGGTAGGATGTCCTGACAATAAACACACAGCCTGTGCAGGTTTCTCTCATTGTTGCAAAGATACCAGCGGGGAGAAAGTGTCTGAAGTGGAGGGGCTGCAGGAGTTTTTGTCTTTCTTAAAAACTCAAACTTGTGCGTTCTTTGTAATTACCCATCAGGCAATGCGATAATTGGATCCACTTTTATCATCTCACAGGTGAGGAGTAATTTTTTTTTAAATCCGGTTGATGCTTTTTATTGAATTTTGGTTTTACACGGGTTGTAAAAGTACCAAGAAAAAGTACTTTGGTTGTACTTTTAACTTTACAAATAAAAAAGATAGTGAGAGGGAACTTTTTACTTATAAATCTGAGATAAACTTTAAATAAAAGACAATGCTTTATTACTTTGTATACCAAGTATAGCGACAGGTGG
Organism: Oryzias sinensis; assembly: GCA_037389245.1. NCBI lineage: Eukaryota > Metazoa > Chordata > Actinopteri > Beloniformes > Adrianichthyidae > Oryzias > Oryzias sinensis. The sequence goes on from CM074502.1 coordinate 4,369,779, forward strand.
GTTTCTGTTTTGAAATGTATGTAATTCCACCAGGCTAATTACAGATAAAACAAGGAAAAAATATGTTTTTATTTTTTTATTTAGAAAAAAAATGGAGCAGACAAAACTTCCAGAAGACGAAACCAGAGACCAGATGGAGGACATCACAGAGGAACAGTTCCTCAAAGATCTCTACATTTTCATGAAGAAGAGAGACACTCCAATAGAGAGAATCCCCAACCTGGGCTTTAAGCAAAGTATGCTTTTTATTCTTTTTTTTGGGGGGGGGACCTTTAATTTTTAAAATTCACATCTTACTATTGTTGTTGTTGAAACCAAAAGGAGTAAAATAAATATTGTTATTTATCATCTATGCTGTTTTTAATAGAGCTATGGTAACACAATACAAAAAAAACTTGGTGGAACCAATACATTTTTATTCCGTTTTTAAATCCACCACCGCATTTTTATTGAATTATGTCACTGTTCTTCAAAAAACATAAAAGTGGCATATGTTAAAGCTAAAATATTATTTTTGGATCATCTCAGGTACCCAAAGGCTTTTCCTTTTTGCCAGCTGTCAACATAAACAGAAAACTGTGATTTGAATAATTGTAAATTGTGATCTAAATCCTTCTCCTAATGTTTTTTTTTTTTAAGAAAACTAGTGAAAAATAGAAGAGAATTAACGTAAAACTGTTGTGTGTTTTTGCAGTTGATTTATTTGTGATGTTCAAGACCGTCAATGACTTGGGGGGCTACCACAAGGTAAACAGCATGTCGGAACATCCGTGTTGACTTCACATGACTAATTGAAATGTTTTAAATTCCAGGTCAAAATGTATGACAGGTTTAGATTCTTCTTTGCACTTTTGCAAGACAGAAATTGTAAACTGTCCTGCATTGCCTTAGGTCACTTCCCATCAGCTGTGGAAACAAGTCTACAACATTTTGGGCGGAAACCCGCGGAGCACGAGCGCTGCGACCTGCACTCGCAGGCACTATGAGCGGTAAGCAGGACCACGCATGCTCCTATTCCAGCCTGTGGAGTATTCAGCTAGCACCGTGTCTCATTCACTTGCTGTTATTTTAGGCTCCTCTTACCATATGAGTGCCACTTGAAGGGCATTTTAATAAACGCTGTGCCTCAGCCAAAACCCTATCACGACAAGGACAGCTCCAGCGGGCAGAGGCCGTCAAAGCGCAGGCTACTGTCCCCTCAGGTGGGTTTCCATTTCCACACTGAGAATGATGGGAAATGTAGCTTTTTTGTATTTAGATTTAAATTTTAATGATCATTTTTGTGTTATTTTTCAGGGACCTTACAGTTTCCAGTTCGATCCCTACCTCCACTCTTTGCCTCTACACTTCCCGCAGTTCTATCCACCAAGTCAGTCATTTCTACCCCCTATCTTTCCCCTCACTCCCTCAGTGTTACTCCCTCAACACCCTGCCCTCAAACCCACCCACCAGTTTCAGCCACCAACTGTTGACCAGCACACCAACCAGTCACTGATGGACCTGCGGCGACGGGCAGAGCAGTACATGTCCTCGTTTAGACAGACTGAACCCCTGAATCTGAGCAAGAAGGCATCCAGCTGCGACTCTGAGAGTCCGGCTTCATCGTTTTCCCCACCGGCTTCCAACAAGAGTCCGAAGTTTTTGAACCAACCCTCCCCACTCTATGCCCCATGTCATTCAGGGGTAGTTACAAATGAAGATGCAAGTGACTCCAGTGAAGAAGACACAGCTTTTTCATACCCTCCAAAAGCAAAGAAAGCCCGTGTTGTGGAAGCTTGCACACCGCCACACAGCCCCAAAGGCAGCTCTGCCCTTACACCGGAAACCGACAAGGGGGCCCCAAAACCGAGCTCTCTGAAATTAAGCTCTTTGCTCGAACAAGCAGAAGACAGACAGACAGGTCAGGTAGAAAGTAAGCCTTTTGCCAGCGACATTCAGTGCAGGCTTCCTCAACCAGGAGAAGGAAGGATGGAATTTGAAGTACCACTGTCTGTCTTTTATAAATTGATCAAATCGTGTGGCCCCTCTGCCATGTTGCGCCCTTCCCTCAATCCCGAGGATTCCTCTGGACAGAAGAGCTGCTCTGACGTTGATGCTCTTTCCTCAGGCGAGATATTTTACACGAAACGCCAGAACTCAGCCGAGGATTTAAGCCAGAAGAACGAGGCGAACAGTTCCAGCCGGAGCCACCTCAAAAACTACAAAGCCTTCCCTTCGAGCAGCAACATGAAGAGTGTCTGGCCTCTGCAGGATGCCCATCGTCACCAGGACGACACACAGACCAGAGTGTCCTCTCACGCTTCCTACAGACTCCGCGAAGCTCAGGAGGAGGAGCAGAGGGGCGAGAGGAAGCCTCCAGCTCGGCTGATGAACCCCAGCTCTGAGCTGGTGCTCTCCAGCGAGGAGCTCGTGAAGCTGAGGAGAATCATCTTGAGCACTTCGTGAAGCTAAGATGGAAAGAACCAACACCACGCTGAAGCTAATTCTTAAAAACTTGATTAGTGAAGTTACACTTGCAGTACAGCAGAGGAGTTTCGCACATTAAGAGCAATAAAGCTATGTTTAACTTCAGTATTAGTGCCAGGTACAGAACATGAACATAAACATAAGCTTTAAGTCTAAACCAAAGATTTCATTTTCAAAATAAAATTGGCTCTTGCTGCTAAAAAATAAGTTTGTATTTGAAATGAAGCTACTCCATATTTGAAGCTATTTTCCAAACTCTTTATTCTTGGGGATTAAGGACTTTATTCCTGTTCACATAATCTGAGTTTATGAGGCCTCTAAAGTGAAACTTTCATCCTCAAAATAATGCACCAAAAACACTTTAAAAAAAAGAACGAAAGAAAGTATCAGAAAAGCTCTTTTCTCTTTTTAAATTTTTTCTATCGTGACGTTTAAGTTGATATTGTAAAGCTAACAAAACTATATCCGTTTTACAAAAAACTAAATGTAGCAAATATTTGAGGGGAAAGAATTAAATGTGTATTATGAAGTGATTTTTATCTAATTAAAGTGTACATAAGTGACATCTTCTGATCCTGTAAATATTCTTTAATGATTTAAATATTAATAAATGTGTTAAAATGCATGAATCCTGTTTTTTGTGTATTACTCACTTTGGAACACGTCACAAATTTACAATAGGTTTTGTCAAATAAAAATAATTATATTTTGAAAAGTGACCTAAAATTATAATCTTTTTGTTCTATGTGGGACTTATTGGACAGAGAAAAACACCATTAAAAAAAAATACATTTTTTAAAGAGTCTAAAATATTAGGCTATATTATTAAATATCAGTGAATAAGGAAAATATATTAATAATAAAACTCCCACATGTATGAGAGCTTTCTATTGAGTTTTCTTTTATTGAAATCTGCCTTTTGGTTGCATGGATGCTATTCTATAAACTACATTAATCCAAAAAAAAATGTAAAAAGACACACTCAGAATGTTTAAACTGTATTAACTATGCTTTTGGAATAAATGGTGGAAGTCCAAACTATAATTATTTTAGTTTTTACCCTTTGAATCAAAGCGTGCAATGCATTTTTTTTTCCCCTTTGGAGTGACGGCAGCATAAAAACAGCAGACACTCCCACCAGACGCTGAATGCTTTGCACAAATTATATATATAATAGTAATTATAGTTCGTGGGATTTAAAAGGCCATTAAAGAAGGAACAATGTGGGACAGATCATCAGCACAAATGAATTCTGTTTCTGGATTTGTGTGGTAGACGTGTTATGTTTTTTCAATCTCCTGATGTTGACAGCAGGACAATTATCAAAGTGATGACGCCCTGAAGCTTGAAGCTATGCTGCATCTCACACATGTGTTTCGCAATGACATTCAAGCCCAGAAATGCTTTAACAAATTCATTTTGACAGATCCAGGGAGCAGTTAAAACCCCTATTATGCCTTTAACTTTCTTATTTGTTAGCTGTGATCATAGAAATCCTCTTTTGTTGTCTTTGTTGATAAAGTTGGCACCCGTGTGGCAAATTAAGAAATAAAGGTCGGCCGCAGGCAACCATTAAGCCGGAATGAGAACAAGTGTTTATTTGACTTTAGTTTTATTATGTACATCTTTTGCAACTATAACTTAAGTATAGTTACGTTTTTTTTTCCCACTTTGATTGTTTTTCTCATAAAAAAAAAAAAAAAAAAAAACACAGAGGTTGAAGGTTCAACACCACACATCTTGTGATCCCTTAGTCACGGCAGTTCTTCCTCATTTGAGTTTCCATTTGGAGTTGTCTTGTCGGGAAATTAATGACTGTAAAATAAAGAAAAATGTCAATCAAACTTAAACACAAAAAGAACAGTATCATTCAACACCGTGTCAACCGTCCTGGCTCTCTTCCCGATTATTTTAGCAGTTGACAATGCCAAAAATTCACTTCCACCCTGTTTCTAATAAACGCTTTCTGGCAAACGCATCCTTTAAACATTCCTGGCTTCAAGAGACAGTTAAAACCGTCTTTATTTAACAATCCTCGCCGCAATAAAAGCCGGCATGACGACGTTTTTTTTGCAGGAACAGAAGAGTAAAAGTTACTGGAAGCAATCGTGCAACTGGTGATTCCAGATTTTTCAAAACACCGGCACCAATAAAAATGCACAGGCTTTATTAGCTATTAGCTGTTGAAAGGTTACGGTGTCGAACACACTTTGCAGAATTTGTTATTTTTTGATCAATAGATTTTTAAAGACAATTAAGTGTATTTCTTGAGATTCAAAGATGATATCTCTGCTCAAAATAACGTCATTGGAGTTTTCTTTATCTATAAAAAAGATAGGTAAGTGTATTGATGGCACACAGTCACACAGTTTGAGACAATAGGACTCTGCATAAGGAAACCACAAAACTGCACAAACAACAGGTTTTTAAGTAAAACAAAGATTGTATTGTAAGAGTGGAATTCTGCTGAGATGCCAAGGCTGCTGGTTTCCATTCATCAGCAATCAAAGCAGGCTGCAAAACCTGTTCCCATGTCCGCTCCGTGGCCTTTCCTTGCACACAAACAGACACACGCTTGAACAAAAGCAGCATTTAGTGCAAACTTAATCTTGCAACTTTTGTTTGTTCGTTGGCAAAAGAGGTCAAATTGCATACAGTTGTCTCACGGTAAAGCCTGTTTTCTACAAATGGACCATTATGTGATTTAGTCTCAGTAGGGCTTGTCCAAAAGCTGTTACATCATGTGTTCAGTCATGAATGAGATTGTTGTGATTTATTCTGCTGTGGAATGTGATTTGTTTGATTTCTCAAAAGTTAAACGTGTGACCTGCATATCCTTTATTATGAGCAAAATAAAAAGGAAATCTTGTGTTTATGCATTATACTTTAGAAACAGGAATCTAAAATGAGAACAGACGGAAACTGACACAAATAGAGTGTGCATGGAGCAGATGCTGGTTGACCTTGATGTTTATGTAAGGATGCAAAATACTTTAAAATTACCTCAAAATACACATCAGGGAACACAGACACGGGCATCCAGCTTCCAGATTTTTACAAGTTCAAGCTGAGCTTTGGCTTCTTTTTAAGACCCTCACTGATGAAAATTGTGTTTTTTGGTGCTTTTAACAAGTTTTTGTAGTATTTCTCTCTTGATGAAGGACATACTTAAAGAAAATTAAGCTCAAAATTACATTTGTGATGATTTCCACAAATAATTTAGACTAAAATCGAAATAATCATCCTTAAAAGACCACTGGGAACGCTTTTACAGTAGATCAAAAGATGATTGGAGTGGGACTTTAGCTCTATTGTTGACAATTTTTGACTATAATAAATCCTCAATGGTTTACGCAATAAGCAAAATTCCAGAAGTTTCTGAAGTGGAGAAAAGCAGCTTTGTGCTGATATGCAAGACTTTACAACAGTGAAGTCATGTAATCAACATAATTCATCTGATTCTGTCGTAGTGCAAAGCAGCTTTGCACCTATAAAAACCAGCTTCTCTCCACGACAGAATCAGCTGATAGACTTTGATCGGGTAAACCAGGCGTGTCCATATCCAGGCTTCAAGTTTTCCAACCATCCTGCCATTGGAGCTCCTTATTGGCTAAACACACCTGATCCAGGTAATCAACAACAGATAAAGCAGGGTTTTCGGGAATCTAGCAGGACGCCGGCCCTCGAGGCCTGGAATTGGGCACCCGTGGCGTGAGCGGTCAAAGTGTTACAGTATGTCGGAGAGCTTGTGGTATCTATAGTTATTACCTGCAACATTTCCGCTGTTAAAGGGTTAAGAAAAACAGCTGCACCACAATGAACCTCATCTCTGCTAATTGGATCCATGACCATCTTTTCTGTCGGCCAAAAGATGATGGGCATAGATGGTCTTTTTCTGTCCTAAACTTAGTGAGACGCTGAGCCAAATTGTATCCTCACAAAAGCCCTTTTTAATAAGGACAACCTGGTATCAGTCAGACATAGTGGAGGTGATATGATGGTATGACCTGCTTTATGCTTTAACCTTGGGATTTTAACAATTATTCTGTGCTCTATTGTAAAATCCATTTGAGAGAATCTTGCTCTGCAGCAAAATACTTGTCTATATCAATTATTATTTTGATTGTTTAAATTTGTATCAAGTGTGATAAAAACACAAAACAAAACAAAAAGGAAGTTCTCAATAGTTTTTTTAAAGCACTGGGAATAAATGGTGTATGACACAGTGGAAAAAATTTAACATTTGCGTTACAAATACATTGATGCGAATTTTGTCAAAGAATTTCTTCAACTGATTTTCACGCTGACTGCATTTAACGGACAACAAACAGATCTAGAACCTGATCTCATGGGATCTACCTCATATTCCTCCCACATTAAAAAAGTTAACTAACCAGCTTCAAAAACATGTTTGTGTTTCCAGAAATTTTTAAACAAAAGTTAAACGATTACTTTTTATGCAAAGAATGTAATACTAAAACAACCACTTAACTTGAAATATAGAGGAAAACACAATACCTATGTCCAATAATGAATTTAGGCGGTTTTGGAAAGTGAGTCCGTCTATGATTCATGTTTTTAGATCTAAAGCTTCATTTTTATTGATTTGAGAGTTTTTGTGAGTTTTTCTTGTTGGTCCTCTGACTTTTGTAATAACCTGCAACTCTATGAAAACCCACTAGCCAAAGGGAGAAATTCAAAACGTCAAAATATCCAATGCTTTCGTCTTGATTGTTCTTTGAATTATCCCCATGTACTTTGTCTTTTCTTTTTCAAATGAAATATGAACTACTACCATGACTAATCGTCTTACTCTACCTTCATAACTGCTCCAGGGGTTAAAGGTAAAAAGCCAAAACAAATATCACAGACTGTAAGGCCCAAACAGTCTCAAGTGAAAGCGTCCAAAAATATACCAACTATGAGGAAGTCTAAGACACACAGACTAAATGTCTTGACAGAGTCCTGGTGGGACTTGTCCCAGGACCAGGCATGAATAATGCGAAAGGCGATGCTTTATGATATCTGAAGAGGTATGGGACCTCACACCCCCTGACCTAAAGCAGACATGTTGTTGATGGTAAAACATACAAAAGAAGATGTAAAATATGAAGGAACTGTGTTTTGCAATAATTTATTTCCTCCCAAAATGTTATGGTTGGACTTATGGTCGTCGAAAGACTGTTAACACTGCCGTTAAACAGTGAGACACCAGTTTCACAATGGTTGCACCAACACAGATTCAAGCAACCACCTCTAATGAAACATTTTTGTAAATGCCTGTTTTGGGCTTCCGTGTTAAAGACTATTGCGCTGACATGTTGCTTCTTGTGTTTTTAAGTCCGTTCTATGTACTATGTCATTGAACATGGGTTGAAAGTTGACCAATCAGGAACTCAAACTTGGTAGTGACTTATGGGTGGCATTCTTTTAACTCACAGAAGTGCCAACTGTTTGAAAAATGATAGGAGAAGAATTTAATAATTGCAGTCTATGTGCCCAGCCAGAATTACAAGACACCACGTCTTTCATTTATCGGAATGAAGGAAAAGCCTCGAGCAATCAAAAGATTTTCCCTGCTTTGACTGTTCACACCAAGCCTCTTTCAACTCTAGGTACATACGCTATCGGGTAGCGATTGTATGCTAAAAGTGCGTCCAAGAACGTGTTCAGCGCGCTCCTGGACGTGTGACACGTGCCCACTGAGTACGTTGTATGACAGGGGAAACAGGCAAACTGAAAATATTGACAAAAAACTATTTTAGATTTCTTAAAATAGAATATATCTCAAAGTGGTAAAAATTCCCAAGTAATTCAAAATAATTTTTGTTGTCTTTTTCGGTGCATAATTTGACACTTTGTTCATACACCTAATTGTTAGGTAAACATATCCTCATAGCACAGAGGACATGATACCTAAGGAGTTGCACACGTCAGCTGTGGACAATGATGTGTGTAGCCCTTCCATCTCCAGGAATAAAGAAGGTAGAAGTGACAGTTGCACGTATAATGATCATGTAACTGCAGAAATCTTCCTGTACTAGATGGAATATTTGCTCTGCAATGACGTAGGCAAAGCCATTGGGTAAGGAGTTTTTTTCATTTACGGTTTGTTTAAATAGTACGTATAGATATTATTGTTGACTGGTTAGAACTGATACAACTAAGTTGAAAAAATGTTTTGCACATTACAACTTCCCAATTTTACGTTTGTGAAGCCTCAAGTGGTAAAAGTCCTACCTTTCCTTGTAGTAAGAGGAGAGCAATGTGCGGATCTCACTTGACAGATCTGGATTCACAGGGCCCTTTCTCGGGGAAGACGGCGTTACTGGTAATGAAGAGGAAATAAACGGATTTTCAAGGTACATTTGCGTTATCACAGCATTCATCAAATGTTTTGCGAAATTTAAGAAGACTGACGAGTGAAGTCGTTGACATGTTGTTGTTTTTTTTTTGGGTTCCTTGTTTTCTTTTTCTTTTTGTTCAGTTTCATTGCCCATGTAATGGAAGAAATATTTAGTAATACAATACCCACATTTACCCACAGGGAATTTTTAACCTTTGGTTGTGAAATCTTTTTATTCTGCGTGCTTCACGTGTTGTTCCTTGATGCAGAAAATTAAACAGTGACAGCTTCTGGTTCGTTGTTCTCTAGGTTATGTTATCTTTTCGACTGTTTGCTGAACAAGTTTGACTGCTTTCCGGGATCGTTGCCTCTTCAGATTAATGCAGATATACATAATATTCAAATTTGGGAAATTGTGGTAGCTGGTGTTGACAAGTGCACAGGTTTTGATCAATTTGCTGATAGGGAAGGCAAAGGCCTAACATCGTTCACTCTGTTTGTTCTTTGTATTGTTTTTCATTATTTTCTAGGTAACAGGTTTATTAGCATGCATGGGTTCTCTCCGGGATCTCCGGCTTCCTCCCACTGTCCAAAAATATGCTCCATAGGTCAGTTGGCAACTCTAAATTGTCCATAGGTGTGAGTGTGAAAATGAATGGGTGTGTGATATGTGGCCTTGCAACAGACTGGCAAACAGTCCAGTGTGTCCCCTGCCTTCTCCCATAAGTGGCTGGGATAGGCTCCGGCAGTCCCGTGACCCCGTAAGGGCCAAAACGGAAGAAGATAAATGAATGAAAGGTTTATTTGTATAAACGTCATAAAGCCAGAAACTCTGACATTTTCTTGAAATTGATCTGTTTTATGATACAGTTGTTTCACATCACAAGTTTTATTGTCTTCTTTAGTTAGCAGATTTATTAAAGCTTATTGGTTTTGTTTTATGACAAACTAACACAATAACAAAAACAAAATAAAACAATTAAATAATGCAGATCGGGGGGCTAATACGTTGATCTTGATTGACCAGTCAGTTGCAAAGAAAGTGTGAGGAGATCGCCAACAATTTTCATGGTCATAAATGTAGGCGCGGCAGTCAAGTTTCAGTCAGTTAGGCAGGGATGACGTGACTATGAAATCGGGTAGCAGCCAGATTGCTGGCCGGCAACAGCTCTGATTGGACGATGTGTAAATGTCTCCGAATGGTCGCCAGTGCCACTGGCCGCCAGCCACCCGGGGTACAGAAAAAGTGGTACACATTTTATTTTGCAGACAATATGCCTCCCAAGAAACCCAGCAAATGTAACTGTCTCTCTCCTTAGTGCTCTGCGTTGGGTTGTGAAAATCTCAGGAAGCCACAAGACACCAGAGGAACTTTCTTGGAGCAGTCTGCTTTATTAGCTGTTCTATACATAATATGGCGTCAGCACGTGCTGCGCTCAGATAATGCCAAGGACTAAAAATATAAAGTTCAAATTAGCACCAACATTAAATACAAAGAAACAGATCTCCATCATGCGCACCTCTTCCCGATTAGAGAACAGCAGGAAGGAAGGCGGGGGGGGGGGGGGGGTCATCAACTTATACCCAGGTCAGAAGGACCCTAATGGCATATAACTCAATTGCCAGGTATAAAATAAATAAAATAAAATTTTGTGTAATTATACAATACATTGTGAACCCATTACACAAGATCAAAGATCCAAGCAGTCCAACTGCAGCAGGATGTACATGCAGGACCCACGGTATCCAGATTTGCTAGATTGGCGTTTGTTCATCGCCGGGCCCGTGTCAACAGCTCTTGTCAAGTGCTAGCGCTGCTACCATAGAATTTCTAACAATCGGATGGCGGCAGTGGGCTGGCAGCATGGGGGCAGGAGTGTGGCTGGAGAGTAGTAGTCTGAAATTGGTCGATTATCAGACGATTTTGGAGACCACAATGTTATCACACTGCTGCCTTCCTGCTACCCACCTGTCACTGGACTGCCATTGCATGGCCTCCAAATATGCCCGGCATGTAAAAATTTAACTGCCGCCTTTTAATTATAAATGCCGCCCCATGGACACCTGTTGGATTTGCAGAATAGTGGCATTTAGGAATAGCTCACCCAGGTTTTAGTGTGCCTCCTTTTTTTCTCAACTTGCCTGAGGTCAGTCACTCAAAAGGACCTAGAAGAGAATGCACGCAGATTGCACGCAGAACATTTCTGTAGTCTGCACACTGTACGCTCTGGCGTCATTGAGGAGGCAACTGGAAACACACTGGTCTAATTCAACAAACTGCTCAACAGACTTGCGGTCTAAGCTAAACTACAAGCTGTGTTCTCCAAGAACCATTGCACTTGAATTGGGTTGAATAATTCAATAACCTTGTGATCAACTCCACAGGTTTTTCTCCCTGCCAGGTTATCAACCACCTCTCTTCATCCACCAAAAACAGTCAGGGTCCTGCAGCATTCCTCAAGCAACGCAGACACACCTGGAGAGGTTTCTGGATTAGCTACAGCAAGGAGAGGTTAATCACCGAAGCTAATCAACATAGGGTCGCTGTTCCCAATATGGTGGGGGACAGGATGTGGCTTACCTCTGCAGAGGTGCCCCTATGTTATGGTAAATGATCAGCCCTGTAGCAGTTAAATTGTGCTCCCACCGCACTTCGAGGATATATTCAGTCTTTCATGCGAGTAAACTTAAACCAGTGAAATAGAGTAATCTGTTATCAGCATTGGACAGTTGCCCTGCATTCTGTTTTGTGGATGACGGTCTGGTTTGTATTTAGGGAACTATTTCTTAGTCTTCAGTGTCTCTGTATTTTCTCTAGGTGTTTTTCTCGTCCTTTATATTGTTTGTTGTTGTATATTTTTTCCAAACTCTGTGTGGAAAAACAGAGTTATTAAACTTAAGGGACTTACTTTCTGGCTTTTGTTGATTTCCTCTTTTATTTTAGACGTGATATGAACAGGCCTGTACTTCTCAGTTTACCTCACTAAACAAAAAAAAAAAACAAAAGACTTGCTCCGAAGGAAACAGGTGGTTCCGTATTATTTTCTAAAATACTCTAAAATGGGGTTACTATTCTATGAAAATACAGTGTTCTCCCGCTTATTTGCATTTCATTATTTGCTGTTTCACGTATTTGTGGATACCTACAGTTCATCACAAAAACTCATACAACTCAAGACGCTTGTGTGAGACTTTTGAAGGACGGAAGGAAGTGCTGCACGAATTTCTGAGGGGAGCCAAGATGAAGAGCACGCCGGCCCGACGGCTTCCTTGCCCATTGCTAAATAATATTTCACAGAGAGCAAGAGGTAGCTCAACCGGGTCCTGAATCACTACCAACCGAAGTTTGTGCCCCTGCATGGAGAGATGGCATCAGAAGCAGACGGAAAATATCCTGATACACAGAGTTGATAGAAGAAGATAATTGCGGAGAATAATTTAAAAAAAAGTTTTAAGCAGAGTAATATTCCAATGTTCTTTAATAAATGTATTACAAAGCATCAGAAATTTTTCAGAAAGATTTTTGATGAGTAACATTCTTCATTCTGACATTCTTCGGCAGCAGGCGTGGGGGTTGGGGTTCTCCGTATTCGTGGATTCTGCCTATTTGCAGATCAAGGGCCAATATGAAGGGGTATACTGTATGCTCCGAGAGTTCCCAAAGCTAAAATAGTTTTTACCTGAAACTGCATACTAATTATTGAGCTAAAGACTTTTGTGAGTTTACAGCCCCTCCAATTTAATATTGAGACCAATTAAAGACAGCCAACATAAACCTTTTGAAAAGTTTGCAGTTTATAAAAATACTTTCGCATAAATAAGGATCTGAAACCATGTAAAAAGAAAAATAAACTAGTTTCCAGGTAGTCCCTGATTTATTGCCAAGAAGTAATGTTTTACAAAGTTATCAATCAAGCAATCATTTCCTTTTGGATCTAAATGTAGTTTCTTCATCTGCTGATCTGTTTTCAGATCAAGGAAAACATTGTCAATCAATTCTTAAACCTCAAAGGTGCCAGCAATATTATGTAATACTAAGCCCTATAATATCACATAATTACTATGAAATTCAACTGAACACAAACAGACCTATCAGCACAAAATAAACAGAATGGTGATTGGTAACATCACGATGCATGTGGTAAAAAATAGGTGCTCCTCTTCAAGAAGATTATGTACACAAGCATCGCTATCCTTTTCCTTCTAGCTCTAGCCAGGGTCAAAAACTCTTTCTGTTCCTCCTGTGTTATTTCCTTACCACTGTCTTACTCGTCTGAGAACCTGTGCCTGCATGTTCCAATCTCTATGCACCCTAACTGGCCTTTCTCACTCTGAAAAGGGATTTTGGTAAGTTCGTCTGATTTTGATGAACATTCTTTTCTCTGTGCACCTTGTTTGACCGGGACTTTTGCGGCTGGTTACACCAATGATCCACGGAGCAAATGGGGTTTGATGTGTCTATATCCCAACTGTCTGTAAAAGATGTTGTACCTATTCAGATTATTGATAATAACTTTTCTGACAACTGGGACTAAAGAATTTCAAAGAGTTTCAAAGCTGATAAATTAAGTGGGGTCTTGGATCTTTGCATAGAGACAAATTGTCCACACCTAGCCTGTGCTGTGATGGTTTTAGCATATGGAGTTCATACTGGACTGTTGCTACCCTAAACTAGCTTGTGTATTCCTAGTTGCCCAACAGGGCAGAGTGCTTGCGGTCTTTTAGGTGGTACGGAAAATGGCCGACAATTTGGAAAAACCTTCTGCTCAAATTGGAGGAATCTGAAAGCCAATTAAACAGTGCTTTTTCTTTTTTGGACCTAAAAGCCTTGTCATACAGTCAGTCAGACCAATCAACGATACAGCTAGTAGATAAAAAACAAGTACCAAGAATTATTACTATGGAATCAGACTCTCCCTTGCTGAGGGCACAATGCCCTTGGGGCTCCCAGAAATTCTGCGCTCCAGTGGGTAAAATATTCAGTCTGACGTGCGCTGGCTTGCATAACACAGACAAGTTGCTTTACTATCTTGTCGCCGGTTTTTCTACACCTACCCCCTAACCACCCAATCCCACATAATGTGTACCATGTTCTGTATTGAGATTTTTCTGTACTACTCCTTAGTATCAATTTAACAAGTAGTGCTGATGTATGTTTTTTTTGCCTCCATTGTGTGCTCCTTCCTCATGTAATCTCCCCCTTTAAGGACCAAGTCTAATGGTGTTTTTAACGCGTTCTTGTTGTATTTTTCCAACATATCTTGAGACAATTAAGCTTAAAATTGCATTTCAGAGTATTCCTTTATTTAAATTGCGGTGAATCAGGAGCAGGCGAAAAAAAATGTTTAAATAAGATTGCATTTGTGTGGTTCAAATACAGTGGGTGGACCAAAAGCTCCCTGCTCCGTTGCATTCCGATGCATCCACTCGTAAACGATTAGATTTATGTACGTATTTGTTTTCCTATTCTGAACTGGGATCTGACTCAACACTGTGCAGCTGGATAGCGACAAAATTGCTCGCCATTTTTATTGCACCGCTATTGTTAAATTGGGGGTGTGAGGAGACCTAAGCCAGTGGGGGGGGGCATGTAAACAGAGCCCCCATAGCAATGGAAAGGGAAAGGGGGGGCGGGGTTATTCTGCACCAATGGTCCCACCAACACTTCAGAGGCAAGTGTGGCTCTGCAGACACTTTGTCCTAGAAAACGACACAGGTTTTTGGATTTGGTCTAAAGATGGCATAATAATAATAATTGAAAGACCACTGGAAACAATTTGAAAATAGATTAAAAGAGTTTGTTGGAGTGACACTTTAACTGGTGCTGGCAAGGTCGACTGCCGTAAAAGAATTTTACTTTCAGGGATACATAAAGTCTCTATTTTCATCTGTTATCCAAAAAGTATGAGCTGCGCAGTTATAGACTACCAAGGCTGTTTTCCTTTCACATGTTGTGGTACACGGGAGATCGTTATCCTAGCTTTTTCATTTTTCTTTCCAAGCAACAGCAGATACAGCTTTTTCAGGAATTAAACATTGAAATGTCTGACTTTAAAACATCCTTTTGTATGGAATGAACAAACACCAAAACCTCATTGAGTAGAATGGGATTGAATGGAATGCAATACTAAAAGAGCCTGGAGGAAAGTTATGCATGGTGGTTTGTTGATTGATGGTAAGCCTTGGAGTTGGGTTCCGATTGGCATGCATCAACAAAGAAATGAAGTGCAAGTTGTCACTCTACTTGTCATTACCTATTTCATGAAAAAGAGATCCTGTCTGCAGCGGGCTGGGTTTCTTTGATTTCGGCGCTTCGATCTTCATGAGCTGGTCACAGGAGTGCTTCCACTGTTCTGGAAAATTCAATTTACAAGTCAATTTCTATAGCAGGAAAATGAAAAGAGGCCGACTTAATAACAGCAATTAAGCTGTCAACGTTTCCAGTAAGAAACTGGCATTAAAGTGGCATTCGAAAGCCAAAAATATTATTCAAATTCTCAGAGAGAATGAGGCACCTGTTTTGCCACATGTCAGTCTCAAGGAGGTGAATTCCCAATCAGATACTTGGTTTCATTTGAATATTTTGTTTTTGGTCCTTGGCAGTTTTAGATCCTTTAAAGCTACTATGCTATTTAGAGAAGGTGTATGACAGGCACTGCAGAATTAAAAACTGATTTGAAAAGGAGAGTTGCCTGGATAAAGGATGTTTCTTTTAAGCAAAACAAACCAAATAACCTGTCAGAAAAATACTGAAATATGAAATGATAATGAAATTACAAATCAAACCTGTTACTAAAACTGGAAGACTACTTGTATTTCCCTACATTTCCCTACAACAATGTTGTCCCCAACTACAGTTTTACAAATATAACAATTTAGCAAAATTACAAGGAAAGAAGGATTGGATTTTCTATTTTCAGTCTTGGCTCCGGTAGTTGAGCTGGTTGGCAAATGATTGATGGGTCGGCGAATGATGATCGGTTGTTCGATCCCCAGTACAGTCAACTGTCATTATGTCCTTGGGCAAGACATTAAAATTCATTCGTTTGTAATAAATAGCCAACACATTCAAAGTGAAAGGGAATTTGACTCTTGACACAGAGTAGTCATGCAAAAATGTTTATATCAGGGTGAATATCTGAATTCCTTCTGCATGGTTACGGTTTACATGTTTTGAATGGTTTCTGCACAAAACCCACAATTAGCTATCAGGGCTTTAAAAAGGAGCAAAACCGTGACATTCACCTTGAAGCAGGTTTAAAACTACAAGCAGCTAAGGACATAAGTAAGAACTTAAGCTTGGAGCATATTTTTACAATGTCTTCAGATTTAATATCCACGGCAGCAAAGATCAAGTTTACACTTAATCTGGGGGATGATGTTTTGATTGACATGATATCGACATGACATGATCAACATGATATTGAGTAAAAACCACCCGACAAAAGTGATGGTGTAAACTTTTATAACAAAAATGTTCTAGGTTTAAGGAACAGATTTTTTATTTTTCTTCTCTCAACATCCCCCTGTGTGGGTCAATTGTCAGTGTGTCCGAATCCTGCTGCAAATGCAGGGTTGGATTCAAATTGGTTCATTGGTTCAAAGGTCAATCTTTGTTCACTAAAAGTTACACAATTGAAATAAAAAAACATTCTAACATTCTTTAGGTCTATTCTACAACAGTCAGACAAGGTGATGTACAAGTTTTTTTAAGGTTCATTAGTGGCTTCAAACTTGGACTTTTTACATGGGAATAAATGCAAAATTGCTTCTGAAACCAGCTCCTGGTGGTCACATGAGGTACTGCAATTTTTATGCTTTTGGTTCTGCCCCACATTAGGGAACAGGTGGAAGCTTGGTCTAATTTAATGTTTAGCATGTTCAGCATGTTTGCCACCAGCTAATCAGTTTTTAAAGTATTAGCATGCTAACACTGTCTGTCCACCCACCTTTGTTTTTTATGTTGCATTGTTCGTACATCTGCCATCTTTATTTTTAAACAATCAACAGATGATGCTTTCATTTACGAATGAAAGTAATAACAAAAGTGTCAATCAATTCTCAGTTAAACCCTTTAAAAAAATGCTTTTTGCTTCGTGAGATGTTAAAATTGATTAGAGCATCTGTGAAAGGGTTTAATTTCACAAACTACTGTACAGACATAATCAACTAACTGCTATAGTGCCCCCTTGTTTATTGTGGGGGTCATGTTCTTAAAAATAACCTGCTATAGGTGAAATGAGTAGGACTACAGATATTTTAAGGCTGTACAACTCTTCACTAGACACTTTATATACTTTTCTCAGACAAACCTGAACATTTGGTGAAACTCTCAATGTTCACATTGAAATGAAAATTACTATAGAATGAAAACAAAAATCTCCTGGAGACCAAAGATTTATTTAGATTTGGATAAACGGAACACATACTGTACGGACAGCACGGGCAAGATTAAGAAGCGCATCAGCCAATCAGGATGCAGAAAACAGTGCACTGTATAAAAAAAAAAGGAACCCTTCCACAAAACAGCGAAAATAGAACAGGAAGGGATCACTGTAATGACACCAGGGTGCCGTCACTGCAGGGCCTGAGGCTTTAGTCCCCCACACACACAGAGCTAAACAGGACTCCAAAATCACATCCGGCTCTTTTATCACTACATTGTGGCTCTTTGGCTTGAAAAAAAATGCTAACAATTTATAAAAATAATATTTTTTGGTTAATTAGTTTTAGTTAAGTTTTCATTTAACTAGTCAGATAGAGTAAACTAATTCTAATAAAGCACATATTCCTATCTTCTGCTGCATAACAGTGTCTAGTTGCTGTCTGGAGGCTTAAGTAAATAGTTACATTTGCATGCATTTAGTTGGATTCTACATCAATGTTGTCATGTTTATATTTTACAGTAAAAGCAGAAAAAAGACGAAGCCACAATAACTTCATAATGATAGGAAATGTAGTAGGTTTAGGGGATGTCATCTGGACTTAGTTTTAAAGTTAGAGAAATTTCGCCTCTTATCCAAGAGGCTTTGTCAATTCTGAAATAGCTGGTCTAAGAGCTGGTATATATGTGCTCATGGGGGAGGAGTCAGACCTGAAACTGGAGGTGTTGTCCACTTAGCCTACACGGTTTCGGGTCGTTAATAGTCCTTTGTCCTCAGCTGGGGGTTGGGGAGTCAGTGACTCCCTCTCCAAATTGGTCGTCTCTTTCAGCGGTTAACGACTCAGGTGGAACTGGTTTGGTTTGTTTAGGTTCCAAAACACTGCCGTAGATGGATGGAAGAATAAACCTGAGACCACCATTCTTATTAAGAAAAGGTTTATCCTTCTTGACAAAGATGGCTTCTTTCACTTGCTCAAAACATCCTTTCTCTCTGGCTCGAATTCGGACTTCCCTGTCCTCGAAAGAGTGGATTTTCAAACAACATAACATCCCAGTTCATCTCAAACCAGTCAATACCCTCAGACAAAAACTGGTTCATCCAAAGGACAAAATTCCCAGCTACAAACTGAGTAATGTTGTGTACTCTATCCACTGCAAAGAGAACTGCAATGAACAGTATATAGGAGAAACCAAACAACCTCTACACAAGCGGCTTTACCAACATCGCAGAGCCAACCCAAGTGGACCTGAGTCTGCAGTACATCTCCACCTGAAGGCCACAAACCACTCTTTCGAGGACAGTGAAGTCCGAATTCTAGCCAGAGAGAAAGGATGGTTTGAGCGAGGAGTGAAAGAAGCCATCTTTGTCAAGAAGGATAAACCTTCTCTTAATAAGAATGGTGGTCTCAGGTTTATTCTTCCATCCATCTACGGCAGTGTTTTGGAACCTAAACAAACCAAACCAGTTCCACTGAGTCGTTAACCGCTGAAAGAGACGACCAATTTGGAGAGGGAGTCACTGACTCCCCAACCCCCAGCTGAGGACAAAGGACTATTAACGACCCGAAACCGTGTAGGCTAAGTGGACAACACCTCCAGTTTCAGGTCTGACTCCTCCCCCATGAGCACATATATACCAGCTCTTAGACCAGCTATTTCAGAATTGACAAAGCCTCTTGGATAAGAGGCGAAACGTTTTCTAACTTTAAAACTAAGTCCAGATGACATCCCCTAAACCTACTACAATGGAACCAACCTGGATGAATGAGAGTCTTCATAGACAATGATAGGAAATGTCAAGTTCAACTTGGCTTTCTTGCATCTTAACTCAGTAAATCTGCTGCAGCACAAAAAGGGACTTATTTTGACCCAAGGTGTATTTTATTTTGAAAAGAACTTAATAAATTATTTCAATGTAAACATTTAAAAGTCCTATTTTATAAACAAATCCTGTATTTTTCTTTTTTTAATCAGTTGTCAATCCATACGAGCTAAATGCTGGACAATAAAAAACAAATCTGCAAAATAAAACTGAAAATAAAACATCGGATTGCAACGGCTCAACAGGTTTTTTTTTAACATTCTCCAAGTTCTCATGATGTTGTCTTTGTCCATTTCTTTGTCAAAGTTCTTCCTGAATGCATGTCTACAGTGGCCCCTAAGGGCAAACCACATCAACAAATTTTGCCGTTCCGTAACCTATCACCTTCACACATTTTTTCCATTCCTGCTGTGCTGATGAGTGAATCTGTTATGTCTTTGTTTTGTTATTGTATTCTTGCACGCGGCTAGGAAATTTTGACTAAAAAAATAATTAAAAAATAATAAAAAAAATTTGACCATTTTTAAAAACTTTTCATTTTTGATTTTGTAGCCCAGGATCCTAATTATAACCTGATGGATAATCTTCAAAAAGGGAATAACTTGGGGGCAAAACCAAAAGATACATGTGCTTGTTAAAATTTGGGGTTTTATAAAATATTTGTTCGTATTTTTTCAATAATGGTATTCTTGGTTTGGCAAAAACGAAGCCAATTATCTCTTGATATTTTTACAACCAGCTATCTTTCTCATTTCTTTTTTACATCTGTGGTGTTTTATCCTTTTTCCATGAGAGTTGCTAAATTTTTCAACAATATTTTCATCTAAATTTGTCTTCTTATTTCTTTGTCAGTGCAATCTGAAAAACCTCAAAATATCATGGTTGAAGTGTTTTTTTTTCTCTAAATGGTCAGATGGGACTTTGTGGCTCTCGCTGGATTTTGGTCAGTAAGAAACTGGACCAAATGGCTATTTTAGTGTTCAGCGTCGCAGCAGAGCCCCCCTTTTCTAAAAAATGTTGTTTCAAGCCCCTCTCTGTTATGGTTCATAAGAAAACATATGATTTACAAGCCCATGGGTCTGCAACTAAGAAACCTAAAGAGCCATTTGACCACAACCAAGTCTTCCTTCAAAATAAAACATTGCTTTGCATCAATGTTTTCATGATAAAGATAATTTAGCTGTTTGTTTTTTATAAATAAACATAAATAGGAAATAGCCTCTTTTCAAAATATGATCTAGTATATAACTTCAGAGAGGGTCAAATGACTTCCTTTCAAAATAAAAGACACCCTGTTACATAAGATCATCTCTACTGTATGTATAAGTAGTCTGGTGTCAGCAGTGATTAAAAAAAAAATATGCACAACTTTTCCCATCATTTCTGGTGCATCTCGGCCAGAAATTTGCAAATTTCATTAACCAAAATTGAATCAGAGCTAATTAAGGTACCCTTACTGTGTTTTCTGAACCATAAAACACACTTTAAATCTTTGAATTTATTTAAAAACAGAAAATCTGCCTTGTAATCCAGTGCACCTAAATTCTGGTTGTGCTCACTGACCTCCAATTGATTTTCTGTGGTACACGGTGCTCAAAAATCTGCTAAATGTTTTAATTTGACTTGTGATTTGTCCTTCTACTGTCTGTCTATGAGTTGAATGAAGTTTAAATTTGTGTCTTCTTTTTTTTTTTTACTTTACTACTAACTTTTTACTTTACAGCTACTTTTTAAATTTCTTTCCTTAAATGGAGAGGTAAAAGACACAGACTTCCTGACCATCCTCTCTATTTATGGGTTTTGCTGTAAACTCGTGAATGTAATAGTTCATAGGTCATTGCTTTAAATGTGCATTCCTGTGTATGTGGGCGCTACAGCTCACATATGGAGGCAGGTTATTATAAAGTACTACCAGGGTGAAAATAAACGTGCAGGAATGACGTTGCATTGCGCTCTCGCACTCTGCTTGCATTTGCATTAAAAACTCTGATTAAATACAGTGTGGAGCCTTGGCAGCTTTTCAAATTACAA
This sequence comes from Oryzias sinensis, assembly GCA_037389245.1. Lineage (NCBI taxonomy): Eukaryota > Metazoa > Chordata > Actinopteri > Beloniformes > Adrianichthyidae > Oryzias > Oryzias sinensis. Next base: position 4,390,827 of record CM074502.1, read on the forward strand.
AGTTCTGAATCAGACAAGTGGCGCGAGATCTTTGCTACAATTTTTTAGTGATTCTTACTGGCTTTTATTCTTGTTAGGTTACTGAGTTCAGTGCTTTTGTTTGTATATGTAATTTGACTCTATTTTAACTTGCTGTACAGGAAAAACAAAACTCCTCTGTATTAACTGGAATATTGCCCTACCCAGAGAGACTATGCTGGAACTGTCTTCACTGTTATCAAGATTGGATTTGTTCATCTACACCTTACCCAGGTTGTAGAGATGTTGCCGCAGGGCCTCGTGCCAGCGCTGCGTGTCTTCAGGACTGTGTGCAGAAATGGCAAAGGCTGCATTGTTCCTCTGAGGCTGTGCATAGATGCATATGTATCCTTCCGACTCCCAGATGCAAGTATCCTAAAAAAACAACAACAAACAAATGCGTTTTTGTGAAATTTTTTAATTTGTTATGTTTATTACTTTTAAACTAATTCAAGCTATATTAATGAATGAATGCAATAAAAGTAAAACAATTTTTCTTAACCACCCAAGTAAAAATATAATTTTTTGATATAAACGGCTTTTATCTTGTAAGACAACAAATCAATTTATTGTTTGTTCTTGTAACTGAGCCCACATAAAGTTATAAACCCAACCTTATTGCATAATCCTCTGCACTTTGTTTCAGGTAGAAATGCTTACTCTCATCTCAATATCATACTGTTGTATAAAAAATATTTAAACATTTATAAACAACAATCACATTACCAATTTCCCAGTGTAAAAAACAAATAAATATGAACATTTTACGGATGTTAATGAATCCACTGATTCTGATAATAAAAAACTTGGATGGTTAAATGGCTAAATTCAAATACTTTTTTTTTTACCACAAGAATTGTTCAAAAGCAATGCATTGTGGTCTATATCTACCAATCACCAAGCACTGATGCATGCAGAGACTTCTGGGAAATTTCTAGGCCACAGGATTTTTATAAGTTGTAGATTTGGACAGCTCTGCAAAATGGGGAACACACTTTGTAGAGCACTATGTAGTAAAGAATTCAGACACAACCAAAGTTATCAAATGCATTTTTTTAAAGTTAATTTATGAATATTGTTTAAAGAATCGTATGCTAATAATTTACTGGAAATAACAGCAGAAAAAACTGCAACTTAGTGTTTTAAAAAAATCTAGTAAATCTAAGACACTTCTTTGGAAAAATTAATAGATAAATAAAATAAAAGTCAATGCATATATTAGACCGGTTTTGCAAAAACTTTCAAATTACAAACACTGTACTTTTCTTTTTCAGTTTCCACAATGACTTTGAATTTAATTAGCAGGTTTTTCCAGCTCGTCCTTATTGATTAGAGAGGAGATTTTGATGGATTGTAAAATGATAAAGATCTCTTTTGGCATATCTGAAGGACGTGACCTCTTTATTGCAAACGGGACAAAACAAATGCAAAAGGGGGATTTTTGTGCTTGGCAAGTTTTATGTACAATCACAAATTCATATCTTGTATTGTTCTTTCCTCATTTCAGTGTGAACGATGTGATCAGTTGTTCGATAACAAGTGAGAAAAACATTCAAAACAATAATTTGAGTGAATATTGAGGTTTTAAAGGATTCCAATTTGATTTGTTATTACAAAAATTCAGTGTAAATGTAGTTTTACATTTTAGAGTACATCTTAAAACATCCACATGATTTAGAAAATGGTAATTATTTCTTTATCCATCTAATGTGGTTTAAAACCAAGACGCAAATGTCAAATATTGTTAAAATTGTAAGCTTTATGCATAAAATTAGCTTTTACATATAATAATAGGGAAGAATTTTTTGGAATATTACAATTGACATGCATATAGCAGTTGTAAAATTTTCAAATTAAAACTCAATAGTAAAGTTAAGCCAGCACACCTTTCAGAGGAAGTCTAGAAATTTTTGGGGAGATATGGACAATAAAATAAAAAACAAAGCAGCTGCAGAGAATTTGTTTATTTTTACAATGTTTAATAATAAAAAGATTGGCAGTGCACTGAAACAAAAAAGGGAGGGAAAAGGGGATTTAAATTAATGGGAACACAGTAAGAAGTTTCCTTTGATAGTAAATTCATAGTTAAAATTAAGTTCTTTTGGTTGGTTAGTTTTAGTAGTTTTATTTATTTTACCAGAACTATGAGATTGGTTTATCGGAAGAAAAAAATAATTACAGGAAGGAACAGAAGGCTACATCTATCAGATAAATAAGAGAGACACAGATATGCCTTAAAGCAAAACAAAACAAAACAGAAAAATCTTTTTGTCATGCACTGTTGCCCATTTCTAGTTTGCCCTACTGAAAAACAGGTGTGTGTGATTGTGCAAGGTGCGTGTTGACTCAGCACTGCCCTCTGGTGGCTTCTGCATCAAGCTGTAGGAAGAGGAAGGAAACCAAACCTCACGTCTTTTACAGCTTTTCTGGAAAGATCTCACCTTTCTGATTGGAATTAGAAGCATCAGGTTGTTCCCAGACTCCAGGTCTTCTTTTGTTTGGTAACAGCGGAGAGTTTGCCCCTTGAGGTCAGCGTGGATGTTTTCCCAAATGTTGGAGTCTTTCAGCTGAGAAAGAGCAAACGAAAAGAAACACAATGACTGCTTGTAGCAATTTAGATCCAAAAAGATCACAACCGTCTGAATTATTTTTCAGTTTTTGGTTTGATGGGGGGTTTGTGTAATTTCGGAAAGCACTTTGTTTTAACACAACAACAAATGAACACAACACAAATAAGCTGCGTTAAGCTTAAGTAAAAACTAAATTCAAATACTCTGAAATGAACACATTTAAGCTGATTTAAAATGAACTGAACCAGGCTGAACTAGGATAAAACAGACTGAAATGCACTGAATTGCAAAAAAGTACATTTAAACCAACTGTAACAGAAAACAAACCTTTATCACGGTTAACTGACTTGGAAAAAAGAAAAGGGCATTGAAATGAGTTGAAGTGGATTAATAAATATGATTTATAATTTATGATGGTGCAGACACTATACACCACACCCCTCTGACCTGCCCTCACTGGCTGAGCTGCTAAACGCCCCTCACTCTAAACATCTCTCCCATTTTTTTTTTTCAAAATGCAGCTTTACTGTTGGTTTTGTCTCCATAGCAACCATTTTACTTTTAGGTCGTCTCAGGGTAACAAACAGGTTTGTAGTTTTTAGACTAACTGGCAAAAATGAACTTTTTTGATTTTTTCGGTCAACAGAGATTTTTGTTAACTATGCACACATTTCTAATGCTGTCATATTGTTTGGTTCAGCTTCACAATATTGCAGTAAAAAACGTGTGAGCAACAGAGAAACGCCCCTTTTGCGAGCTCGCCACGCAAACGCCGTTCAAAATCTATACATTTTAAAACCAGAATTTTTTCTCTCCAAATAGCTTCCCAGTGAAGCTCAAAGAGTTAGAAAGCGATAGATAGAAATCCCTTGGAGGAGTTTAAATGTGTAGAAGGTATAAAGGTGATTTAAAAATAAATAAATACATAAATAAATACATAAATAAATAATCAAGATGGCTGCCCCTTTGCATGGTCAAAGGTCAACGAAACCTTGATCGTGTTTGTAGACTTGGGCTTTGTCAAAATTCCTTTCCTACTCATTATATAGTGCACCATATGGTGCGATCTCTGTTTTGTAGTGCTGTCCAAATCCAAATCAGTGGCTCAGGTGGTAGAGGCAGTTACTCATAAGACCGAAGGCTCTGTGTTTCGATCCCCGCCCCCCCCAGCAAGCTGTCGTTGTGTCCTTGGGCAAGACACTTCACCCTCACTGTGAATGGTGTGTGAATGTGTATGAATGTCCCGGTGATGGTCAGAGGGGCCGTAGGCGCGAACTGTCAGCCACGCCTGTCAGTCTGAATGTCAGGAATGAATGAATAATGGACACATTGTAAGCGCTTTGATCAACAAGAAAAAGCACAGATAAATCTAATCCATTTTTATTTGAAAAATGTTGTTATTTGAAAAAATGTATTTCAATGTATTTACCTTTTTTTAAATAAACCTTCAGCGTTTCATCTTCAGAACTCAGTGAATTCATAAAAAGTTGTCGCAAAATGCTCTTATCAATTAGATTTTAACTTCGGGAAATCAATGACATCATATTCACCATTTTAAAAAAAAAAGGAGCAAGAATTGTGTTCGAATTGCTTTTAAATTCGAGGGCACTGGATAATCCCGCACTATATAGTTTTTAAGTATTTAAGGATCAGGGTGGGAATTTGGACAAAGCCTCTATCTGGTGGAGTGTGTGTGAAATTTTTAAAAGACGATCACTTGAACATAATATTTTTTTCCTATATTGTGGGAAAATGTAAAAATCGCCAAATTTCACACTTGGCTGCCAAAATGAAGGTCCTGTGGCCATCCCATAATCATTTTAAAACTTCCTTTGGCTATCCAAGACACGTGTGTTTTGAACTACTTATTTTGTAGTCTGAAGTTTTTGGCCTAATTGATTTTTTTGACAGTTTTGCTTGCTGGGATGTCATCTCTATTTGGAGGGAGGGGTCATTTAATGTGCCCAAAATGCCTTTTCCCCAGATATTAGGAGGGTGGCAATTTTAGTTTTATGTGGCATGTTCCCTCAAACATGCAAAAAAAAAAGAAGAATTGTGATGTGTTTATATTAAAAACATTTAGGTCTTCACCTTAACCGTGAGTTGACCACTCATCACTGGTTGGGTCATACACAGAGGCTGAGCAACTAAGCGACAGCACAGGTTTCCATACAAGGGCAACCAGAAGGGGCTGTCCTCTGGAAAACAAACAAAAAAATAAAACAAATTAGCAGTAAGAGCAACCAAAACCTCAAAAAAAGAGGCTATAAAGAAAATCCCCTGTAGCTAAAACGGTCAAATCGTGGGTCTTGAACCCATCCAGTACATTTTCGATAGTCAGAGTTGTGTGAGCCAGGAGGTTGTACTTTGGTCCCCTTTGGAGAGAAGACACTAGAGATGTTAAAGCATCTAAAGTCCCACTCCCATCATCTCTTGATCTGTTTTAAATGCACTCAATTATGATTGGGCCATTATTAGGAAGTTGCGCTGGCCCAAAATCATCAGCAAACAAGAGTTATGGGAAAGGACGGAGCAGTGACCAGTAGAGCAATACTTTTCCAACAGACGATGGCGATGGATTGGCCATATCCTAAGAAAAACTGCATCCAGCCCTACAAGGCAGGCACTGACATGGAACCCCCAAGGAATAAGAAAAAGGGGGAGGAGACCTAGGAACACGTGGCCCCAGGATCTGAAAGCGAGAGCCAATAGAATGGGGGAAACGTGGGAACAGCTGGAAGGACAACACCATTCTGCCTGTAGAGCTCTTGTATGCGGCATATGTCCCAACCTCTGTAACAGGTGGTAGAAGACGAAGATGCCGCTTCTAGGCAAAATGAAAAAAAAATGTGTTGTTTTCTACGACATAGTTTCACAGCGTCAGGAGTCCATTGGAAATTCCACTCTCAATTGTGGGCAGGACTTTTGGTGCAGAGGACTTTTGGTGCAGAGCAACCCCCTTTTGCCTGCTGTCCCTCTCTGTTTCAGCCCCCTCACACCCCCAAGCTAACATTAACGGTGTACCAAAAGTGGTGAGCAATATTGGATCTATGCAGATGTACAGTTTTGGGTCAGATACCAGGTCAGACAAGGAGAAGAAAGATTTAAATGGATCTATTTGTCTGCCAATGGATGCAGGGAGCTTTTCTGTTGTATTTTCTGCTTCACAAATACAATTTTTTTTTTCAAACTGCATTTTTCGTTTTGCTCCCACAATGATTTCATTGGGGGTAAAAACTCATTTATGTCCTCAAAACCAGACAAACACAGCAAAAACGAGTTAGAAACATCAAAAACACAAATCTAACAAACCAAAATTAAATCAGAGCCCATTAAGTGGCGTACTGTATTTTTTTAAACCATAAAACCCACTTAAAATCTTTGAATTAGTTTAATGCTCACACTGGAGACAGCTCAAGAGAGGATGAACATCCAGGCCTCCCATCGCCTCCGACAGATCCACACCCAGCTGCGGACTCAAACGCAGCTCGGATCTTTTTTCCTGACGAGTATCCCAATGAGCCTCCCAGGAAACTGCCTCTCTTGATGGCCAGAACCGCCGGGGAGGCGTCCTCAACCACACAGCTGCTGTACAGCTCCACACGGAGCTGGAACTCTGGGCCCACCTCGTCGCTGCGCACAGACATTTCCACTCAGTTGAGATGAACCTCGACTTCTCTGAATAAACATACAGGTAATGAAGGAACTAACAATATGATGGGCTCTTCAAAACAGATGTCTGTCAAAGTCCTGTCCACCATCACCATGTCAGTGTCGTGGATTTCTGAGTCACACCACAGAAGGCAGAACACGGCACAGCGATGGAGCTCTGAGACGACAGAAAAACACTTTTTGACGTTTACTTTTCCTCATGGTTCAGTGCTTCATGTATATAATCATTTTAGAGTTCAACAGTCTGCTGTACCTCCTTTGTTTTTAAAGTACTCTGAGTCTTTCCACATGAGGGGAAACCGCAAATCTAGAAAGCACAAATCATGATCGCAGAAATTTTAAGGAAAACTTGAAAAATGAAAAGGAAACATGTTCAGACTTTGCTGACCTGAAAGCGCAACTTTTCCAGTGCATGGTGCAGCATCCTCTGCAGATCTGGAGGGTCAAAGTTCAACTTTTGATCAACTTTTAGAATTTTCATTTGAAAAAAAAAAACAACTGGCGTTTCAACAGATGGTATCAATGACATGAAATGATGGAAAAAATGCAGAAAAATATGCTTTCACAAAGTTTAAAGACCCACTTTGATGAAAATGTGGTGTTTTTGCTGTTTTTAACATGATCTTGCAGCATTTTTCTGATGTTGAAATATAAAGAAAACTATGCTAAAAAAAAGCATTCCTGAGTATTTATTTTATTTTGGATTCATTTATTTTATGTTGCTATTTATTTTGTTTATTTTTTTTTGTAATTCTTTGTCTTATTATATGTATTTTTATTACTATTATTATTACAATTACAAAGAATAATAATACTTATTATTTATTATTATCAATTAAGATTATTCATATTATTATTATTATTATTGTTGTTATTAATTTATTATTGTTATTAATTTGTTTTCATTGTTTTTTAATAATATTTTTTATTGTTTTTTCTTTATTTATTCAAATTGTTGCATATTAGTAGCAGTCAAAAAAATGCAGTTTAAAAAAGATTGTACAGTATTTGTGATGTAAAGTTTGTAAAACAGAGGTGAAAAGAGGGGAAGGGGGGCGGGTTGCTCCATACCAATAGCCCCACCTACAACTCAGAGGCAAACTCCTGATGCCCCGCAGAAACTGTTCTACAAAAAGAATAAAAGACCACTGCTGACTCTTTAAAAATAGATTAAAAGGTGATAAAAAAAAAGGAGTGGGTCTTGAACAGTTTCTTCCTTTTCACAAAGACTTCGTACACCTTTGTTTAGCCTCACATTCAACGAGTTTGGATCCCCATCTGACCTGAGTCCGGCCCGCTCCAGGATCTGCGTTTTCCGGATCTTCTGCAGCTGGCTGAGCAGAGCCAGAATGCGGGCGTTGCAGGTCAGCAGACTCTTGGAGGCCTCCAGGGCCTGATCCTTTTGGGAACAGGCAGCCAGAAGTTTACTGGCCCCTTCCCGCATCCGCACCTCCCTTTCAATCTGCTGCAGCACCTTGCCATCCTGCAGGAAATTTGTAGAGGACAGCAAAGGTTTCCGCTTCTGTTTGACCCGATAAAAGCATCATGATCCTGCTTGTATCAAACTGTTTCACCAAAAAAGAAACGGTCTAACTCCAAAATAAGTCAATCAATCTATCAATTTATTATTTGTATAGCACTCATAAAAGCAGAGGCAACCAAACATAAAATCAAATAAAATCATTAAACAATGGGATAATAAACAATAAAAATGAAAGACTAAAATCAATTAAGCAATAAAAGAAAAAATTAACAAGTTGCAGAGGTAAATACAGTGAATTTAGGCATGGTTTAAAATCCAGGTGTTGCCTAATCCCATCATTTAAGAGGAACAAATCACAGCGTTGTTGTTTAAAACCATTTTACACATTTCCTAATGAACATGTGGATTCCGGTTTATTTAAGAAAGCTCAGCTTTAGGGATCAGAACACGTTACATAACTCTGTTCTCTTTTTTGAGCACAAGCTGTGCTGCATTGTTTAAACATTAGAGTCTGTCATTTCAAATGAACTTCTTCACTGCACTTTGTGATCATTTAAAGAAAGTTTGGAAAAGCACAGAATTCAAGGAAATTCAATTTTTTTTTTAGGTTTTTGATCAGCAACCTTTACGTCAACAATTATCAGAAAAAGACAAGAAAACTTATTTTACATCAAAAATTCTAAAAAGAAAAGCAGATGGTATGAACCAAGTATACTCGCTGTGGTGAACCGCAGCTGACAAACTCCTCTCCTCTCACTGACCTGTGCGGCGTCGTTCATGGTCCTCCTCTGCAGAGCTGTTGGGGTTCTGTTCCAGTCTCTGCACAGTCAGGCAGTTTGCTGAATGAAGGAGCTAATCTCACAGGTGACTGGAACTGGATTTAGAGCAGATTTGCAGACCGAGCAGCTAGTTACTCAACAGAGATCAAAACACTCTTAAGCCTCCATACATGAGGAGCTTTAGACTCCAATACTTTTTTCTCCAAAGCTCCTATACAGTACCAAGTGTTGATCTGATTTGTTCTTTTAGATCATAAGTAAAATTAAAGGATTGTACTTATTTTAAGCACACATTTCTTTTTCTCACATTTCTATATATATATATATGTGTGTGTGTGTGTGTGTGTGTGTGTGTGTATGTAGCTTTTATTCCTGTCTTTTGTTTTTAGTACTTGAAATAAATCAATTCTAAATCCAAATGGTGCAACAAAACCTCTAAGTTTCAAATGTTTGTGTGGAAGATGGATTAAAGGTCAGAATGACTCAGATCTGATGTTTAAATAAGGTTAATTCGCTGTATAGAAAAGCCCAGATGCTTTTGTATGACTTCCATTCAGCTTTTAATACATCTGTAAAAGCTACTGAGGAAAGCCTTTTTAAAGTTACACTTTAAAGTTACAGAGCGTTATCGTGATCCCACTAATCTATTGCTCATAAAATCCAAATGACTGAAATTCTCTGACTTTTACAAAATTATAGATGTTATTCAATGATAAAACCACACAAAAGCTATACACTGGGAGGGAAAATGGGCTTTAAATTGGCTTTAAAAGTCTGAAATATCCTTCTATGGGTGTGCAGACCGCAAAAACTATTGTGTTTCACTATGTGGAGTTAAACTGCAGAATAGTTTACATGGAATTGAAGAGGTCGTCAAATAAATACCGTATTTTCCGGACTATAAGTCGCACTTTTTTTCATAGTTTGGCAAGGGGTGCGACTTATACTCCGGAGCGACTTATATTTGAAATAAATTACATTGTTGAATAATTTCACGTGTTCGTTATTTTCACTGACAACTGCAAGAGGGCGCTCCAGGCTCGGAGTGTTACTTAGTGGTACTTTCATACTGTCAAGTGTGTTTGTGACCTGCGTGCTCCCACACTTAAATACAATTTATTTTAATTTAAGTAGTATTTTACTAATAATTATCTTTTTTCAGGTTAACAAATATGTATCATTTTAATACAAACATTTGTATAACATTTTAGAACATTTACCGGTAATTTTTTTTCTTCTTTTAACCCAATACAACAACGTGACATTAAAAAAAGGAGTCCAGCATTGAGCTTACCAGTAGCCCTTTAAAGTCCAAGTCCCACTCACGCAGTGGTTTTATGTTAATAAAGCAGGCACGTACTCAGTTTGTTGTGCGTCATGTAGCTATTTAGCCTGTTCTCCAACCCCCTGTTATTTTAAGTTGCCTTTCAAGGTTCTTGGTCTCAGATTTTTTAAATAAATTTCCCATCAAAGTGCGACTTATAGTCCAGTGCGACTTATCTGTGTTTTTTTCTAATTTATAATGCATTTTTGGGCTGGTGCGACTTATACTCCGGTGCGACTTATAGTCCGGAAAATACGGTAGTTTTAAAATCAATGTAACGCTTGTGCTATCCTAGGCACTTTAACATTGGGAGTTGGGTCATCTAGACCCACTAGACAGTGCTCTGAACCTTTTTTCTTTAATGATTTGTGATCTTCACTGGTGTCCATGGATTACATGAAATCTTTCCACCTTTATCCACCTTTGTCATGGTAGGGAGAACACGTCAATGTGAGGGTGGGGTCATCTAAGATAGCACAAGGGTTAAGGGAAAAAATCTATTAAGAATTTGACTCATGAAGAAATTTAACTTCTGAATTTTGGAATCTTGGTTCCATAAAGTCGATATGCTACTTAGTAAAGTTATTTAATAATAGAGACTGAAATATGAGTATGTGTTTAACACTTCTTATAATAATGGTATATTAACATGTATGACATATGAAGACATATGAATTTATAGAACGAAAGTGAGATATGACTTGTGAAGGTGTTGGATTAAAAGTTCCTACTTTTACAGAACAATCTGAGGTAGAAACTTGGCGGCACTAGTTATACATTTATTTTTGCTTTGTTTAATTTTAGTACTTCTCCTTCAGAAAAAAGGATGTTAAAATACAAAAATAACAAATTGTATTTTCTTAAAGCAAAGTATAATCACTTATAGCAGCTTTATACTTCAAACTATTTGCTAACTTAGTTTTTAATTTGATTTCTATTTAATTTCCTTTTTTTCTTCTTTTTTGCTAAAACATGTTTTAACTGACCTGTTAACAAAAAATTTAACAACAAATGAAGTTAATTGGATTTCAAGAAAATGTAATTCTATGCAGAAAAACTTGTGCACGACGCAGCAGCACCCCCTACTGGCTAAGATGTGTAACTGTAATCGAAAGATCTCAAGTTGCATCAGTTTATTTAATAAATTTACAGTTGAAATAGCTTTATTGTTTGTGAAGCCTGTGTGTTGCATTATGATAAAGTAACAAAAAGATAACAGGAAATATAATTTATTTCAAGTTCAATAAAATAAGTAATTAACCTACAGTATCTCAACCTATTGATCTACAAAAAACAAGATCAAGGAGGTATTTCTTCCGATTATTACAGTGTAACATTTGAATTACATTAATCTAAAATGTTATCTTAATTATTTTACACTGCAAAACCAATTTCTGTACAACTGAAACATTTTTTCCTTCATATTGACAAGTACTGGTTTAGATATTCTCTTATTTACAACCAGCTTTGAGTTATTGTGAGAGAATTTTTTCTTTTTATATAATCATTCAACTTCCACTGGTTTTTAAATAATTAAGCCTAATCGTTTTTATGCATGTTTCAGTCTCTACAGTTATAAATTAAATATAAAGAAACACATAAAAAAGTCAAATAAAAAACCCAATCAAGTGTTTATCTTGATTTATTGTAAACCACTGTTACTCGTCAACCATTCATGGAAACATCCATAAATTCACCTTTGATGGAGTTTGCTTAACTAAATACAATTATGTACACAAGAGGGTTGTATAAAGCTGTACACAATTTAGAAAGTGGCATCAAGTACAAAATGAAACACACAACATATTTACATTTTCACAGTTGTTGAGTAAAATTTGAGGCTGAACTGAAACATTCAGCTGCTGCCGCTTTAGCTTTCAAACTTTAGCATTTATCATCTAAGTGCATTTTCAAAAAGCACTGATTTCAACTCCAAAACCAATTCAAAGTGCCATTGGGGTTTGGGGGGGGGGTGTATTGGACTATAAAAACATCACAACTAAGACTAAAAAAACAGGAGCTTCTTTAAATGAGAATCTGGTGTTCATGACTCATCCACTTCTGTGAAAATGTCACTAATGAAGTACTGCGACACGCTGGTGGGCTCCTCCTCTGCTGAGCTGATCTCAGCACAGCTTTCCTGCAAAGATCAACACAAACCCAAATGAGAGAAAAGAAATGACATGTTTTCAGCCGCTAGTTGCCGTCTTACCCGGGCGGTGCGGAGGGTGGAGCTGGGAGTTGAGGTGCCGGGTGTCTGGTCGGCGGTGGGTCTGGACTGCGACCCCACAGGAGCTGAACGGACTTTGGCTGGTGCAGCATCTTCATGTGACGCAGAAGCTGCTTTCTTAGCAGACGTCTTCGCCTTCGCAGCAGGGGAATCGCTGGGCGACGTTTTGACTTCATGGGAAACGTCTTTTGCGTTTCTGTAAGGGACAGAAAAACTAGATCTTAAAGGGTAATATCATTGACAAATTGTTAATATATAAAAAAAATACCTTACCTAGTCTGACGACTGCTTCTGTTACTTTTTTTGGAGCCCAAACTGCTGTCAGATTTCTTCAAGCTTTTTCCTTTTTTACAACTTCGTGGGTCAGAAGCAGCTTCAGCCTCACTTCTCTGGCTGACGGTAGCTTCAGCTTTAGTTCTTCTTCTCCTTGTTGAAATAACTGTTAAAAGAGGCAATAAAAATTAAATACAGAAAAATAAATGTTTATTTTTATAAGCATTTGAAAGAGAAATGTTGTGAATACCTTTATTCTCAGCTGCCGCGTCCGTCTCTCTGGCAACACAGGTTTCCAGATTTTCTGCAGGTTTTTCTGGATTAAAAACGTTAAAAAACGTAAGATTCAACAATAAGGCCTAAAAATATTTAAAAAACAGAGAAAAAAATAAAAATTTGATAGGAGGATCACTCTGCAGCCACAGTAAATCTGGCCCGATCACGTAGTTTCAGACTCGACCCGGAATCCGATATTTACTTTATATTACTTTGATCGACGCTGTATATTTCAAGCTTATTCTTTAAAATAAATTCCCTACTAGAAGTGTGCAGGTCATGAATGGATCAAGACCTTTTACTGCCGTAAAGCGCAGCTCTAGTTTCAGCAGGAGGCTCGCAAAACCAGTTTGGTAAAATTGGCAAGATATTCATCGGTTCAGACTTACTGACTCAATAACTCTTCTAACAAACGTTTAAGCCGACAGCTTATCTTGTGTTTAGTCCTCATGCAAACAATGATTACAAAGGTATTTCTAAAAAAAAAAAGGTCAGGCTTTTGTGGGTATTGTATGTGTTTTATAATTTTTTATGTGTGAAAGTCATATATATCTATATATATATATATATAGATATATATGTAGCACTTTGAGCTACATGAGTATGCAAAGTGTTATAAATAAAGTTTAATTTGATTTGCAGCTTCACCTTCAGATGCAGAACTTGTTTCTGCACTTTTTGTGGAGACGCCAGAGACGGATTTCTCTCCTGCTGCTGCTGTGGAACTCTCTCCAGAATCCCTACACAGGGGAGAAGGTTGTAAGCGCCGACGGCAGATGAAACAAACTCCATTCGGCCGAAGGGAGCAGCAGCACTCACCACGGCCGCAGCGTGACAGCATCTGCGACGGGGTGATGAGGCGGCTTCTCGGCCGCGCTGGTTACCGCCTCCCCCGGGATCTCCATCAGAGAAAGGACGAAGAACGGTTCATCCGGATCTGAAGGCACCTGCTCGGGCAGCACTGACAAAAAAAATTAAAATAAAAAGAGAAGGCGTTTAACGGAAACACTTCAAACAAAGCCGCGGCGGGAGAAGAACGACTTACTCTCCATCAGAAGCGGATAAGTGTGGATCCCCTCCGGATTTAAAGCAGACGTATTCTGGGGTTTAAGGAATCAAAAGGAGACAGTTGAGGAAAGGTAGCAGCAGATCTGAAACTCCGCCTCAGATCAAAGCGGCAACTTAATGCAGGGTTTTGTTGGTTCGATACACCTATTTTACCACAAGTGTTACAATGTGAACATTTCAGACACTGATAATCTGAAAACAACATTAAGTACTTCAACCTCAAAGGTCACCGCAGGATTTTCTATAATATTTCTATAGTTAATTCAGTGCTAAGCACCTTTTATGCCATTTTAAACATTTTAACTTTTGAATACAAAATGCAAATATTTAAAGAGCTGTATTGAAATCTGAACAAAAACTAGCAAAGTCCTCTTTCTTTTTAGAGAAAAATACAATTTTAACTAATGGATAAATGGAAGAATTGCTCTTAATGGCATTAACTGTTTATAAAGTTATCCTGATGAATGAAAAATATAGATTTCTTTGTAAAAGCTGCTGTTTTGTATTTTCAACTTGTTTTTTCTCACCCTTTGCTTTAATTCCTCAATTTACAGTTTCAATTCAGATTTTATGTTTTCCTAGTTGAGCCTAATTTTACGTGGGGCGGGGCTTTGAGCCCATTGGCTACTAGAGACACGATTGACATTGGAAACGTAGGAACACAGTTCAGCTATGGAACAGTGACTGTTGTCGGCGCCACCCATATTATCCCTCCTCTGATGTACCAAACTTTGGAAGGGCATCATCACTGCTACTGCACGCCACACCAGAGGAGGGATGACTCAGGCGGCGCCAACAACAGACGATGTTCTGGAGCGGAAATGATGTCACCATAATCTCTATCACCCAATGTCAATAATGTCCTGGTAGCCAGTGGGTTAAAAGCCCTGACCTTATGCATAATTAATGTAAAGATTTAGTTGATCAAGGCATTTTAAAATAATGCATAAAGCACATAAGAATTGATGCCACACAATATGCAAATAAGATTAAATAAATATTTAAAAAAAATACAGAATAGAGTTTAAAAGGACAAGATTTTCTCTTTGCCAAAATTCAGAACAAAAACATGAAATAAGTCTTTCAATTCAAGAAGTTCGAATATGAAACAATCCAAAATAATCAATTAAAAAAGCCAAATTATCTTCGAATAACTTGTTAGAAAAGAATTGCTAAGACTGAGTGACGTATTATTATCTCACTTGCGTAGATGACACTTCTTGAGAAGCAGGATCTAGACAGGACGATTTGTCCCTCGTCTCATCAATGTCTCCACCTACTGGCCATCGACTGCCAGGGCAAGGCTCCAACGAAGCTGTCCTCGAGCTAGTGTCAGAATCTATGGAAAAGAAGAAAATATTCATAATTTTGGAGTTCATAAAGTTGTTTATCCCAGCTTTAGTCATTCAATTTAGCAGAATCAAACCTGCATCCGTCTGTCTGCGCTGTGCAAGACTGCTGCACGTGATGTTGGGAGGTTGAGGAGCTTTATTTGACGTCTCAGAAGAGTCAGCTGCTTCTGATTCAGCAGAATCAATACTTTAAAAGGATAGAAGAACATTGTTACTGGATTAAATCCACATTTTCAGTATATGTCAGCAGGAACCTTCTTGAGGGCAGAAGGTCACGGTTACCTTTGGGTTGAGGAGTGTCCCTCTGCACTGACCGAGCTGGCTTTGGAGGTTGATGTAGAACCGACTTGTGTTGAGACCTGAGCATCCACAGCTGCAGACGAGTCCATCAAGTCCCTCCCAGCTGGACCTTCACTGTCCATTTTTTCTCCACCTGGTTCCATCTCCACTGACGTCTTAAGGCCACTTGGAGGTGTGGAAGTTTCACCTGAAGGTTTGGAACCGTCACCTGGCTGAACTTTTCGCCGCAAAGCTCGACTGGATACTTCTAGATTAGGTTTGGGTCTGACTCTGGAAAGCCTTGGTCTTCTCTGAAGAAGATTTTGCTCTGAATTGGAGACTTGTTCAACATTTGTTTTGCACTCGGAGGTTGATTCCTCTACAAATTTATGAGATGGGCTCAATTCAACGAACGGTTCCGCAACTGAACTTTTGATTTTATGAGAAGTCAACACAGGCTGACCATCTTCTTTTGATGTTGAGCGGTCAGAAGATTTGGAGATGGAGATCTGAGGTTGATCCACAGATTTAGAAATAGAGATCTGAGGTTGCTCCATAGATTTGGAGGTGGAGATCTGAGGTTGCTCCACAGATTTAGAAATAGAGATCTGAGGTTGCTCCATAGATTTGGAGGTGGAGACCTGTGGTTGCTTCATAGCGAGCGTGAGTTGGACTGGCTCTTTAGGGACTTCGGGTTTAGATTTAGCGCCTTTTGATGTCACAGGGAGGTTTGGTTTAGGTTTCTGAAAACGTCTCCTCTTGGATTGAGACGTAGATGCAGCTTCATCCTCTTCACCAACATGTTGCTTGGTTCCTGATGCAGTAAGATGGAGCTCCTGCCCCACAAAGGACACTTCTCCCTTTTCTGCTTCTTCACATGCTAAATTTCTCACCTCAACAAAAGAGGATGTTTCCTCAATTTTTCCAGTGGTCTGATCTTCATTGGGAACTTCAGAGATGTTCTGGTTTCCTGCAGATGTTTGTTCAATCAAGTCTTGTTCAAATTGAGTTTCACTCAAATCTTTTTCCTTTGGGTCATTTATGGTTGGTGTTCCAATTCTTGCCGTTCTTGATTTATTTGGTAAATTCGGTTTGGGGCGAATTTTCTGTAATCTCCTAAACTTAGCGTTTGATTCAGCTTCTTCTGAACACGCCTGTGCAGATAAATGCCGAACATCTGGTGACTTCCCAACCGGAGATGCTTCCTCTCTCATCTCAGAGGCAGATCCCGGGTCTGCAGATGTTTGTTCTTCCAGCAGGACTTGACAGATGTTCTGTTTCTTTGGAGCACTGCAACCTGTTGTGGCTGCATCCGTGTCCGCCTGATCTACATGTCTAGGATGTTTCTCTTCTGCAGGGAATACAGTCTTGGATTGTTCTGAACCTGAAACAGAATTGGAGATGTTGCTGTTTTCTGGTTCAAACTTTTTGCAGGATTCAGAACTTTGTGCTGATTCTTTTGAGATCTGAGGTCTCAATCTTGCAGCTCTTGAGGTTTTTGTCAAGTTGGGTTTGGGTTTAATTTTTGATAATCTGTTCCTCACTGATAAACAAGAAGATGCAACTTCAGAACCTTGTTTGACGGCTGGAGGCCCCGCAACAGATGAAGTTGGATCCAAACCCAGCTTTGGTGCCTCTGGAACTCTTGAATCAGTTGGTTCAACATGAGATTTTAGGTTTTTATCAGAGAACTCCGTCGGAGATTCTTCAACTCTGGTGTTACCAATCTGGACTTCAGGGAAGTTCTGGTTCTCTGTGGTGCTCTGATCTGATATTTCTGCAATCATATCAATCGAATCCAGTCCAGTTAATTCCCTTTGATCTTCATTTGAAGAAGAGTATGTTGTTGGAGTGGAAGTTGAGTCTAAAGTCATAACAGGCTGTACTGTTGAAGTAGGAACGGTTTCAGGTTGACTGTCCAAAGACAGGTTTGCTTCCACCAATGACATGGCATCTTCATGGACTTTGGGTTCTATTATGGAACTTGAGTTCTTATCCTGTGAATCTTTTGAGGATTTGGACCTCAGAGCTCTTGATGTCTGTACCAGGTTTGGTTTGGGTTTACGTTTTTTGATTTGACCCGTCTTCCTTTCATCAGATGCACTTGGTTCCTGTACTGCTGCTGAAGGCTTTCCACTTTTTCCTGGCTCCACATTTGACTGTAGCCCAAAACAGTATGACAGATTTTCTGGAGCTGAATCAGACGTTGCTCCTCTATCTCTTATGGTTTGCTCCTTACATGGCTCAGGCTGATCTTCTTCTTTGGTGCTCTTGTCTGTTAATACTTTGGGGTCTACAAATCCAGCCTCTCTCCATGTGTCTTTATTTACAGACAGTTCCTGTTCTGGTTCCACCTTCTTCGTGAAATCTGTTCCTTCAACTGGAAATGAGTATTTTTGCGTAGCTTCTTCAGTGGTTTGAGGTGTAGATCTTGCAGCTCTTGATGTTTGAAGGTTTGGTTTGATTTTTGACAGTCGATCTCTCTTTGTCTGACCTGTTGGCAATGATTTTTCCTCTTTTTGCATGACTGCCAACTCTTCTACAGACTTATTTAGAGAAGCTGAATTTGCACTTTCAATAAAATCCAAATGTAGTCCTTGTTCTGGTTCTGTGACCTCACAGGCCTTTAAAACTGGATCTTCAACATGGGATGCTGCACTTTCTTTTGTTAAATCAGGAATTGACGGTGCATCTCCAGTTGCCTGCTCCAAACTGGACTCGATGGAGAGATTCTGGGTTTTTGTAGGACTTTGACCTGATGGTGCTCCACCCAATTCTTCTTGATCTTCAACTCCATCTTTTGTCTTCATGTCCTTATTTGCAGACAGTTTTTGGGTGAGTTTTGTTTGTGGTTCCGCCTCTACAGATGGGTTTTTGTGAAGCTCCAGATTTTTTTGGATGGCATCTTCTGTGTTCTGAGCTTTGGATCTTGCACCTCTCAACAACTGTGGTATGTTTGGTTTGGGTTTAACCTTTTGTAGTCGACCCTTTCTTGACTGAGAAGATCCCGTTTTTTTCTCATCTTGATTGGAGGTTGCTTCAGCAACTGCAGCAGAATCTTCTTTTCTTTCTGAACCCAAATGTGACCCATGTGGAGCTGGTAGTTCCGGGTCTGTTTGTTCAGTTGACACAGTTTCAGAAGTGGCTTCAGAGTCTTTGCTGGTCTGCTCCACACAGAGCTCAGGCACGACTTTGGCAGAGATCAGAGTTTCTGTAGCGCTCTGAACAGGTGCTGCTTGATTTAGACATTTAGGACTTGTTGTCTCCTCACTTGTAGTCCGTTCATCTGGAAGTTCTGCTGGCATTTTGGTTGAAGTATTCTGACTTTCAATTGACTCTTTCTCTGCCACCCCTTCAGTGGTTTGCCGTTTGGATCTAGCTATTCTTGACGTCTGCAGTAGGATTGGTTTGGGTTTGACTTTTGGCAGTCTGCCTCTGGGCTGAGAAGGACTTTTGACATCACCTTCTCCTGTGTGACTCACAGAAGAGTTGTCTGCAACTGAGGCTTGAGGTTTGCTGGTTCTGTCTGGAACTGGGCTGGGATCGGTGCTTGACGCTTTTTTAACCTCTGGCACTGCTTCAACTGGTTTATTTAAGCCTGCCTTGGACTCTACAGGAGGCCCCAACTGGGACTGAATTACAGTCTGACTCTGGCTTTTCAGGAGATTCTGATCTGCTGCACCTGTTTCAACCTGATCCAAGCAGCCGCGCTGAGAGGAAGTGTTATCTTTAAACAATGCTGCAGCAGAAGCTGATATTCCTGGGGTTGTTTCTTTAGCAGATAGTGAAGTCTCATTATCTTGAGAAACACATTGAGCAACTGAGCAGCTTCTTCCAGCTCCCCCTCGAGTCGACATCTCATTGTGAGATACCGGTTTTGCAGTCCTTGAGCTGTGACCGAGGTTTGGTTTAGGCTTCACCTTAGAACACAAACCGGCCTTTATAAGTGAAGACTTCTCTCTAGATTTAAAACCCAGTTGATCAACGTTTTGATCACTTGTCTCAACGGGAAGCGAGTTATTGCTTTCCACTTCAGCACTCTGGTGCTTTTCGGTGGGAGGCGATGTCACATTGTGATCTGCAGATTTCCCAGAAGGGACCCTTTTCTGGGGTGAAACTGTCAAAATCTCCTCTTGTGCATATGTGAACTCACTGACACCAACTGATGTTCCTGCAATCAAATACAATGGAATGTAACTTTCCAAGCCAGGAGACAGCCTACACCAACAGAGGGAGCGGGGCTGCTTTTTTTGTTTTGTTTCTTTGGTAGCATACCTGCAGTGCATTCTTCTAAGGTATCTCCACTCTGTGCAGACGGAGAAATTTGAGCTCGGTTACCAATGGTCAAAAGGGTTTGAGCTGCTTCAGTGTAGCTCTCATCCTGAGACACTGAAAGAGTCATGAAAAGTCCAATTTAATTTACGGCATCTGGTACCAGACGCACCTAAGACAAAAACAAGCAAAACGGACAAGTCGCATACCTTCAGTTTGTTCCGAGGAAATGAAGTCTATAACATCCTGCAGGGCAAAAAACAAATCTATGACTATATTTCCAAGCATGAAACGGGGCTAACAAGTGCAGCTGCTGGAATTACACAATTTTTGTTTTTTATTTTTTTATTGATGACAAACAAAACACCTCATCAGACATCAGGCAGCTTAGTTTGTCACAAACAGGAGGAGAAGGCCCTTCTGTACCTTTAAAAAAGCTGAAGTACGGTAATGAGGTGAGATTTTCTTATCGACCAAATACTTTTATACGCCATTATACAAATAAAATCTTTTTTTTTTTTTTTAAATATCAACGTGATTTCCTGGATCCCTTTTTTTACATTCCATTTCTCAGAGTTGAAGTTTATCTATGAGGAACATCTTATCTATAACCAACAAAATCTGACTTGATATCAAAAAGTCAGATCAGAACAAAAATATCTTTTTGTTGCACGTGAACAATGGAAGAAAACATCTGCTGCTTGGTAAGTGGAAATTCAGGACTGTAATGGGATTTAATGCCTTTCTTCCTGCTGCTTGGAAATCAACGGTGTCTTCAAAAAGGTTAAATAAAATGTTTACATCTGTCATCTCCCCCCAGCTGAAATGCGAAAAGTTATTTGAGAAATTTAGCACATCAGGCATGTTTGGTGCCACTGGCTGCTTGAGATTTGAGATTACTTAGTATCCTGTTGTTGCCAAGCTGGAGGCGTTTTTAACTGTTCTGTGATTTATCTCTTTGAAATTTAGTTTTGAAAATGACCCCAAAAATAAAAGTCATTCACCTGTTTGGCTGCATCCAAATTCCCACCCTACTCCATAAGTACTAAAAAATTATATAGTGCGGGACTATATAGTGCGCTGGAAAAGCAATTCTGACACCATGCTCACTTTTATTTTTTTTAAATCGGTGAAAATGTGACTTCATCGATATCACGAAGTGAAAATCTTATTGATGTGAGCGTTTCACGACAATCATTTATGAATTCACCGTCTTCTGAAGATAAAAACATTGATGGTTTAATAAAAATTAATTGTAGATTTGGACAGCACTACAAAATGAACGCACTATGTCCTGCAGTATGTGGTGAGTAGGGAAGGAATTCTGACACAACCGACGTCTCTGACTGTTACTTGTTACATTAATTGTGATATATGGCTTAACCTGCTATCCAAGATCTGGTTAAAGGACACTTCTATAAACAATAAACATATGTGATAATAAGATGTAATGAGATTATGTGTGTGTGTGTTGGATGCCCAGGGTTATATCAATCCTATTAGGGCCCCTTGAAGCAGATTCAATGGCGATTTCACAGCGAGCCTCAAACCTGTCCCTCCCTTCCTCCGTGGTGGTTGGACATTCTTTTAGTGTCTGTGATCCTATCACACCATAACTGCTATTGGTTAGGTTTCAGGTACTTGCAAAATAAGTTTACAAGTTGTTTGTTCGTTTTCAATGCCACCTAGTGGTAACTTGGTAGACTTAATGTTTTAATCAACATGGTTTTAGAATTTTGTCTTTAGACAAGTTTAAAAAAATATGTTTTTTACTTAATTGTGGTATTTCCTGATTACAAACTGCATTAGTGTCGAAGGAAACATTTGTTTGTAAAGAACTACTCCAATGAAAATCGTGTTTTTGGCGTCTTTAACATGTACTGGCCTTTTTCTGAGAACAGACAACAAATATAGAACAATTATGATTAAAATAGCATTTTTGAGTATTTTTTTAATACTTATTGGTGTGAATCAGGGCCAGACCAAATGTGGTTTGAAAAAGCTCGGAGTTGTGATGTAAAAGCTGTAATGAATGAATGAGCCACCCGCTTCCTGCTCCACTCCATTCTGATGCATCCACTTGTAGATGACAAGATCCATGTATGTCTTCGAGCTGCATCTGACACAAAATTGTACAACTGGATACCTCTAATACTGCTCACCCTTTTCTTGCGCCTGTAAACTTAGGTTGAGGGTGTGAGGGGCTGTGAGCTAGCCGGAGAGTGTAAACCTAGAGCTCTGCGACAGGGAGGGAGAGCAAGGTATCTCCACACCAACAGTCCCGCCCTCAATTCACATGCAAATTTCTAATAAACTACTGCTGCCATGCAGAAACTATATCCTAGAACAGTGTTTTTCAACCTTTTCAGAGCCACGGCACACTTTAACCTTAAAAAAAAATCCCGCGGCACACCAGCATCCAAAAATTTAAAAAAAAGGAGAAACCCATAGTCTGTATTGATCTACAGCCCCTCCACAATCTCACATGCATTTTTGAGATAATTGTTGCAGAAAAAGCTGGAAACTGCAGCTGTTTTTTTCTAAAAGATGCAATAAAAGTTGAGTTAGAAGATTTAAAAACAGTTTGATGTGTGTTCGTTGGATTCAAGACGTTTAACAACAGATCTCCTTGTGCGCTGTCACTCTCACAACCCAATGAATCATGGGAAATGTAGTGCATAAAACGACCGGAGATCGGTTTTCGGAGCTTCATTGTTTTCTTCACTTGTTCCACGGTCTGATACCGGATTCTGTGGAGAACTACACCGCTAAAGACGAGCTTTAGCTTGTATTTTTGTTAGAACTGAGCTACTTTACGAGCTAAATCGGGACAAGGAAGTGAATACTTTAACAACTTCTGATTGGTCAGACTGATGACATGTGATTAAGCCTTCAAGAATGATTGGTGGAGACAGTTAAAGGGGCGGGACTTTTCCAAAATACAGCCGAAGGTGCAGCAGAATCGCGGTACCGTGATTCTTATCAAAATGTCTTTAAAAAAATAAAATAAACGCAAAGAAAAAGTATTTTACGATATTTTATATTCCTAACTCCTCAGTGTTTTATCAGGGCCTGTTTGGATGAACACAGAGCTGAAATTTTGGAGATGGGAAATGTTTTTAGATGAGTTAATGAGGGCAATTTTCCACGGCACACTAGTGTGCCGCGGCATACTGGTTGAAAAACACTGTCCTAGAAAACAACAGTTTTTTTTTTCAATTAGATAAAAACATTATAATTATGATTAAAAGACCACTGGGAACACTTTTCCAACAGATCAAAAGATGTTTGGAGTGGGTCTGCAAAGAGCTAAATTTGACCACTTGGAATAAATACTCATTTGGGCTCACACACGTAAAACTGCCAGCCAAACACCCCAAAGATATTCAATTGTGCTAAAAAAGCAACAACAGAATGTCAAAGCAACACATAAAATTACCACAAAGGCCACAAACTAGAAAGAAAAACACATAAAATTATAACTGTAACTGGGAAGAGTAAAGCTGGCGCAAAAACTTCTGACACTCGTGACTTACAACAAGCAGGTCCAGCTGGTGCTCACTGGGCTCAGAAGTGCCTGTGTCATGATCTGCCTGCTGACAGGTTGAGTCAGGACACAGGGCATCTTGGGAAAGGCCCAGCACATCGGGCATACTGTCCAAGATATCAAGCTAAGCGTGGGATGGGAGGAGTCGAGAGTGCATTGTTTGAAATGGTACAAAACAATGTGGGAAAACATAATAACGTGATGAAGAAGATGGATGTTTATGGACAGTATGCATGGGGGAAGCTGGTCTCCTTACCTCCACCATGGTGTCATCCACCTCTGAAATCTCCGTGTTGGAGGCGTGCAGGCTGCTCTGAACAAAGCCGTGAGTGTCGCCGTCTCGACTGGAGCTCCGGGTGAGGTGGTGCTCCTCCTCCTCCCACTCGTTTTCGTTCTCCTCGTCACTAAACTCTGACCTGGACGACCTCAGGGTGACCAGTTTGGGCTTCTTGGACTTCTGCACTGGTGGTGGTTCGACCGACTTTGCCCTCTTGGCGGGAACTTTGGACGTGTCAGAGGATGCAGGCGAGTGCAAATCGTCTTTGGCGGCGTACATCAAGGGCTGGACTTGTTTGGGCACTCGGCCATATCTGAAGAAAGCAGACAGATTCAAGCTGTTGAATTTTAAGACTATCCAGTTTTTGACATCAAATGCTTTTGTGGCTTTTGTTCCGTCCTGCAGATGTCCTGAAACAGATTGTTTTCGCAGTTCTTTCTTACTGTGTCAAAATCTTCTATGGGGCTCAAAACAAAAGTCGAAATCTATTATAAAACCAAAACAAACGTCCCCCCCCCCCATGTTCCTCGTATATTTTTTACCAGAATATTATGAAAATGTAATACATGAATCGTTGCCTCAGGCTGAATAAAACGATACAACATACAATGTGACTGTATTAGGAATGTGGGTGTAGTTAACAAGAAACCTCTGTTGCCAAGGAAATCCAAAAGTTTACATTTGCCGATTCTTTTAAAAATGTAATAGACCTATTCGTCAAGCTCAGACGACCCAAAAATAATATGGTTGCCATGGAGAAAAAAACCAACAAAAAGCCGCCATGGAGGCAGAGATTTCTTTTATTGTCTTTGGGTCAGAACATCCACATCACAAAGCATCAAAACAGCATTTTTGAGATAGAAAACTTTGTTTTTAGTAAAAAAAAAAAAAAAAAAAACTTGAATGTCGTACCGTGTGGGCCTCTGAGGTTTAACTGCAGCATCCTCCTCACCCTCAGAAGAAACATCATCATCATCCTTCCTCTTCCTTTCTTGGCTCAGCTGGGCTTCATTTACACTTTTTCCCTGATATATCACAAAATGTCAGACTGGAAAAGTCCAAACAGATAAGGAGGTTAAGTAGACTGGAAAAAAAGGAGAAATACCTGCTCCTGATCAGCTCCTTCCCTCCCCATCTCCTCCCGGTTATCTTCCTCTGTGCCTTTGGCCTTTGCAGAAGGCAGAGGCTTTTTGCCGCGCTTCAGACCCAAAGGTACCAGTGGATTTGGTGGCCTGCCTCTGCAGAGCTTGGCTGGTTTGATGGCTGCATCCTTAGCTGTCTTCACATTTTCAGTCTTTTCCGCCCTAAACACAAAATACGTTTTAATTTATGCAATAAACGTTTCATTTTTAAAGACTGTTTATTTATTTTGTATTTTTACGTGTCTGCAGTGGGGAGCTCCTCAGGAAGTGCTGCTTCAGAGTCTTCAGGTACGCCTGCTTCATCTGACATGAGAGAAAAGCTTAATTTAGCACAAAATCTAAATAAAAAAAACTTATAATTTTGACTTCTTTATTTTATAAGAAGCCGTTTCCACAGTATAAGAATTTGGGTCCAAACCCATTTCTTTCCACTGTTATTTAGCTTTCTAAAAAAATAAATAAATCTGAAACTATTTTTTTCTGCAGCAAACTACAGGTTTCAATCAAGTTTCAATTGCAGCGGCTAACACTCATGAATGGTTTTCAGTTAAAGACCCACTCTGAAAAACATAAAGGCATTCCCAGACGTGTTTGGTTATAATTATGCCATTTTAACCAAAACATGAAAAACTTGATGATTAAACTGTCATTTTCTAGGACATAGTTTTTGCAGAGCAGCAGTAGTTCATCAGAAATTTGCCTGAGTTGTTGTTTTTTAAACAGCATTTTTTTTCGTGTGCGCCTGACACAACAGTTTATTTAAAATTAAATAAAGAGTCATTTTGAGCTTAACATTTTTAAAATATGTCCTCCATCATCAGACAAATGCCACAAGAACACGTTGAAAAAACCAATCTTCTTGAGAGTGCGTCTTTAAAAACCATAGCAGTGACCAGTAGGGCTCTACGCAAACATTTCTTTTTAAACCAAACAAAAGCGGGTTTTTGGTAGAAAACAGATGTACGGTAATTGCACACAAAACATTTGCTTATATAGATATGTAGTAGGGCAGCACGACATGAGGAAAACTCGCGATATTAGTGATCAATATTGCAATGACGATATAACTTGCGGTATATGAAAAACTAGCAAAAAAAACTAAAACATAATCTCCATTTCACTAAAACAGTTTAAAAATTACACTCCAAATGACCCTCGTCTACATCGGAGGCGAACATTTATAATAAAAGGGCTCCATCCGATTGGTCAACAACGTGAAGGGGTGCATCCGATTGGTCAAATGCATAAATTGCTTTATTTGATTCATTAAATACTTCAAGCTGCCGTAAGATTGTTTTAACACATTGAAGGCAACCATTTATTGCAGTTTTCGCCGTCTTTTGCGAAATGCATATTGCACAGCTTGATCTCGCGATAACGACAAATGTGGGATTTATTGTGCAGGCCTAATATGTAGGTAGAATAAAAAGGATAATTTTCCCCTCAGTGAAAGTAACCATAGCGTTTGTTACCAAACCCCAGAAGCGCCCATGGTTTATGCGTAGCTTTTTCAATAAAATTTATATACGGTAATTTTCTATTACATTTGGGTTTTTGACAACTAACCAGAATTGTGTTGTTTTTTTTTCCTTTTTGCAGCACAAGAAATACAAAAGGGACCATAAAATATCACTGAATTTTTATACTATTGTAATATCTTGAAAGAGAATCGTTTGTCTCTCCAGACCTGTTTTGTTTTTCTTGTCACTCGGTTCCTCAATCAAGGCTTCTGCTCGATTCTTCTTTTTGCGTTTTCTCCCTGACTTCACAGCAGCCGCTTCTCCTTCGTTACTCTGGTCCTCGTTCTCTTTCTCTCCTTCCAACTCTGGCATTAGAAACTCCTCTTCCTCCTCCTCCTCCTCCTCCTCCACATCGCTCAGCTTCTTAGCAGATTGTTTACCTGCAGAGGTTAGATTTAAAAAAGAACAAAACTCAGCTCATGCAAGTTTTACAGACATGAGGAAATGAAAAAAGAACAAAACCAGATTACGTTTCGGCTTTTTCTTGCACTTCCCGGAGGTGTTCTCCGAAATCTTTTTGAGTTTCTTCCGGTCTCTCTGAACTTCCAACACTTTTTCCAGCAACTTCGAAAAGTACTCAATGTCCAGTTTACGCCTCTCTCCTGTGTAACAGTCATCAGATTCAGGGTTAATCTATTACCACAAGCAAAGGCAGGAAGCTGTGATGCTCACTGAAGGCTTTGTCGATCCTCCATGAATTCTCCCGCTCTTCTCTTTTGAACTTGTTCTGAAAGGAAACATTTTTACTGAAACTGTAAGTCAGGTTTTTTTTTTTCTAAAGAGCAGACCAGCTCCCATCACTGACCTTTATCTCTGACCGAGCTCTGTGAGTGAAGAGCTGACAGATCATGGAGAAGTCCGTCCCCACCATGCTGATGGCCAGGTAGAACATGTCTGTCTCTGACGAAGACCAAAAGAGAACATTTCGTTTATCAGGAAAATTAAAAAAAACAGAAAACTTTGACGTCTGCAGGATCACTCGTACCTTCAATGGACCAAGGTTTCGTGTAGGTGCCTTTTCTGAAACTTGAGTATGTTGTTGTGGAGCCGCGCTCAAAGATGGGGTCTCGGTCCTGAATGGTGTTGGGACCTTTGGACCGCTGGACTTCCACCGTTAAACTGAGATTCAAAATGAGAACATTTTTAACCAGAAACACAAAGGAAAAAGTTAAAGTCCTTGTTTCTGGAGCTCTCCTGACCTTTCCTCGTCAATGATCAGGGAACCATCTTCTGCCACTTTGACCTGAGGAACCATAATTTCTTCTTCCTGGTCTTCCTCTTCCTCACACGCTGCTCCCTCCTCTTCACTTGAAACCACTTTCATAGGCGGAGGAGCCGGAGGCTCCTGAGCTCGTTCTGGAGGCCTTGAGAGATGAGACGAAAAACCAAGTCAACACAGAAACAAACCCATATAAACCTGTGATATAAACCATAAAAACACGGTTGATAAAAAGTGATCAACTCTACAAACTGGGTCACATTTGTTGGGTTTCATTGTGGTCAGCATTTTTGCACACATCTATTTTTGACAAACGAGCAGAAACACATTTTCAACTTTTATGAGTACTTTGGTGTTTATTAAACAACAAGAACACATTAATAAAATAATAATTTTAAACAGATTGTATTGTATTTTAATGTTTAGGCTGGTGGATCACTCCAAAGCAGAGTCCTGGCAGAATTCTTTTAGCTGCAACCTCCACCTTAAAGCAACAACAGGGGCTCTAGTTGACGACAACATTATGGTTGTTGGCAGGAAAACTGGAGTCAAGAGTTTCCTGACATTTAGCCCACAAACAAACAAAGACGTTACATTTACAGACAGGAGAATAATCCAAATACACAAAAATCCAGGTTCAATTAAGGTGTGAACAATGGGGGAAAAAAACAATTTGAACCTAGATTATCCACTAAAAGCTGCAGCTCAGTCACCAGGATGGAGATCTCCTCTTCACTGAAATAACTAAAAGCACCATCTAACCTCGTTCTTTTTTAAACAAAGATAATAAAATTTGCAGATTGAGTAAAATATAGTATTTTAAATTTAATGCATAAAGTGCATCCTAAATGTTTATCTTATGATATACAAAATAAATGTGAAAAAAGACAACAAAACAATTTAAAACGATTCAGAACCAAAGTTAAATAAAGATGTGGTTACAGTACAGAGTATCAGATTATGGAATGATCTAGAACCACAAATCAAACAGGCTAAATGAATAAATATAATTTTAAAAATATGTTGAAAATGTAATATTTCGAAAATAAGAACAACAGGAAATGTAGGTAATTTTGTCTACATGTTATTACATGTTCAAACTAATAAATGTGTTGATATTTGCCATCTGTTGTGTTGTTTTCTTTTTTTATTATTGTTTTGAAAGAATAAAAAGTATACCAATGGCTTTATGAATAACCAAAAAGGGGGCAGAAATAATCAAACTTCTTCTTTCTGTTGCTCTTTTGTTGTTACCCCCCCCCCCCCAAAAAAAACACAAGTCTGTGTGTTTTATTGTTTTGTGGGAAACAAAATAAATAAATAAATAAAACAGAAAAAAACAGACAAATAAATACAATGTATATAAACAGATAAGTAAGTAAGTCAGTAAATAAATAAATTAATAAAATCTTTTTCATGTTTTAAACACGCTACCTCCCTGTTGCCAGTCGGTCAAATGCCACATAAAACATTAAATTAATAAAATAGAATAAAATAAAATAAAATCCAGCTCTTGTTAAGTCCAAAAACCAATTATAAAAAAAAAAAAATAATCAGCAGCTGTTTAAGGAGCCATTACATCCAAAGATCTTGTTGCTAGGATACGAGAGCCAAAACCAGGATAAAGCTACAAAAACATAACCCCTCCGTCCTTCTGGTTTTTGAATCATCAAACATAAAAATAAGATTTCAACATGAAAAAATATTTTTTATAGCAACTTTATCCAAAAAACACTTTCATTAGTAAACCATTTTCCAAATGTCTATACTGAACAAACTAAAAACCAAAAAAGGTGATAAAGAAAACATGAACGTACTCTTGTCTTTCCACTGCAGGAGGAACCTCGGTCTCATTCTCCTCAACTGAGTCGTCCAAAACAGATCTAAAAGAGAAAAAGTTCCCATTTTATCAACACTCTTTACAACTCCATCTTTAGAGCTGAAACTGCACTTACGTCATGGGGTTAGACGTTGGAAGATAATGGATCAGGTCCCTCATTGTCATTTTGGTGGGATCTAAATCAAACTCCTTACATCTGGCTTTAGCTCTTTTAATGCTCTGTGAATGTGAAAGCAGCTGTTTGATCTGCAACTAAATGATGAAATGGATGATGCTTAAAAACAAAAACTCACCTGTTCTTTGTTCCTCTCCTTCCTGAGCAGCTCTCGGAGCTTCTGTGCTTTCACCAGCCGCTGCACATCCAAAGGGCTGTTGAGGAGTCTGCTCAGGTAAAGTGCTGACGACGGCAGTGATCCCGCAGTTTTGGACGACACCAGAGCTCGGGCTTTCTCTGAAATTTCTGAGGCTGCCTTGTCGGGAAGAGAAGGAGGAACTTTATCAGGCACTCTGGGGGCAACTTCTGTAGGGTGACTCCGTGACCCGCTTTCTGGTTTCTTGATGCCGTCTGCTGCCGGAGGAGTTTGCTCACGTGAGTCTTCAGCCACCGAAACAGCTGGAGTTTCAGAGGGCGGAGGAGTGAGTTTGGGTTGCGGCTCATGCTGTTTGCTGTTATCAGAGTGCCTTCGAGTCCTTGGGGACAGGAGTCTGCTGGGGGCTGTAGTGGTCCCAGCTTGGCTGGATGTTGATGGTTTCTCCATCTCAGAGGAAGGTGTTTCACTGAGGGGCGCAGAGGCGGCTTTGATGGGGGACTTTGGGGTCCGCGGGGGAGCGGAAGGGCGACCCGGTGCAACTTTAGGCTTGATGGAAAAGCGTTTCCTCCTTTGGAGGGCTGCTGAGGAGTTGGAGCCATCACCGTTCTGGTCAACGCCGTCCCTGAAACGTTACACAAAACATTACAACCCAGTAATAAAACGCTGTCCCGTCTTTTAAGAATGGCTGTCACTCACCCTGAAGCTGGGTTTTTTTCTAATGGGGGTGCATTTGACTCATCAGGCACACAGCTGCCCTCGCTGGCCTCTTTAGCAGTCCCATCAGTCTCTTGTTTTGCAGCAGGACTTTCCTGAGGTGTCGCAGCAGTTCTCCCTGCAGTGCCGACATTTGGGCGAACGCTAAATCGTGACCGCCGGAACATTTTTGACCTGAAGACAGGAACGCGAAGCAGGTCAGATCTTCAACAGGATAACCCGAAAACCACCTGCAACCTTAACCTAGTTTTTCCTAAGGTCACAGGTTTCTTCAGCCGTTCTCCGCTGTCTCTGAAGGTGTGAAGATAGAGGGAACCCTGAACAGTTCACCAACATTATACACAAATATGTGCAACAACACTTGCTTACAGTCACTTCTGCCCCCAAAAACCATCTCAAACATTACTCTGCACAATAGGATGAAGCCGGAGAATCAATTCAAACCAGGAGCTTCTGACTGAGAGACACTAAATAATCACCAAACCCCACACACACACGGCTTCTCTTTTGCTTTTTTCAACAAAAATTATCACACATGTAATTAATTTATATAAATATATATTACCAGAAAAGATGGACCTATGGACGTTTAGTGACAAGCATTTCTTAATTGCAGTACATCAGTGTGCCTTGAGAAAGGGTCAGGTCTGCCAAGCAAATTATTCAACTTCCCCTAATTAGGGTAAAAGAAAAAACAATTAAAATAGCCAGGATGTTAGCTCTGTTTTCATCTACATAGGCCCAGGTTACACACTGAGTAGATAGAAATATGAAGGACTATAAAATCCTTTTTTTCTTTGTGTTTTAATACATCTTATTGAATACACTTCGATAAAAATAACTCCATTTTGGTGATACAGACATGTGATTTATATGAAGTAAAAAAAAAAAAAAACCTCAGAAAAAACAGTGCTAAAGAGAACAACACACACAAAAACTTATTTATAGGATTTTAAGTTTTGTTTTTCCCACAAGAATAAAGATGAAACTAAATCTGCGTATTGGTATCATTCATCTCCAATTTATTCAAAAGCATTACCTAATTAAGACTTAGCTAATTTGGATACTTGAAAAAAAAATCCAGCTTTATTGGGGACTTTAACCATTGACTCTATAATAGAACTGGATTGAGTGAGAAATTTACTTCCTTTCAGCCCGTTTAAATTAAGTCATTTCAGTCACCATTTATTTGCAATACGGATGTCACCATGTTTTGGATCCAGGCGTCATCGGCAGTCAACATTACTAATTACTAACGCCTTCCACTAACCATGAATGAGCTTGTTGGAAGTCCACACCCCTACCACTTAGAAGTGGGCTCCACGAAATCTATCAACCGAACACTTTGACTGTAGGACGTGAGACCACAAATTTATATTTTTAGACGTCTGATTGATCAGTTTAAAACTTGACGAACTGACAGTATAGAAAAGAAATATGCTATAAAAAAAGACCAATTCAAAGAAAAAAGGTAGCATAGCAAAAATGGTATTCTGACAAATATAATGACTGAGTAATAGCTGTTTATTTCTCTATAAGGGGTCCTTCAGTCCAGTTCTCTTACAGTCAATGACTTTAACCAGTGTGGTTATACTTAACGCAGAAAACAATTTTATTGAATAAAATATAATAATTATCTAGGTTAATGCTCCATCTTCACATCAAGAAGTATGACGTCAACTGCCTGTTGGGCATATTTGTGACAGTTATCTCCCAATGATGCGCCGAAAAAGGTTCATGCCATAGGTTATTAGTTTCGTATTTATCTTTAATAGATACAATAAATGCGAAAAAGAACCTATATACTTAGCTAAACTCTTGCATTCGTTTGACAAAAACGTAAACACCTAAAAAAAGCAATAAAGCTAACTCTTGTCTAAACAGCTACACGACCAGTGTCAAAAACTCTTCTATATCTTGTTAAAAACCTAAAATAAAGAGGTTTTTAAGTAGTTAATTCAACCAATTTTTCCTAAAGTAACATACCTGGAGCAGAAAAAGCGTCTCTCCTGCTGAAATCAACACTTTGGTGTCGACGAGGAGGAAGGCGGATAGCGGACCCCATGCACAATCTAATCCGCCATTATTCTTGTGACGTCATATTCCTGCGATTCAACGGAATTGTGGGAAATGTAGTTAAAGTATCAACTTGGTTACAGTAGGTAAGATCAGTGCGTTGATCGATTTCTTCTTTGAGGTTAGGCTTTTGGGGGTTGGGGGATCAGTTTAATTTCTGATGGGGAATACACTTTAAGCAGTAAATTTAGGTAAAATGTAATAATACAGATGACAACACAAAAAAATATCAACATCAACAAAAAATCTGTTTTGCTCTCCCTTAAGGTTCATGACACATTTTCCTGCATAAATAAACGTGCCACAGTGGCAGAGCTAGAACATTTTATATGGGGGCCCAGGAAGACGACTTTGGAAAGGTGGCAAATGAGAACAGCAGAATAGACAGCAAATACAAATGAAAGGATGTAAATTATGCATTTCAAACAGTTTTTTTTAGTTTATTGTTAATATTACATTATTGATACCGAAAAAGCATGATCATCTTTTTTATCTTTGTCAATATAATAACTCAAAAACTGAAATGTGCTCCGCCCCAGATGTGCAAAATTATGCATAATGTAACTCTGTGGTTACTGATGTAGTTATATGGAAGCAAAAATAACGGACATCCTATTTTTGATGTCTACGAGATCAGTGCAATTTCAGCAATAAAAAAAGAACAAAGACAAAACACATTTAAGAGAACAGTATTATTTAAGACCATTGATAAGTGCTTCTCACGTTTTTTTAACATCTATAATATCTATATTTCCTGTTACCATTTCAAATTTACAAAACCTGTATAAGGTTTTGGGTTTAGAGTTCATTCATTGAACCTTATAGCATTATTAAAAACTGGGACAGCAAAACAAATCTTCAATTAGGGCATCTTAAATTATTGCCAGCCATAAATCAAATCAATGTCATGGACACAACTAGGATGTGGAAATCTAAAAGTAGTTAAATAGTTAATATAGTTAAAAAAGTAAAATAAATTAACTTTCCCTCAAGTATCTTAAATAGTCCCCCTAAAATTAGTTTTAAATTGTTCTGTACAATTTAAAATCCACAGAAAATCAGTGTTTGGAAAATAAAAGTCCAGGTAATTGTGAACTACAATTTGAGAATCAATTAAAAAGAAAGTAAAAATCCTAAAATCCAAATGTTGATATCTGTATGCTGAAACTTCTTTTTCTAACAGACCAAAAACAAATCTGAGACCGTGTAGCATTATTTATGATTTATTTCTTTAACAAACATCAGCAGTGGAACCACAAATTTTCTTTTACACATGTTTCTTTCAGCAGATAACGACATATTTACTTTTCTTTTTTAAATCAGTGGGCAACAGAACTAGAGTAAAGGGGAGTCGGGACAAGAGGAGGAGTTCTTGGATTGTCTTGCACAGAGCAGCTTGTCACCAAAAGGTCTTAGATGGGAAGATCTCCGATGTTTGTCTCATTCCTTTTATCTGTTTAAAAAATAATAAGTCAATTAAATGTTTTAATACAGAAAATATAAAGAGAGCAGAAAGAAAACCAGACATACTCCGTCAAACTTGTGGTCAAGCAAAAGGGTTTCCAAATGCATCTCCAAAAGCATCAGTTGAAGCAGAATTCTGGCAGAAAAACAAGAAGCAGAGGGAAGAAGAGTTTTATTCCATATCAGCATTTCATACTGGGGAGAAGAAGAAAAAAAAAACAGTTTTTTTGTACCACAGCTATGGGCGGCGCTCCAAACGGATTAGAATTTGGAGCTCCGAATGCATGATCAAACATGTCCTGGTTGACGCTCGCTGGCTGCGCTGAACTGTTCCCGACAGAAGAGAAGGCAGAATCGAGGAGATCGGGGTTAAAGAGCGGAGCCGGGGCGGCGGCTGGAGCAGGAGGGGCTTTGGAAGCACCTAAACAAAAACACGCGACACAGTCAACGACAGCCGAACACGGGAAAGTGTAAAGTCAAGTTTCAGAGAGTTTACCGTTGTTAGCTAACGGAATCTGGTTGATATCGAAGTCGTCGTGATCTGCTGCATCCTGAGCCACCCCCACTTTACTGGTAAAGTACTGATCAAAAGCCCCTGGATCTTTGCTGCTGGGGGGTGCAGCAGCGTTGGCAGCGAGCTCCCCTTTCCTTGCAGGGATGGCGGGAGGTTTAGCCAGCTGGAAGTCCTTAAACATATCCTTTCCGGTCTTCTTCTCCTTATCTCCCAGAGGATCCAGAGCTGTGAAGGCACTGTTCTCCACTTTGGGAGGCGCTTGCTTGACAGGGGCCCTCGGAGGGGGCCGTGCTGGACCTCCCTGGTCTGGGAAAGCACCCTGTTGGAAGGGATTGGATGCGGCATGTTGGCCCCAGGAGAGATGAGGTGGAGACAAGGGTGGGGCATTGAACTGTGACGGCATCTGTTGAGGCCATGCCGGGGCCACCATGGGAGGCCCAAAGGCAGGCTGCGGCAAGAAACTGGGTCTGGGGCCCGGAGCGGCCACTCCTGGCATGGGGAACATGGCTGGCGCAGCAGGAGAAGCTCCCCACATACCAACAGGATGGACAGTTGTGGTAGCAGGGAGGCCCAACTGAAGATTTCCTGAAAATGGGAATAAAAAGATTAAATTAAAAAAAGGCACAGGCGGAGAAGAAAAGCCAACATTGTTTTATAGATTACCCAGAGCGGCGATGGTGGAGGGGGGTGAATTTGCGGGCATGTTGTTGAAAAGGTCAGCCGGGACAGATGAACCCTCAGAAGGGGTAGGACTGGTAAAGAGTTCTGTCCCAAACAGGTCACTTGATCCCGACTACCCAGAAAATATTAAACATTTTAGTTCAATTTACACCCCCAAGAACCAGCGTGAAGAACTAAGCTGTGAAAAACAAAGTGGTCAGAACGAGCCTCACAACTCACCAGAGCTTTCATCACTGAAGCATCAGGGTTAGAAAGACAGATGAGCAGAAATGAGTGAAGGAGACATTTCAGAAATTCAGGCAAAGAAGCGTGGAAGCATCAGTTCATGCGTCAAGTGTCAAAAGAACCTCAGCTGCAGGTGTGAAGTTTCTAAAGTCTGTCCACCACCCAAAGCTCGGGATGTTAGTGCACCTCGTGCCACAAAAAAAGGCTTTTTTTGCTCAACCCATGCAACCCCACTTGCGATCCATCTGACCGTGTCGTTTCACCTTTGCATTCCGTCGCCCTCGTCCGGACTTAGAGCTCTGCGGGGGCGGGCTCAGGACAACCGAATCCACTTCCGGACGTGGAGTTACGCCGTTTAAGACGGAGGTTTTCAGAGACGGGTCAGAAAATGGGTTTTTGTTTGACAGTATGGTCTCATTCCCGTCTGTCAAGGTGATCCCACTGCCTTGAGCTATGCTGCCGCCTAGTGGCCACTGTCCATCGCTAAGAGCAGTTTTTCCAGACAACCCAATACCTCGGTGACCAATTTCTGCCTCGCCGTTACAAACAGTCTTAGTGGAGCCACCAGTAAGGTGTTTCAGATAGTCACTGGGGGAAACGGGGGCGTCACCTGCCGATTTAGCGAGAGGGTCATCTCTAAAAGGGTCACTGTCAGGAGCGGGGAAGTAACCAAACTTTGAAGAAAAGGGATTGGCATCGGGAGACGTCACAGAGCCGAGGCCAAAGGCTAGAAAAGAATTTCCTTTTATGCAATTTTGATTGTTGTCAACTTCAGCAGAAAAGTCCAGCAAGAGCGTTTCATTAGAGTCCTGGTTAAGATGAAACAAGATTCATGAATCACTTCTGCAGACAAACATGTTATAAAAATCAATGAATCACATGATGAGGAGAAGGAATGATTGTTCAAGTTCTGCTGCATGTAGAAGAAGAACATTTAAATGCAGCTCATAGTCCAATTTGAAAAATAAACATCCACCCTAGAAATAAATCAAAATTCTTAAAATTCTAAGAATTCTCCTTACATAAATAATTAAATCTGACAATGTGGGAAGAAAAAAATAGTTTACCAAAATTAATTTTAAGAAAAAAAATATGTCACTAAGACATGTTTTCTTAAACCAAGACTTCGTTGTGGAAAATTTTAATTTAGGATTTATTTTTTTTGCAGTTTGGTCACCTTTTGGACCCCACTGGTTTAAATGATTACTGAATTTAGCAAATATTCTACATGGAACAGCTTTGAACTGAAATGCACACAAATCTGAAGAAAGTATTTGATTTTTTGATAAACTCTGATAAATTATTTTTATAGAACAAAAATTACAAGAAAAATCCTGAACAGAAATGGCAAAAAAAAAAGAAAAAAATTTGTTTTTTTTTTTGTTTACACATCTAGAAAACATTTGAAGAATTATTTGGGTAAGTCTGTCTTGATACAATAAAAAAATAAAACAACAAAGAAAAGGTAAGGAAATCGAAAACATGCGTCTGAACTTACATTGGGAGCCTGGACGTCTGGAGGAGTCGACATGTCTCCAAAGAGATCCAGCTGCTCTACTGGCTAAATTTCAACCAAAAAAAGTTAAATTTGTTTTTGAATTCAATTTCATTTATACATATTTATTGTTGAAGTCCCACTCCGATCATCTTTTGATCAACTTTCAATCTGTTCTCAGTAGCCTTTTAATTATGATTATGTTTTAGCCTAAATTTAAAAAGACCTGACTTTTTCTAGGACCATTTCTGCAGAGTAGCATGAGTTCATTAGAAATTAATCTCAGAGTTATGGGCAGGACTATTGCCCCCCTCCTTTTGGCTGAGACCCCTGTTTAAACTCTCTCCTGCTACCTTACAGCCCCTAACACCCCCAACCTAACATTAACAGTGCAGCAAAATGGTGAGCAAAATTGGAGCCATCCAGCTGTAAAATTTTAAGCCAGATGCCACCTCAGACAAGGAAAACAAAGATGTACATGGATCTATTCGTCTACAGGCGGATGCATCCGAATAGAGCAGAGCAGGGAGCTTGTGGCCCACCCAGCATAGTTTCTATGCAAAAACTACAATCTGTAGTTCAATCTGTGTTTTGTCTGTTGCTGATTCACAACAATAAGAATATAGAAACACACAGAAATGTAAGTTTAGGCTTAATTTTCCTTACACATGTCCTCCATTATCAGAAAAACACAAAATATTAAAAGACATGATTTTCATTGGAGTGCATCTTTTAGCTGAAAAAAATAAAACAGCTCACCTGAGCAGTTTTTACTCCATTGTCTACACCCAACAAGGCATCACCTCCATTCTAAAATAATAATAAAAAGTTAGGGGGTTGAAATAAACAATGTCTCAAGAAGAACAAAATTCAAGAGCTTACCTCGACTACAACGCTGCCGTTTTCCCCCTGAAAACAGAAGCATACTGTTAAGGCGGTTTTCTTAAACACACACACAAACACGTCATTGGAGTGGAATGTCTGGAGGATGTGATTCACTGCAGGAACACAGAGAGGCAGTGTTGACTTTCAAAGAGAGCATTTCCTGTCCAACACATGCAAGGCTTTTCTTTAAGGAGGAGGAAAAAAAAACTGTCTGAACGCAGACGTTACCTTCTGCGAAGACTCTGCTTCTTTTTTCTTCACGTTAAAGATCACCTGGAAAAGGTCTTTCAGGTCGATGACCAAAGGCTCTGCCTGCAAAAAAAAAAAAAAAAAGTAAAAAGTCGCTTCATTTTTGCAGTTTTCTTTTAATCTGTGAACTTCTGAGCCTTACCTGTTGCGCGGTCTTTATGGCGAAGAACTGATGCTGACCCTCTGCTCCACACACGTATCCAAAAGCCCTGTTGTCCGTCACATCTCTGGCAATGAAGGAGATCTTATTCACCGCATGCTCATGCTCGATCACCTGGAAAGAAAAGAGGAAAACACCAAATAAGCACGAAGACATGAAGCCCTTAAGGCTGGAAGTCAGTGGGACTTACTCCTGATTTCTCATCAATGATCTTTAGACCAGACATTGAGATGTTGACCCAGATCCTCTGTTTATGTTTGCCCTGAGACCGAGCAGCTACTGCCATTCCCTGCAGGCAAGCAAACAAATTCAAATCGTTTTCGTAGAAGATCAAAGCAAAATTCCAGCTTTACCTTCAGTTTCATCATGGAATCTTGGCACATCTTGTCTCCTCGGGCCTCTGGAACGTCGTCGATGCCGATCAGCTTGGCCTTGTACCTCACCCCATCTCCCTGAAACCTGCTCAGCAGGTAATCGTCTGTCTTCTCTGGAGCTACGGAAAATTTCAGGGATCCACAGAGTAAGACATGCGTTCAGAAATCTACTCTATATGGATAGAGACCAAACTGCAGCTCAACTATCGTATTATCCAGTCAGCAACTTTTTTTTAAAATATTTGATGCATGGCCAGCAGCTCCATGTCAAATCAAAGGCTGACTAGCAGCTTCATATTCAGAGCAGACAGGACTTCCTGGAGAATGCCGGCTTTATTGAAACGGAATCAAACCACAAGTTTCCTCGATGCTATTATTGAGCTGGTTGAGACAAAAAGAGTCTGTAACTGTGGTGGGTGAGAGGAGGATGTTAGGGAAAATACAAAACATAAGGAACAACCCTCTTCATCCTCCTCTGCATGAGACCGGGATGCACTGGGGAGCTTTCTGTCAGAGACTTTAACACCTCGCTGAAGGAAGGAGCACATTATCAGATCTTTTTCCCTTCAGCCATTAGACAACAATGCCTCAGATACGGGCCGATATTTGTCTTTTTTTTTTTTTAATTAGTGAGTTTTTAGTGTTATTTTTATCCATTTGCCTTTTTTAATTAAGCAACAAAGTAACTTCCCCTTTGTGGAAATCAAAGATTTGTTCTTTTCTACTTGATGTATTTGTAAAAACCTAAGGGTGCAGAAAAACAAATAAGTTAGGTAATAAAAAAAAATAATAAAACAGGGGGAAAATGATCATTGCCTTAAGCTGAAGAGTCTATTTAAAATTTAACTAAACAATACATTTGGGAAGAAAAAAAAAATCATATGGCTACCAAATGTAATATTTAGCATGTCACCAACCACATTATTACTGTTAATCTTACGGTTTGACGTAAAGTGAACCCCTGAAAATCCCAAACCTGAGAGGAGGCCAGCCCATCATGTGAAAAGGTAAAAAACAACATTTTAGGAACCTTACTAAACCGTTAAAAGACTTCCTTCAAGTACTATAACTTCATATATAAGAGGAATATTTAAAATGTATGGATAATTTTGCCATCCTTGTTAAAAACATAAGACTGTATTTTGCTTTGAGAACAATGGAGACATGAAGCTTTTGGCTTTAAGTTTAGCTTTAGCCCCCAAAACCTGACTTTCTGCTTTTAGATTCATTAGCAAAGTCACGAAGGCCATTTACTCCAGTTTATGCAACAGTCAAGCATTAACATGGATGTAAAGCCATATACTTGTGCAGTAGTAAAGATTTTTTTTTTAAACTTGACAGTTTTACATTCCTCTCAACTGTCAGCTGACACTCGTCCTCAAAGTACTGAAGAACAAAAACTGCTCCCTGAAAGTTGGTACATTTTCAGAAAAGTTGTTCAAACAAGTTTGAGAACTTTTCCAGCTGACATTTGAGCCAAAGAGAGACTAACGATGGTCAACTTACAAAGTGGGTGGAGCTTTCCAAGGGTGGAGAAGGGGTCCAAACAGAGCAGACAAGTGAAAACAATTCAGATTCATAACTCACTTTTCTTCTTTTCCCTCTTGAACGGGACCCTGGATGTGGCCGTGCTGGGGGACGTGGGTGGGGTCCCGGGGGTTGAGTCTGCAGTCTGGGAGCTAGGATCGACAGATGCGGGCGCGCTGGTTTCCACCTCTGCAGACATGGCGGGG
This sequence comes from Oryzias sinensis, assembly GCA_037389245.1. Lineage (NCBI taxonomy): Eukaryota > Metazoa > Chordata > Actinopteri > Beloniformes > Adrianichthyidae > Oryzias > Oryzias sinensis. Next base: position 4,430,849 of record CM074502.1, read on the forward strand.
GACTCGAACGAGTGACAACCTGGGGTAAAGCAGACAGCAGCTCCGGGTTGGTGGGAGCAGGCGATGAAGGGAAAATGAGGCCTTCAACACCCGCGCATGCCTCTCCGCCTAAAACGACAGGTAGATATTTTTGACGTTAAAAACTGATTTCCTAGAGGATTTCTTTTTTATTTGCACACAATAGGCAGACAAATCACTCCTCATCCCCACCAGTAAAGGTTTACAGCCCCAGAACAAGACACATGACCAAACATCACACTCATAAGATCCAAACTCATTCCACTCTTTAAAAAAAAAAAAAAAAAGAAGCTGTGTCAGCAGTTTGACTTTAAAGTGGTGAAACATCCTCAGGATGACACACTCAAGTCACTTCTTCCTAAATCTGTCAGCATAACCAAACCGCACATCCATAAAAAGCCCTGCTGGTTTCACCCCGACACTCAAATTAACATTTAAGCACCCAGTCCACCAATACTCTTCTTTATAGTTTAAATTATTTTTTAGTTCATTACCAGCATATTTAAAGCCCTAATAAGTCCGTTCGGGATCCCAAAACTAAAGGTGCATTCAACCAAATCAAAATAAAAACCAAAAACTACTCAAATTTGACCGAAACAGCAGCAGGAGCTCCTACCTTTTCCGAGGGGCTGCAGACACTACACCAACCACAACAGTAATGTAAAGAGCTGGAGCACAGCAGCAGACCAAAGGTTGGGAATGAGCAAAGGTTGAGCAATTACCTGGAGTTAATTTTACCCTAAGCGGCGAGAGGATCTCGTGATGCTCAGGAGTAGAAATTAAAATCAACAGTAATTATATGTATATATATATTTAAAAAAAAAAAGTTAAATCAGCAGGAGGCTGAGAAGTCTGTCCCAAAAGAAAACACTACCCAAAATGAAAGAATTTGGTCAGAGCAGAGCAGCTGGGGTTTAATTACCTGTATATGCAACACCTGAGCTGGACACTCACAAGTTGCTGCTGGACTATAAAGCAATAAATGTCTTACTTTTTACTCATCTGTGCTTATTTTCTAAGTAAATCAACTTTTTAATTACACGTTTAACCTTTAAACACCAGTGGATGCTTCACTCACGTCCAGCCTGGCTGCACTTGCTCATCAAAGCAGGAGGAGCCCAATAAAAAAAAAAGGTGTGATGTCAGCCTTTCCTGAAGATTTGAGTGTAAAAGTTTACTTTTTAACCACCGGGAGATGCGCTAAAGCATTAAACAGGAGCCAAATGATCTCCGTCAGCAAAGAAAGAGATGTCACAATCGTGAGCAGTCAGGGAAAAGGGCAGCACATCTGGAGGAAATCAGGGAATGAGTCAGCCTGCATGTGAATGAGGTGGTGAAACAGCACAGGCCCGGTGTGAACAGGCAGGAGAGGCGAACCCCCAAACGAAACACAGCTTCAAACAAAGAGCCTTCTGTGGTTTTGAAGACGCGCGCACGTTTGCGCAAATGAAACCTAATTTCCCCAGGAAGCTGAAAATAGACCCAAAACAGAAAAAAAGTGATGCTGAATTGTCTCAGTGACAGCCATAGAGCCCTTCATGATCATGTTGGAATTTTAAAGTTTAAAACCTGCTGCACTAATGGAGGAATCCAGAGACGCGTACCTGTATGGAAGCGCGCAGTGAGACGTTCGATTCCCGCAGACACAACAGCGGTGTTTTTGCCCCGCGGCGCCTTCAGTGGCTCAGCTGCAAAAATCAGTCCAATCAGTAGCAGCTTTTGAATCAGACGCAGAGAAAAGGAGAGGAGAGACGTCTGCGCGCTCCCGTTAACCCCTCCGTCACTGACAGGACAGAAGACTTGTTGCTGATTTCAGCTGGCAGGGGAGGGGGGGGGGCGGTCTCTAAACCAGAATGTACCAGATGAACCCAGACCAAACTGTATAGGAAATCTTTTTTTGTTATATGTTTAGTGTGGTTTGTTTTATGGAACTTCTTTAAAAATGTGCCCAAAAAGATCCAACTTAAGCTGAAAAACTCTATGTATCCCAAAAACGTCTCTTCTGATTGTTTCTTTGAGTCTCCAAACCTTCTTCTGTCAGTTTCCTTTAAAGGATACTTTGACTTTCTCTGCCATTTCTTTGCATCTGAGAAACTTTTTTGACTGTTATCAGCTGCAAAATTAGGTTTTGCGAGGGTTTGGTATGACACTGTGTTCCTGCACTGCCTTTACAGACAAAGAGATCTTTCAGTAATTAATAAAAGTATGGAAATCATCAGGAATAACTTTGATCAGCATCTACACACAAATGTTAGGTATGTTTGGTCTGAATTGTAACGAAATACGTAAAGGTTTCCTCTGATATCACTAATAATGAATAAGAAGAAGTAGTTTAATATTTTTTACCAAAGAAATTAAGATAATAAGAAAGATTGTCGTAATAACAAATAAAGACCATGTCGGTAGCAGGTAATTCTACCATTTGCTACAATGACAGCTTGACAGCGATGTCTCATGCTCCTCACTAGCCTCACGATCTTGTTCCAAGGAAATGCAATACACTCTCCAACAATGTAGTTCTGCAGTTTTGAAAGTGTGGTACAATCATCCAGTCTTTGCTTCAGCTGGTCCCAGATGGGGGTTCAGGTCAGGGGTCATTGCTGGCAATACCATATGAGGCACTCTGACTTCCTGAAGTCCAGCTGTGACAATTCTGGTACCATGTTGCATGATTCCGAGTGTGCTGGTGGAATTCGGGGGACGATAATGGTTTCATGATTAAAGAATGCGCAAAGATCTACAAAAACTAAAATCGGTTATGCGGTGACTGGTGTCGCACCCCCTCCACCAAAATAAAGCCAGGGGACCCTGTTGACCTTAGAGTATCACTCACCTTACCCTCTCCACCATTGCTGACGATCATCGTTTCTTAGATGACCCAACACTCGTCAATGAACAGGACAGTAGACCATTGCTGCATTGTCCATTGTCCAGTGTCTACTACAAACGTTCACGGTGGTGTTTTGGTGTCAGTGGAGTCACCTGCAACGGTCGTTTGGCATTCAAGTCAAAGCGGTGGAGTTGGTTGTGAATGGTTTGCCTGGAAACCCTAGTACCCCTCACATCTGGTAAACGGGCCTGGAGCTGTGCAGTGTTTGCTAAATCATTTCTGAGTGCAGAGATCCTTAGGTTCTGGTCATCGTTGTGGTCCTGGGTCTGCCACAAACTCCTGTGTCCTGTGTCTCGATGCAAGTCTGCTGATGACACTTTGAGACTCACCAAGTTCACCTGCCACTTCTGACTCTCCACTACCTGAAAGCGTGCTATGGCCAGGTGGCGATGCTGGTCTGTTAAGCAACGTTGTGTGTTCATGGCTGTTTGAATGATGAATTTAGAACAACTTATTGGCAAAATCAAGGTTTTTCTTTTAGAGGTTTTTGGTTTTGGTTCCAATAAGTGAGACACACTGTACTCAGTGAGACCATTATGTGGAAAATACAGAATGTGGTGTGTTTATCACACCAATTATTAATACTTCCCTATCCCGAAAGTCTGTGAAATAAAACAAACACTATGTGTACGACAATCACTGAGTTTTTCACAGTATTCATAACTTATTATCAACTCAGTAGCCAGTTAGCTTCTCTGTGGCTAAAGGAGAGCCAGAAAAATCCAGGCCTTCTAGTGTTAAGTAGTATATTTCATGCATTTTGAAAGGTTAGAGGTACGATTCTCAGTTCGGTGACACAGAGCTTGGGTTCAGATCCCAGAGAAGACCCCAATTTGTTACAATTGGCTCTTTACAATGACAAATAAGAGGGGAGACAAAGCCGTTTTTTTTGCACTCGAAGTACTTTTAATATGTTTAAAGAAGAACAAACAACAAAAATAACAGAAAGCATGAAGACGTATTATTGCATGTGTGTCTGGGGATAAAATGTATGTTTGTGAAATAGATTAAACAGAACTAAACAGATGAGCGCCTGCAGGGGAGTAGAAGACAGAAATCTGCTGCAGGGGATCTGGATGTGGCAGGATTCCCAAAAAAAAAAGTCACCTCAAGAGCTCCTACGGCAGATCTTTTATCTCCGTCCTCTGACTGTCAAACACGTTCACCTGTACAGGAAGAGGAGAAAAGGGGCAAACAAACACACCAACAAAGCCCAGGCCCGTAACATGTAGCTCTGAAATGTACACAATTGAAATTCAACACACTGCTGCAGCATTTCAAGCTTTACGTCAAACCCCACTCAAGCAAAACAACCCACAATTTACTAACTGGGATGTTCGAAACTTTTTTGCAGTGTGTTCATTTGGATTATCTTTGCATAACTAAAAATGAGTTTGATGATCTGAATCCTTGTACCATTTTGCTCTTATCCAACAATTCCAAATCATTTTTGTATGACTTATAAAGGAAAAAAATCAAAAGCTATATTAGACTTCTATCTATAGGGATGCCATGATTCATTTTCAGAATGATTTGGTTAAATGGTGAAAAACATTTTTACACCGAGAACTTTGGCGTTTCTAATGTTTACCCAATCAAGCCATGACAGAAAAATAATACACTCTATACTCAAAGACATTGGTTTGACACTAAAATTTAGGTTGCAGTAACAATGCTGTTTACAATTCTGAATTGCAAGCAGTGGGACATTAGGGAGATAAAGACACATCTGTTATAAATAGAAATCTATACGTTTTGCTTTGATAAGTATATCATGTTAAGTGGACTTACTCTCCAATAAAGGGTCCCTGTGACTAACACTTTGCTTTTCATTCAGCATTAGTGGTAAACATGTAGGTCCACAACCGTTTGATGACTGGTAAACTACAACTCGTAACTCTACATTAAAATAATTGAGGTCAAAATTATGAAAGAAAGAACACAGTGGCATCATCGAGGACCCTGAGGGCAGAGAAGCAGGCATGACATTTCCCCTGCCTCACACTAATCTGACTGCAATTACAGTAAACACTTGGCTGCAAATGGGTCATCAACTTCCTTCACATGAATGTGTATGTGGCTTTAGATGCCGCAGTTTGATCCAGTAATGACAGTTTTCATATTTGCAGCTCTAAGCAGTCAGGGGGCAGCTGTTCTGTTCCCAGAGTGAAAATCCACTCGTCACACAGGAAATGTTTGCGTTTCCAGAGGCATCAACTGATTTTTGTTTGGGATAATTATTAGATGAACTGAGATGTTGGTGTAAACTGAGAAAAAAGTACAACATACACACCCACTGTATTCAACATAGTGACAAACTTGGAGAGTTAAAATCTTTAATAACAGCAAACCCTGGTAAAGGGTCAACACTACCATCTGTGCCAACATGAGCAGGGACGTCACAAGGGCTGTTCTTCATGAACTCACAAGTTTCACTTCTGTAAACTTGAGTGGTTGAACAGCAATGAACAATCGCTTTTTTTATTTAAACATAAATTGTGTATTCACTGTGTTGAATACACAATTTTGACCCTGACACAATATGAGAGTTCAGATGATGAGACAAATGGCTCATAAAAGCTCTTGAAACAGTCTATTTTTGCAAAAAGCAACTTGATGCTTTTGATGAAACTTTTGTTCATTTTAGTACATTTTTACATTCAATTTTTTTTACACTCAACGATTATGTTGTTTTCAGGCAACATTAAAAAATCTGTGTAGTTTTCTAGGACATCATTTCTGCAAAGCGGTATTGGAATGTCGTATCTGAGTTGTGGGCGGAACCGCTGGAACCGTTGTTGGCACCGAAAAACCCACCCCCTTTACCCTCCCCGTCGCTCAGAGTAGGGAGCTTATGACCCAGCCTTTTTTTCAAATGACTTTTTTCATTTGCTTTTGGTTCACAATGATCTTAATAAAAATTTAAAAAAAATACTCAAAAATTGAATTTTTGAGATTATTTTTTATGTGTCCTCCATCATCAGAAAAATGCACAAGAACAAGGTAAAATCACCAAAAACATGATTCTCATTGGAGTGGGTCTTTAACACAACGACCTTCAAATCTTCACAGGCGACCCTTCAAGAGCTTTCATCAAAATAAAAGTTGGTTTTGGGTAATAGCAACATAGTAATACACCACTGCTCCTTCAGGTCTTATATGCATCTTCAAATACGACACAGGAGAAAAAAACAAAGAGTAGATCTGATGCAAACTGTGCTGCTGAGCTGACGGATGAGAGCAAAGACAACAGCGGAAGGATGTCTTTCCCAGCTTTGTATCCTGTGCTCTGCTGACAGAGGCTGGATTTTAGGAGCTGAACCCTTAGAAATCAGATTAGTGAGAAACCAAGAATTACCACCACCACCCCTTTGGTCACCAGACCGACGTTTTATTTAGAGATGAACTTTCTGCAGATGTTAGATGCCTGTTATATCAAATAAAAATAAAAGAAAGCACATTTTGAGCAAATCCAACAAATAAACTGATCAGAAATCATCCCAGACTGTTGGAAAAGTCTCCTGGAAAGCATCTTTCTCCAATTTCTGACAGGAAGGCCATGCAGTCTGAACATTTTTGGGCGTAGACGGTGGAACTGGCTGCAGCCACAGCCAGACGCCACCATAGCCTGTTATCTACCGTCTGTAATTAAGGTCTTTTGAGATTTTTATCCTCTGTGTCCCACTCTCCTGCTCTTTTCTTCTGCAGCTCACTCTAAAAATACCAAATGGCAAAAGATCACCTCATCAATTTCTTCCATACTTGGAGATGAGAAACAAAGAAACGCTGTCTCCAAATTACAGTAAAACTGTTTCCACACTCTTCCAGCCCCCCACCCCCACTCTGAAAAACAGGAAGTCTTCCTAGTCAGGAGAAATATTGGCCAAGCGCTTTACCTACCCTCTGGTTTCCTGACAAAGTTAGGAGGAAACTCATAAAAGTGGTGACTTCAGCACATATTTGTGCCTCTCCACTGAGCCACGGCCACATCTATGCCTCTCACAGAAGCAGGCAAAGATTAACTTTGGACAGGGAAAAAGTCTGCTTGTGTTTGTTCAAGTCAGCAGGAAAACACTTGTCATCATGAAGTGTCACATCAGGGGTTCGTCAGCGTCACGATTCAGCTGATTTGACCTGACCCCCTTCTGTGTCAAACTGTCTCCTCTCTTCAGTGGGATGAGTTCTGCTCTTACTTTTTAGGCCCTCTCACACACTCTGTACCGCACTCCCTGCTTTTGTAGAATGCCATGCTGCAGACTCAGCAAAAGTTTCCCGGATCACATAGCAGAGTGCAACAGTTCAAAACTTCCTGTATATTGTGCAAGAACTGCGTTAGACAGTCCTAAAGAAAAATACACTTTAACATCAAGGAAAGCTTTAATTTGAAAGTATGCAGCAAAGCATCTGAGGCATTTACACACATTTTCAGCTTCAGCAAAAACAAGTTAGAGTTTCGTTTGAGCTCTTTTGAATTTCGGCTCTCAATGTTGTCACCTTGTGGTCAAGGGTTTACACTGCAGCACAATGTAGCCCCAGAGCTACATGTGGCTCCATTACCCCTCCATTCTGGCACTCTAGTTAAATAATATTAACATGTTTTAAATTTGAAAAAGTAGTGTTCGAAAATTACGTTTTTTAAATAGCAAATTACATCAGACTACACCAACAATTACATTTGCTGAATTGAGATGATCCTGTGAATTTTATTTTGAAAATAAGTCATGTATATATCTGTAGAAAAGGTATATACTATTTTGAGTTTTTTAAAAAGCCTATCTTTATGTTTCATTTGCGGGAAAAAAAAAATTTCTGGGTGAGTTGGGGCGCCATATCTCTTTAAGCCCCTAAAATGCTTATAAAATCATGCTATCATCAGACCACTTCAGCTATCCATACATCTGTCCTCTCCTTTGATCTATTTGATATGTCTTATACATTTTGTGTTGAATGCTCTTCCTGACCGGCACAAGCAAGACACTAGTTTGTGCCTGTTGGGGCTGCATTCATCTTCAATTTTTTTTCATCCATTTGTCCATCTGTCCACTCTTATGTTTTGTTTCTTTTTTAATATATATTTCTCTGTCAGTTTTTTTGTGGGTTCGAAAAAAAGTTTATTTCTTCAGTTAATTTTGGATTTTTGCGAGCCATTACAGTGGGGGGGAGGGGGGCAATCACAGCACTTGCCTTGCCCATGCCCCTATATGTGGTCTTGATTAGAGCAGACCTGCAGACCCCTGGTCTAACCTTTTATAGCATGTTTTGAATGCAGACATGAAAATGCATTAAAAGTTGAATCACAGTAGTATATTTTTTTCTTTTATTTTGAAAACAAAATCTAGTAAATTCCAATATGTTACAGTGGAGGAAAAGAAGAATGTTTATTATCTTAGACTCAAGGTCAATTTGCCACTATCCACACAAGACAAATAAAATTAAAATAAAATAAAATATAACAAGTAAAGAAAAACAGATATCTAAAATGACCAGATATCAAAGAATAAACTGTCTAAAATGACCAAGTATCAAAGAATAATCTGTTTAAATATTTGCTGTCCTTTCCCGAACACAGTATGGTTGCCCAATCTTGGAAAAGCAAGCATTTACAAATGCTCAGATTAGAGAGAGTCTGTGCAAAAAAAACAAAAATAACGTTATCACTTTAAATTATGGAGAAATGTACACGTGTTATTTGCAATGTGCGACTTAGAAACAACTGTTTTTTAGTTTTTAATTTAACCTTTATTTGTCCAGGTAAGACAAATAAAGAGCAGTATTCTTTTTTTCAACTGTGGTCTGGTTAGACCTTTTGAGGGAGGGAAAGAAGAAGAAGAAAAAAGTTGGTGTTAAAATGTTTATTTTAAGCTTGTCTTTGCAGTATTTGTTTCTTTAGGTTTGCTGCAAATAAAAAAAGTTTTTGAATTATTAACTTTAAATACACTCAATTGAATTCTATTCTTCAGTCTTCATATATTTGTTTGTTTCCACCAATGACATAGTAAGACATAAATAAGAAAATTAAATCGTAACCTAGTCTGTCTAAATAAATAAAAAAACAATATTACTATTCAGTTTTTCCAGACTTCTAATCAGTAATCCTGAATCTGAAATATAAATGATTGATTGTTAGCAATGTAGGTGGACAATCATTAACCAAAATCTATGTGAACAGACTACATAGAGCAGGACTCTGTTTGTCCCTTCAAAGACTCATGATGAGAATCGAGGTCGCGCTTCAGCTGGGCTTCTGCAGTCTATGTCTACTTCTGGGATTCTTTAGAGGAGGAGCGTACGTTTGTGCCACCAGCAGCAAAAATCGTTTTTTTCTTCTTCTGTTTTATCACCTCAGAACATCAAATGTGCTTCTTGCAGGGCCGTAGAGATTCCTGACCCACCACCTATTAACTGTGTCTGGAGCCGCTGGTCAGAGTGGACGACTTGTGATCCCTGCACAAAGACCAGAGTACGTCTATGAAGTCTGCTTCCACAGCCCAAGGCAACAAAATCTAATTTCCCAGTTGATATTATTACTGTTTGAGACCCTTTTCTTTTAGCTTTATGAAAAGATTTTTGACATAGCTACAAAGTGATACAATATAAATATTCACTTTCAAACCAACACTTTGATTCTTTTTCTACTTTTTTGGTTTTGTGCTGTAATTATAAATGGTTAATTTAGCTTTTTTTTCTATATTTTCTTGTTTAACCTCAGCCTTAGTTTTCTCATTAATTGTTAGCAAATAAAGCTCCTCTGTGGGCTGGTTCATCTTCTTAAAAGAATTAAAACACATTTTTAGGAAATTATCCTTTCTATTCAGAGTCCGACTTCTAACAAGACGGCATTCAAAGCACAGTCAGATTAAATAAACTGAAATGAATCAAAAATAAATAAAAACACAAAACTCAAAAACTGTAACTTTTAAAAGTCAATATCATAATTCAATGCTATATTTTTTATTTTAATGTCAAATAATGACAGGTTTTACCTGATTTGAACATTACTTTGTGTAGTTTATCACACCTAAATGTCTTCTATCTGGTTTTTGGCTTCTCTCTCTACGGCTTGAATCCTGTTTATAAAAAAACTGCATCTTTATTTTCTTGAATGCATATCATTTTGGGGGGAGATTGCACAGCATCATGTTTGTTTTTTGATCCCCTCAGAGGCGTTCTCGGGCCATAGAAGTGTTTGGCCAGTTTAGGGGTGATGCTTGCCAGGGATCAATAGGTGAAAGTACGGCTTGCACAACATCTGAGGCGTGCGTGAACCCGACTGCCATCCCTTGCTCGGACACTGAGTTTGAGTGTGAATCAAGTACTGCAGCCTTGCATCGTATCTGCAACATTCTGCAGCTTTTATGTTCAATATTTTAAGCAACATGCTTTTTTTTAAAGGAAAATGTATCAAGAAAAGGTTAATGTGCAACGGGGACTATGACTGTGAGGATGGATCAGATGAAGACTGCGACCCTGTGCGGAAACCCTGTGGTCAAACAGTTCTCAATAACAATGAACAAGGCAGGACAGCAGGATATGGGTAAGAGCAGCTGAAACATTTTCACACAAATGCAGCCTGACTGACTCATTTTCAAAAGACCCCACTAATTTAAAAAAAAGAAAATGCTCATCCTTCTGTTTAATGTCACGCTCCTAAAAGTGTCACACAGTTGCATCATCTGATCTTGTGGGGGCAGTATTGCCACAAATTGGCTCTGAATTTTAAAACTGAAAAGGAAAGCTCATGAGTTCTGCAAGTCCTCCGACTACCATATATTGAAAAACACATTGATCTCCTGTCTGCACCTGCACTCATGAGACATTTTTATGGGGTCAAATTTTGATCATCTTAAAGTAAAGGAAAACCAGATTGTTAATTATAAAAAAAAAAGGGAAAATTAAAAAAAAAATGTTTTCACTCTAAGGTACACATTGTAAACTTGAAGGAATATTGAAAAAGTGAAAAATAAAATTGTAAATTAGAAAAAGGAATTGTGTAAACTTAAAAGAAAAATTGATTTTTTTTAATTTGTACATTTATCTATTTTCAATGCGTACTATTTTCTATGCATACTTTCGAGTTTAAAACAGTTGTTACATTTGTTTTCTGGCTTTTCGTTTACTTTAAGCTGATCCAAATGTGACCCTATATTTTTTTTCCCTCCCACATTAGCACTTCTTCGGATTTATTTAATCTGTTTGATTAACTTTTTCCAAAATGCACAGTACCTTCCTACCTTCCTAAACAAAAAGAAAAGGGGGTTTGGTCTGATGTTGACCAAACATTTGAGTCAGAATGCACCAGATGAGAGTGAAGAGAGAGTCCAAGGTTGGCATTATTGATGTGGTGCATACTGTACGCGTCCACAAAAATCATATCTAGTAATTGAAAATAATTTTGTAACCCCCAAAAATCAAAATCATCATTACAATCACTATTATTTTCCATCAGGCTTCAAACGGGCACTTCACGTTTTCCCACCTTAATTCTTATTTAGTCAAATGCACAGGAAAAGGGATGACAGATGCAGAATCAAATACTAATTTCGAAGCAGCACAATTTTAATTAGTATCTCACTTGCTACTCAAGGTCTCCTCCTTCTTTACTCGCCGCTACTGAGAGAGTACTGGTTAGTTTATTTTTCTCTGCTCAGCTGATCTGAGGGTGAACACACATATAAAAAATAATGTCCTCCTCCAAAAACACAAAACCATAGCTGGTCCTGCCAGAAAACCTGGAAATAGTTTCTAGAAGTCTAATGATACCGTTGACTTTGAACAGACCTGGTAAACGTGTTAACATTACCATCATCAAGATCAGCCTAAATGTCTACCGTTCAGAGTAAACTCACTCAGATTCTCCTAAAAGGTTTTCTATATGTTCTCCTTTATTAGCTGTCTAATAATTTCTTGTGAAAAGTCACATCCTTGTTTTTCCAGCTCTGTTTATGCTAATATTGTAGCACAGCAGTGAGCTTGCATATTGCCCTTTCCAATATGGCTTCAAACTTTGCATGTCGAAGCGCAGCGACTATACAACTTATTGGCTGTGGAGGACTATTCAGTACCCAGTCCTCTTCCACAGAGAACATAAACATATATCTCATTAGGCAATCCAACATGCAAAGTACAGAGTCTGAAACCAAAGGAGAAATTCAACAATATGATGTGGAACAGGCTTTGAGCGAGATCAGAAACCTTGGAATCTAAGTCACTAGAAATACTGACTGAGCAGGTAACTATGTGGCTCACCAAAGGTTAAATACTGAACCTGGCAGGTGAGAATGATCAGCCTGATTTGAAGGAAGAAGAGTGCCGATTACCAAAATAAGAGCACCATAAAACAGCTCTCTGGGTTTGTCATTCTTCATAATCGTCAAAACTCTACCGAGTTACATCTTGGGAGATAAACCCTAAACTCAGCCCAGATCCTTTCACTGGTTTCTACAGTCTTGTAGAGCCACAATCTTATTTACTGACAACTTTTTTGTCTGGAAAAAGTGTTACTGCTTGGCATTTTATTGTTTGAAGTCACAATGGAGCGATGCTGCAAGCGCTCTAAATGTCCGCTGTTTAACTTTTGAATCAGTCACTACTACCTTTATACACCAGGATCAACATTTTGGGTGCTGATCCTCGAATGAACCCCTTCAACAATGACTACTTCAATGGGAGGTGTGACCGTGTCAGAAATCCAAACAATCAGAATTATGACAGGCTTCCTTGGAACGTTGGTGTCCTCAATTATGAGGTCGGTTTCTTACTCATTTCAATAGGACAAACTGGACAGATGAAGGATTCTGACGTGCTACTGAATTCCTTCTGCTCCTCCAGACTCTGGTGGAGGAGACCGTCTCCAGAGAAATCTACGAGAACACACACAGCCTTCTGAAGACCATGATCCAGGATAAGACGTTTAAACTTGATGCAGGGTTCAACGTAAAACTTAGCCCATCTGAACCATCTATGTCCAATCTGTCTGGAACTATTGGAGCAGACCTTGGATTTTCAAGGCAAAACATGCTGAAGGAGGTCACGGAATACACCACCATAAAGGTAGGTACCATCTAACACTTATAGAAAGTTCCCTGAGATTTCACCTTTAACAGCAAAATCAAGAACAATGAAATATTCCATTCTTCCATCATATTCTCAGAACAAGAGCTTTATGAGAGTAAAAGGCAGAGTGCAGATGAGCACCTACAGGATGCGCTCCCGTGAGCTCCAACTCGCAGATGAATTCCTGAAACATCTCCAGTCTTTGCCTGTTCAGTATGAAAAGGGCATTTACTTTGCCTTCCTGGAGGACTATGGAACCCACTACACGAAAAATGGAAAGTCAGGTGGTGAATACGACTTAGTCTATGTTCTAAACCAGGATACCATCAAGACAAAACGTATGTGCACCAGAAACGGATCTCTTTGTGGGTATATGTTACCCGAAAACTTATATTTTTTGTATGTTTCTTGCAGAAATTACAGAGCGAACCCTTCAACAGTGCATCAAAGCAGGCATTACAGCAGATTTTGGGGTCCCAGGGGTCGATGTTTCAGGTCACGTAAAACCTGAGGGATGTAACAACCCCAAGGAAATAACACAAGGTTTGCCTGATATAATCAGTCATAATTCTCGTTTTTATCTGTATTGTCATCATTTACTTAGACTTTACACACAGACTAGAGTGAAAATAGACGATTGAGTGGACTTGATTGAAGTAGAAGGGAATTTTGATATTTTTCGCAGCTTCATCTGGTAAATTTAAAAAGAAGAAAATGTCCTCTGCCCAAAATCTAGCTCACTTGGGGGCGGTATCATCTGACCAAAATAAAAAAATAAAACCACAAAAAAGTGGTTAGTCCTGCTAATCGCCAAACATTATGTTGTATTAAATACCTGTATCTTCTCACGGCTGTCTTTACCCTCTCAGACAATTCCCGATTGTTGTGATTCTTCTTTTGCACTGTGGACTGTTTTTTGCCCCCCGCCATGAAATGCACAAGTAAAAAAATAATTCAGTTTTATACCCTTAATTAAATAGACATCCCTAGTTCTCAAGTAAGCCGCACCACGCTTCAGATGAGCTTTCACATTTTCCCATCGAACCTTGGTGCGAATCAAACCTGATAGTTTGAATGTGCATTAAAACTTACATGCAGGAGGTGTTTTATCTTTACGTTTCCAGCGTCTCCTTCGTATCTCGCTGTTCAGCAGTGCAAGGGGAATCTGCAGGGAACTGAGCCCAGAACTGACATGTTCCGATGTCCATCATCCCCTCTTTGTTTAGCTTGCAGCAGGACATGAATCAGGAGGAGACGAAAAATGTTTAAAAAAGATCATTTTAGTTACATAGAAAACACCCTAAACTCCCTGCTCCACTCCATTCTGATGCATCCAAATGTTGGTTTTCCCAGTCATAGCTGGGATCTGGCTCAAAACTGTAACTCCAATATTGCTCTATCTTTTTGTTGTACCGCTAACGTTGGGTTGGGGGTGTGAGGGGCTGCATCCCAGCAGGAGACAGTGTAAACAGAGAGCTCTCAGCAGTGGGGAGGGGGAGGGAGTCAGGGTTACTTTGCATCAACAGCCCTTTCCACAACTCGGACAGGAATTTCTAATGAACTCCTGCAGAAACAATGTTCTAGAAAATGACAGTATTTCTAAATTTCGGCTTAAAATTATTTAATCATAAATAAAAATCCGCAAGGAACGCTTTGAAAATAGATCAAAAGATGATCAGAGTGGAACTTTGAAAGTAGTAACAGAAGGCAGTGGTTAGTCTTAACAAATGGTTACCAAAGACACATTCAAGTCAGTAAGTGCTGCAGATTTTAAAGCTCATTTGCTTCAGTACTGCAACTGAATTACATTAGTCTCTGATAAAAAAAATGAAAATTTCAACAGGAAGTCAGGAAGAGCTGCTGGATTTTCAAAATAAGACCCATTCCCCCTGTTTAAACTCATGATCTTGCTAGTCCCGTCAATTGTAGATCCATCGCACTTGCCAGATTCATGAAACCTAATGTTTTGCTGCTGGGACCACATGTTTTAATCACTCTCAATGTTTTCAAAGGGTTGAGTTATTTTTCAATTTTCCAATGAGAATATTGTAAACATATAAATGAGTTAAATTAATGGGCTTCTCGCATTTTTGTTTTACAGCTGACACTGATGGAAAAGCAGTGGTGGATAAGGTTGTGACATCTGTCAAAGGAGGAAATATGGAAAGTGCTGTTGCCATGAGAGGCAAGCTAAACAAAGAGGGGATAATGGACATCGGAACATATCAGTTCTGGGCTCGGTCCATCGCAGATGCCCCTGCACTGCTGAGCAGCGAGGTACGATGGAGACGCTGGAAACGTAAAGATAAAACACAATCATTCTTTTTAGTTTAGCTCGTGCTGGTTTGCAGCACCTTTCGTCCGTGGTACCAGGGCTCGAATCCAGGCTGCTCCCTATTCCCTTCTCCACTTCTGTGTGCCAGTCCCAAGCCCAGATTAATTGAAAGGGTTGCATCAGGAAGGGCATCCAGCATAAAACATTACCAAGTTAACCATGCGGCTGTGGCGACCCCTGATGGGACAGGCCAAAAGAGAAAGAAAATTCTTTACTGGCTTCATACCAGTGCCACCCACAGAACAATTAGAAGAGTGGTTATGTATAGCCCAACCTGCTGCAGTGTAATCACTATACAAATGGAAATGATGATAGGCATGAGTCTCATACGCCAAAATTTAAATAAACTGTTATTAAAATTTTAAACAAAAAAGGTGATATTCACACTAAACAGTCTGAAACAATTTGATTTTTCTTTGTTCTTTTTAGTTCTCTGTGTACAGTAAATCAAATAAAATCTCATCAAACTTTATTTATAAAAAGCACTTTTCGTGCAGTGCGCAGAACAAAAACATATACAAGTATTCAAATAAAAACCCAACCCACCCTTTACCCCTCCCTCTCCCCCATAAACACTTGATATGGGATTATAATGAGGATTTGACCACAGTACTGTATATAACCCATCTGTTCAAAAATCTGTCCATGTCTATGTATTGTAATAGGTTTTGGGAATAGTTTGTCAATATGGCCTCTGGTACCACCTGCTGTTAAAGTCTGAAGTTTTGGGGGAGAGTGGAGCTTTGGAATTTTAGATTGGTCGTTTTATATTGGTGACAAAATAAAAATGTTGAAAATTGTAATACAATACGAAACCGTAAAAAGGTAGGTATCGTAGGACATCACTTATTGGATAATGACATCAAGTATGGCTTCATGTCAAATAACTTTCAGTTGAAATGATGGACAAACGTCATCGTCCACTCAGCGATGTCCTATAGTGACTATCTTTTTCGATTTCTGTAAAAATGAACAAAAGCATTTCGGTAAGCACAATTAATTTTCAGAAATCAAAATGAAATGTTTAAAATTGCAATACAATAAGAAACCAGAAAAGGTAGATACTAAGACATCACTGATTGGATCTGACGTTGGTCCATCATTTCAATTGAACGTCATTTGACATGTGATGCTGGATGTCATCATCCAATCAGTGATGCCTCTCAGTACCTACCTTTTCTGGGTACTTTTTTTTTTTTTTAGTTTTTTCGTTTCTTGCTTTCAAAAATGTATTGCTGTTTTTTTTAATATGAATTTTGCCTTTTTAATTTCCGTTGTGATCTTTGAAATGTTTTTGTGTTGAGTGATTTGCTGATATAATTTGAACTTCAGAGCCACCATATATTAGGATTATAATAAGATTTTTACCCGCAGATTTCTCCCCTAACTTTTATTACTTTTTGTCTCTTCTTGTGGTTGTGCTTAAGATGCAGCAGTAGTGGTCGGCACCACTGCTGGTTGCCAAAACAACTACTCTATATAATCCTTTCACAAATGCTTAGAAATTAGAATTAAACACACAAAGTATGTTGTCTCTACACCTGTAGAGGTGCACATCAGGACAAGGCTGCTTCTTCTTTCCTCCTCTCCTGTTTCTTTCTTTTTTTGTTAAATGGGTAAACAGTTACGGTAGTCAAAAGAATGAAAACACTGAAGCCAAAGCTCTGCTGTAAAAGGGCTAAGAAGAAGCTTAAGCAATACTTGATGGCACACTTCTTTTTTTTTATTTAGAGATAATAGAACGAAACACCTTTCCAGATTCAGATTAGTGGATAGGTCATGAATATACACATTGAATAGAAATGGAGAGAGGATCCCTCCCCTGTTGAACTCCATTGCTTACATAGAAAGGCTCTGATAAGACATTGCCCCATTTGACTACCATTGTTTGATTAGCATACCAGAAAGCCAGGAATCGTACAAGATATTTGGGCACTCCTCGATTAATTAGATGCATTAAATGTACAACTTAGCAAACAAATGAAAAAAAAAAAATAAGATATTGTGCTGTCATGAACTCAATAAACCACGTTGCTTCCACGTTCCAGTGTGGGATAACTCACATCCCCGTTTTTATTTTCAGCCGGAACCCATTTATATGCTGGTTCCACCGAATATGCCAGATTCAAATGCCAGGATCGAAAACCTGAAACGGGCCACACAGGACTACGTGGCTGAATACAACGTGTGCAAATGCAAGCCCTGTCAAAATGGAGGCACTCTTGCTCTGCTAGAGGGAAAGTGCATTTGCATCTGCCCCGATGTTTTTGAGGGCTCGGCCTGCCAGAACTTCAAACCGGACAAAAATAAAGGCCCGGGTAGGACATGCATTATCCAAGTATATCTATGTACCAATTTATTTTGGTTTGTGTTAACTTTTTAAATTTTATATTAGCCACAAGACCTACTGTGGATCAACTGGGTAACTGGTCCTGCTGGTCAACCTGGTCCAGCTGCAGTGGAGAAAAACGCAGCAGAACTCGGTTCTGCAAAACAGATGGAGTCCCTGGAGCGTCGTGTACAGGAGACACCAACAGTAACGATTACTGCTAAGTGAATTCTGAAAGATGTCCTTTGAGATTTTGGTCATAAAGAGCAAACAAGTGCATATGAAGGACAAGCAAAACATTGTTTATGAAACTTAAAAATAAACATTAATCCTGATTAATAGGTCATCTGATATGTATTAAGTAAAAGGATAAGCAGTAGCATTGCAGTAATTATGATTTCCATTATAGTCTCTGAAATTTGTTTACATTCTTGGGTAAAATAAAGCCACAGTTTTGATCTGAATCTCACTTTTTATGACACATATACATACCAGATTGTTGTGCAGCGCAAATGAGAACCAGATGAGTGAAGAACAAGAGAAAAGCAGCACTAGGTCATGCAGAGATTAAGGTGGTGTTCTTAAACAAAACAAGAGAATCTTTTTTATTCTTTTAGCAGATTGTGAAAACTCGTTCATGTCTGCACAAGAATCCATGAACTAAAAATAAATTTTTACTTTAAAAAGTCTCTTTTTTGAAGACTGGTTGTTTAGCTTTTGCAAACATAAAGCATATCACACTTTTCCATAAAAAGGGAGAAAATGAAAATGCAAAGAAATTTATTCTGCAATAGAAATATTTTTTAATTAAGAAAGTAAAAACTGAGTTACATTTACAGTTTAAAGAAAAATGTTAATTTTTCACCATCTCGGAAGAGATGCGAATCCTACATATCAATGCTGGACAGAAGAGCATATTTGTGTTACAAAACAGGCAGACGGCTGGATTCAAATGCAGCAGGTTTATTAGCTCAGCTAAAAGTCCACAAAGCTAAATAGGGGTCAGGCAGACAGGGGTCAACAATGAGCACGGGAGCATCAAAGGAATGAGGGGAGAAGTCAGGGTCCAGGCAGGATTCAGGGCAGGCACCAAGCGAACAGAGACTGAACAGGGTCAGGAAAGCAGAAGATCAGGGCTGACTAGAACACTTAGTAATGAAGGCAGAGTGGGACAAAGAATAAACAGCAGTGCATGAGGCTCAGTGCAGTGTTTAAGTATCCTGTGATTGATGGAATAAATGAGAGTCAGGTGAGCGGCCTCTTGGAAATGTGTACTGGGGTGGCTGGGAGATGTAGTGTGGTTAGAACTCTGGAGATGGTTCCCCAGAGGAGGAGACAGAGCTCTGACTTCTGATAATTGTCTTAGAGAACTTTTTTTTAACATTTTGGTCTATCGAGGTGCTTGGGAGCCGGTTTAGCTCGTGCTGGTTTGCGGCACCTCCCGTCCGTGAAACCTAGGTTCGAATTCGGGCTGCCCCCTGTTCCCTTCTCTACTTCTCTGCCGGTCCCAAGCCCGGTTGCTTTGAGAAGGTTGCGTCAAGAAGGGCATCCGGCGTGAAAACATTGCCAATTAAACCATGCGACTTGTTCGCTGTGGCGACCCCTGATGGGAAAAAGCCAAAAGAGAAAGAAGAAGAGGTCTATCGAGGTGCTTGCTTTTGCTCTAAAACTCCACACAGTTTATGGCAAATGACACAGAAGGCCTTCAGTTAACTGCTAAGGGGCTTGCACAACATAAACAGATTTTTGAAAGCTCTTTTTAAATCTTTATTGAACAGAAAACTGACAAGATACAGTCGAGGGAAAATATATTTAATTGCTTCATTTCCCCTGGTCAAAAAGACTCACTACTTTGTGGCTACACCCTTAAAATTATTTTTTTGATTTTTGTTGTGATTTTCTATCTCTCACTGTTCAAGTGAACCTACCATTTGGATGGCAGGCTGTCAATTTCTTTTAGGGGGGCAAAGCTGAAGTGTACGTCAACAAACCCGTATCGTGATCTAAC
The DNA here is from genome assembly GCA_037389245.1 of Oryzias sinensis. Lineage (NCBI taxonomy): Eukaryota > Metazoa > Chordata > Actinopteri > Beloniformes > Adrianichthyidae > Oryzias > Oryzias sinensis. The sequence continues at coordinate 4,450,482 of CM074502.1, forward strand.
CAAGGTGTTTTTCTATACTATCTTCATCCAAAAAATCCATCTGTTTGCCTGTTAAAGAAAGAAGTGTTTTAGTTTGAATGCTTACTTAAGACCTAACCGCTGGGGGTGTTGGCCCCTGGCCTCTAAGGTGTCAGCAAGTAAAAGATGGGACCTTATTGAGCTCCAGGGAGGCCCCATTCACCACAGACAGGCAGTCATTCTCTTAGCAGAAAGTTTTGTTCTTCCTCAGGCATCGGGAGAATAGTTTGGACAAAATAATGAACCCCTCTTCAACTATTGACTCCTCCTTCAGCAATACGAGTGTTTTTCAAATAGTTTTTTTTTTTAACTAAACAAACTCTGCTTCCGTTTTTTTTTTAAATTGTATTCAATCAAATCAAATCTAATCAAAACTTTATTTATAAAGCACTTTTCATATAAAAATATAACACAAAGTGCTTTACATTGAAACACAACAAGATATAAAAACAAGTATGACGATTAAAATAAACAAGCACAAAAATTACAAAATAGGGCCCCCCTCCCCTTACCTAGCCCCCCACTCCTATATTCTATTTTCTGGGTTTTAAGATTTTGGATTTTGGACCACTTTGGTTTTAATCCGAGTTATTCCTTAATGGAGGATGGATTCAAAACTTTTCAAAACCGTTTAGTTTTGTTGTCTTTGCAGTTAAAGAGTAGCAGGAGGGAGATTATTTATTTTTAACAAAAGCGTGAAAGTGCGACCCCTCCGTGCCCTCTTAAGTGCCTTCACACACACACCCCACACCCCCCATCTGCTTTCCCAGGTCACCAAAGGTATTGAAGTTTTAAAGGGCTGTTATGGTGGATTACTCCACACAGCTGTCCCCGGCAGCGTGGAAATGAAGTTATGCCCCTTGTCAGCTCCGTTTTGTGTTCCCCCCTCCTCGTGGTGAGGGAAAAGCCCTCTGATTGGACGACGTCACTCAGGGAGGCTTAAAATCCCCTCGCCATTCAACTGACCCCTTCCCCCCCATCAACCTCCCATCATAAATCAACCCCTCCTCCACTTTTCCCACTAGTGTAAAGCCTCCCTTCCTCAAGCCCCCCCCAACCTTTAATTATTTTGGGTCACTGATGTCGAGACAGTTCTCTTAGATTTGACCAAATCCACCTTTCTTTCCAAAATGATAACAGAAATTTGTCCTTAAGCAAATCTAGATAGATGTTTCTCCATCTAAACTCTTAAAATTCTGTTTTTTCCCACAAAGTTGTGTGTGAAAAATTAAAGGAAAAATCATTATTAGTGTCCGGAAAACTCAAAACTGCAGGAAATCATCAGTGATGATCTTATCCGTGCAGCTGCTGCTTATCAAATACTTCTGCTTAAGCACACATAACAAGCAGCTTCCAGCTGCATGCATGCTGCCTTTGCCCCTTCATGCTTTCCCACGTCTTTGATCTCAGTAAAACTGTGAACTGTGGTGGCTTATGAATGCTTAACTAACTCAGGGGTCTGCAAGTGTTTCACCTTAGAAAACGTTCACAGCTGCAGAGAAAAATGTGTTCGCCTCTTTAAATTGTTCTGGAGAATCAGTGTTTGGATGTTAACGTTGAGGTAAGTTTCATAACTTTTGTTTTTAAGGAAGAAGCCTCTGTTATTTCTTACTTAAATCATTAAAAATGTATGTTTTTGGTGGGTTTTTTAACAAGTTCTTGTGGCATTTTTCTGACGATGGAGGACACATATTGAGAAAATTAAGCTCAAAATTGCACTTCTGATTTTTTTTTAAATTGAAATCGTTGTGAATCAGTGGCGGATGGAAAAATGCAGTTGAAAAAAGATCGTGTTGGTGCTGTAGAAAATTCACTGTTCGGGTCAGAAGCTCCGCTCCCCTCCATTCTGATGCATCCCAAGACAACTAGAGCCATTTAGTCACTTCTTCTTTTTCTTGTCCCAAACTGGCATCTGACTCATGACTCTGCGGCTGGATAGCTCCAATATTGCTCTCCATTTATTATTGCACCTGTAATGTTAGGTTGGGGGAGTGAGGGGCTGTAAGCTAGCAGGAGAGCGTGTAAACAGAGAGCTCCCTGCAACAGAGAGGGGAAGGAGCGCCACCCACAACTCTGAGGCTATTTCTAGATACGGCATAATCAGAATTGAAAGACACCCAAAAAGCGTTGAAAATAGATCAAGCAATGATCAGAGAAGATCTTTAATATTCACATTTCTCTAAAAGTTGGGATATATGTCTGGGTTAATTTTGGAGCAAAACAAGCTTTTGGGGTTATAGCGGTCTGATTTAAACACCATTTATGTTTTATTTTTTTACTTTTTTTTAAGGAGAAAAAGAAACGGTAAAAAGTTAGTCCCTTTTTAACCTCGGAGTGGGTTAAAAACAATCTAACTTGGATTCTTTTTATTTATAGAGTTTTTAGTATAAAGGGGAAAAAAAACATTTTTTATCTTTTTTTTTTGACTGTTTTCGTAGTTTTCCTATTTTCCCACTATAATGTAAGAATCACATTTTTGGCTGAGTAAATGTCTGCAATTAACTCAAGAATACTTTCATATGTTGGAAATTGTGACGTGAACCACAGATCTAATATTAGCTTAAAAAGTTTGGGTTAAATGATTTGGAATTTCCTTGAAGCCAACAGGACACAAAAAAAACTACTTTGCCAAATTTAGGTAACTTCTGGAGGGAAAAGTGTCATTTTACATTTTAAAATCCAAAATACTTTAGTCTGAAAACAACAAAAATGACAGCTGGCAACCAAAAGTTGCTTATTTAAACACTGACTGTTTTCTTTTCTTCGATGTAACCAAGGAGATATTTGACTTGAAGCAGAGTGCGAGGCTGTTGGCCCAGCAAGAGCTATGATGTCCAAATGAGGGTCTAAGAACTAAAGCCCCCAGGGACCATTTAGTTTTTTATTGTGGAAAAAAAACACCAAAATCTTACTTTTCTCAAAATCCAAAAGCTAATAAGAACATTTGAGGGGTAATCTAATGCTTGAAGCCCAACAGATGCCAAATATTCGTCATTATTTCCAGGAAAGTTAATAAAATTTGAGTTTTAATTGATTGGGCCAAGAAGCTTTTCTCCTAAAGGGACAGAAGCAGATTTAATACCTTTGGTTATAACGGTTTTTAGGTTGAAGATGTGCCGTAAATGTTTTGATACGATCAGCTGGGCTAAGAGGGTCAGAAGTAAAGCTGAACTCTCCCACATAACTCCTGCTTCTTTCTCAAGTACAGCTGTCAGCTTGCTCTCCACCGCCCACCTCACTTCACCAGAAGAGTGACAGAGAAACAGCCTGAATGAAGTGCCCCCACATTGTTTCGCTGCACCATTTTAGTATTTCGCATCTGCATGACAGAGGTGCCACTCGACTCCTCATCCAATCAATGGCCCCCGGGACTTAACTCTTTCTCCTGAAAGGCATGGCTGCCATCAGGGGTTTTAAGAGGCATCGGAGAGGCTGAAATCTGCACCGTGACAACATTTAACCATGGAGAACTCCATAAAGGAAACCTTAACTGCTTTGAGGAGGCCACAGTTTAGATTTTACTTGTTTATTTGTTCATGGACTACATCTTTTATATCTTAAATCAAATAGAGTTAAAAAAAAAACACTAAATACTAGGAGTGCAAAAATTGATCGACTTAATCGATGAATTAATTTATGATCCTATTATTCATACAATTTATCCCTTTATGAAATCTTTTCAATAAATCAATTTATACTATATATTGGAGTGAGGCATGTTATTTCACAATAATATAAAACACCAAGTGCCACAACACGTGTGATGCACCAAAAACTGATCAAGCCATCGTTACAGTTCAATGTGTTGAAACACTTTGAATTTACCTTTGAAATGTGACCATACAGTGTGCTAGAATGTTCTAATAATGTTCTATTTGTATTATTTTGATGTGGAAATTTGATGTGGTATTTTGATGTTCAAAATAAGCCAATATCACCTATGATCAACCACAAATAAAGTCATTCAACAGCCAACCTTATTTGTGACTTTTTAGACAAAAAAGGACAGAATTATCCCTTAGGGAGGTAGAAACTAACATTTTATTCCTTCTGCAAACATTCAACCAAGAACAAGTGTCACACTTTTAAGAGCTTCTTTCTCAGATCTGCAGGGGTCATCAACTTTGGTTCTTTTAATGAAAAGCGTGGACTTAAAAAGCTTATACTTATAGGCACTTTAAGGTCAGGTGTCAGTTTTTCTCAAGACATAAAGGCTGTCAAACTCTCCTCACAGAATAACTTTAGACAATACTTTTAGTTTAAACGTGTTGACAAAACTTCTCAAATGTGAGGAAAAACTCAGACGAGTACTTTTAGATGAATTTGGAAGCAAAAATGATTGTCAGGGTGTTACTGAGCGTCAGAAAAGGCGCAGAGGCGCATGCGTTTTCCACATTTGGATAATCCTCCGGTTCGAAATATTCGTCCTCTCCATCATCCTCATCTGAGTCGGCAAACCCGCTGCCCTCTCTGAAATCAAAGCATAAAGTCCTCATGCTCACTTTGATGTACTCGCAGATGTTCCTCTCGGTGCCGTCGCACACGCACGTGTCCAGCTGCTGCGCTTTGGGGATGGAGCGCATGCTCGCTATGGTCCTGCGGCAGCTTTCCGTGCACCTCTGCCCTCCGAACAGCTTCCGGCAGTGGAACAGGTAATCCTTCATGGCAGAGCTGCAGGCCGGGTCCAGCCCGCACTGCAGCCGGGCCTCCGTGCAGCCCATGGTGCTCGTCCGCGGCATGCACGGCTCGATGGCCTGTTTGGTCCTCCTGCAGCGCGGGTCCGTGGCGCAGTCGCAGTCCTCCAAAGCCGGACCACTCCGGGTCAGATTGAGCTGGATCAGAGAGGAGATGCAGTGGCTCGGACACTTCTTCCGTTCACCGCTGAGCACGGACGCGCACGCGTAAAGGTACTGATCGTACGCGTAATGGCACTCCGGCTCCGCGTGACACTTGAGGATGGCTCTCCAACAAACCAGACGGTGGTTGGGGTTCGGAGACCCGAAACAGTTCCCGAGGATAAAAATGAACACAAGCCATGACAGAAGTGGCGCCCGCTCCATCAATGAGGAAAAGCCAATCATTGCATCCAAGTTAACGTCAAACATTGGATCCTGTAAAACTGTTCCAGGGCGTCTCCATGATTCCCCATCAGGCCAGCTGGCTGAGGAGCTACAACCCCCATGATCTCCACAACAAGCAGTTCCGGGAGGGTTTCAAAAGTTTCCAAATCCAAACTTTCTTTCTTTGTCCAGGAACGTCTGCCCTTATGCAGCAGCAGCAGCACTTTAAGTCCTCCAAAAGTCCAAAACAAAACTTCTTCCCAAGTTAAACCCCGTTTTTCCAAACTGGATCAGCCTCTGCAGCAGCAGCGTGTGATTGGTCAGCTGCGCTGTGGAGAGTCATGCGCGACGGTGACGCACAGCAAGGAGTGGCTGCAGCGGGAGCTTCATCAAGCTGCTCAGCGCTGAAAGTAGGGGCCTTTATGGAGAATCAGCAGCTGACGTCAGTGCAGGATTTGAATACACCCCTCCAGACACCACTGGCCAAAATCTCAGTTCATGAAAACCCGAAAGAATGGTGTTTTTAACATGTTATTTTGGAATTGTTCTCATAATGGAGGACATATGTTCAGAAAATGAAGCATGAAATTGCATTGCTGAGTATTTCTTTATTCAAATCGTTGTGAATCTGGAGCAGATGGAAAAAAAACACAACACATTAACTTTACACACAACACCGTAAATTGTTGGCTTGTTGAAAAATCAGGAAAAATGTTTTCAGCTGCAGTTCCATCCGAAAACATTCTGGCAGGAAGGCACCAAACTCTTATTTTGTTACTGCTCTTGAGAGAAAACTTGTATGATGGTTTTGCGAGCGTGAGCTCTGCAGAGTTTTCTGGCACAAATCACATTTGTTCTTGTGGTTTTAAGGAAGGATTCCGCTCTCATTTTGAATCAGGCTCTATGGGAAAGTTTGACATTTTACTGACATTTGGACGCTTGCAGCACACAGTTTGACTGTAAAAAATAAACGTATTTATTTCACTCTTAATGGAAAACAGGGCTTGTGGATAAAAACTGGCCTTCAGGGCCAGTAATGGAAACATCCATTTTTTTCTTACTTCTTTTACTCCTTTTTTTCCGCTGAATACGTTCCTCTTTGCTTCCAGGAATTCTTTTTACTTTACATTTCAGCAGATCAATGTTGCTTGTTCAGGAATTAAAAGACACATAGAAATCATATCACTTTTTTTCTGTGAAGCAAGAGTGACCACTGCACCACAATGCATATCTGGACATGGACATGTCTGTTTTTCACTCAAATTCTATGAATTCTCTAGAAAATATCTAATGAATTCCCTTCTGGGCAGCTGGAAAAGTACCAAACTCCTCTCCGAAGAAAATGATGACACAAACCAGTTGTCTGTTTTTCTTCACTTTTGAGGCAAATGGGGATTTCCTCTTGAAGTGCAGAAAATACCATTAAAACAGGCAGCAAGCACAACAGAAATGCAAAGAAAGATGAATTGGAGCCATTCAACAACAGAACCCGAAAATGTTTTAGAAAACATTTCCTCGACCCCGTCACATCACCAAAGTATTTACACCAAGATCTGGCACCTCTCAAGGGGCCTTTGGACCCCAAATTCCAATTAAAGAGATTAAGGAGAAGTCAAAAGAAACATATTGGAGTTTTTTAAGACAAAAATTCCCTTTTTTTCATTCATCTAGTTCCAGCCCGACAGTCTGACTGCACTTGTGATTTAAGGCGGCAACAAAGTGGAAATCACAAAAAGCCCAAATGCTGATCTGCAGCAGTCTTTTTCAGTACATGAGAACCTGACATCACTGCAAACCACTGAGACCAAAATCAGCACTTGAACAGAAATGTTGCTTTTCTTTTTCTGAAGGCGGCAGCTTTTGTGTACCTCCAACTCTCCTGTGAGTAAAGCTCAACAAGGCTTTCTTGTCTGTAACTGAGAGCACGCTCAAGAACTTGGCCAAGGCACACTTGCACTTTTAAGGGGATTCGTAATGCGTTGCAGAACCAAAATCCAATTATGCCTGGAGGGAGGCCAGATAAGAACAATGGACGGATTCAGTGAAGCCTGCAGCTGCTCCCCCCACCATAACTGTGCCTCTTAAATTATATCTCTATACATTCTTCTCCTTAATGCCAGGGTTTTTAGATTTTTTTTTCAATGCGACACTCGGACTCCCTTCTTCTCATCTATTTCAAACTGCACGAAGATATGTTAACACCAACTTGCATGTGATGGTGTTTCCAGAATTGGAATGCGGTTCCCTGGAGCGGATTCGCAAATACTCATGCAGAGACAGACATACTCCTCAGTTTGTCTCCACTGCTGTCAGAAGTCATTACACAAGCAGCGCTGCCAGAATAATTCACTCGACTTTGGATTCAAGAGCTCCCAACCCGGAGAGAGGCCAAGAGGGGAGGGGGAGTTAGGAAAAACAGAGAATAGCAAATATGTGCTGGTGCCTTTTTTATTGCTGTTTTTTCTATTGGTACTTTCAGCTTGTGAACACTCTCCATTGTCCATTTTTTCTCTCAAAAGAAGAGTCATAACTCATTTTTAAGAAAACAACATTTTTTCAGCTTTGAAAACAAATCAACTGGATGCAGAATTTTTAGCATCGAAAAGACTTGTTCCTACGGTGGCCCTGAAGTCCAAATCACACCAACAAACACAAAAACAGATTAAAGATCACAACCACAAAAAAAACAAATTATATTACTGGTCTTTTTAAAATAAAACAAATGAAATGCCTATAATGCTACCAAATTAACCACTATGTTGTCATTACACGAGAAACATATCTAGTATTTACTAAATTGGTTTATGTTCCACCATGTCACTATAAACTTTGATTTGTTAAATAAGTATGCATGATATCCATACCAGAAAAAGCAAACAAGTGTTTCTTTATTCTACAGTACGGAGAAGGAGACAAGACAAAATTGCGGAAAATACCCAAAATATGCTAATTTACAGTATGTATTTCATTACAGCGTTGTGACTCAATAAAATGATTTATTTATTTATACATTTTTGCCAACAGACCGAAGCCCATTAATAGGCAAATTCTAAAAACCAGAAACCAGATCAATTGGAACATGGAATAAAACAGCTTGTTGCTTGTGCTGGCTCAACTATTTATTTTAGGAAATTCTGAGGACAACCTTCGCTTATCAACTTCTTGTTCTGTTTTTTTCCAGTTTTCCTGGCGTAGATGTCAGGCATCTGATTGGCTGGTCCAAGCAGCCCACTGATTGGGTGACAGTGGAAGGCTGCTGATTGGTTGATTTGTTCAGAGGCAAAAGAATTGTAGTTGTAGCTTTCTGTCATTGTAGATCAGCGTTCTCAGACTCCATTTACCGTGGAGCCACTGGAGGTAAAGTCTGGCTGAGGCTGGGTTGCAGCAACCTCAGAGCGCTCAGCTGGTGGGTGTCTCAGTTTCAATCAACAAATACATAAGCAAATGAATTTTATAAGACGCCGTGATGCTAGCCACCATGAGTAAACTTCCGTATATGAGTATATGCTGAAAACTAGTGATGACCAAGTTTTCCCCCAAAGACTAAATTATGATATATGAATGGTAATTCGTAAGACAATATGGTTTGTATATGGCGTGTATGTGTGCACCCCCATGCAGGTGTATGCGATCACTGTGCTCGCTCAGACAGTGGGACGGTGCTGCTCCGCCACACTTTCTAAACTGAAATCATCCAGCGTCTGAGCAATACCAAAATAGACAAGTATGCTTGAAAAATGCTTGTGTGTCTCACAAGGTTTCTGACTGCTGACTCTCCCAAACAGTCGTCCACAAAGCAAGAGGCCCCACTTTGGTAAAAAACCAGACTGGATGGATTTCATCCAGAGAAGTGGAGCAGCATCATTTATTGTTTAGACTTCATATTTATGGAAAGAAGCTCTTTTAACAGAGCTTAGCATCCTTTTTTTAAATCAAAAGTCTGCTTTTGTGCTTTTGGTTGAATTAAATTTTTTGTATAACTTGGGCTTTAATGAGTTTTCTTTCTTTGTTGAATGTTTTCACTTCATATTTTGTCATGTTTGATAGACATCAAGGACACCTTATACATTTCTGACACTTTTTGTAAGACAGGGATAAAATCAACCTCGGACACAGTAATGTAACAAAGTCTTTCTTTGCAAACAAGAGACATTGGCTCTAAGCCGGAATAAAATTAACCACAATCTGCCACATGGACAGGGGTGTTTCAAAAGCTTTTAGGGGCTCTGGGCTCTTGATTATAAGGACACCCTAATCCCACTAAATATCTAATAAGTTTTGTCTGAACCGCAGTTTGTTTCCATTGTTAGGTCATCTTGTTAGGGAGTTGTGAAGGGGGGGCATCAGCTTTTTGAACTTTTGAGTTCTTCTATGGTTCTTAATTCAAGGGAAACCAAATGATAGAGGAGAACCTGACAGAAAAATAGAAGTCCACTTCATTCACCTCCTTTTCCACCAAAATGTTTTTGATTAATTAAACTATTTGATTGCCATAATATTAACTCTTTAACACCAAAGCTTTAGCTCCAGTGTTTACATTCTTTTGACTACCATAACTCTTGAACTAACTCTTCGGATAATTAGATGTTGCCAGCAACCTCTCTGGTGTTAAAGGGGTTAATGGATTCAATCTATGTGACATGTGAGCACTGTACGAATAGTTGCACATATAGCGCTCCCTCACTATATTGTGGCTCACCTTTTGCAGTCTTGCTGTTTTGCAGATTTTTTCCGAGTACGTTTCTTGTTATTTTACTTTTGTTACTCCATGCACTGCATTCTACTTTCTGATTGGCTGTTGACCTTGTCAATACATCTCCTTGGTGCCATGTCTTCTGTACAGAATGCATTCAAGTTGCCAAATTTGCACAAATCTTCAATTGCGATAAAATCGTTGTTTTTATTTGAGGGTTCAAACAAGAGGGAAAATGTATGTCTGAGAAAAGTATGTAAAGTGTGAAATGAGAGGTTTACCAACCTTAACACATTTATAATCTTTACTTTGTGGATTTCACCTATTGCAGGTCATTTTTGTTACCGTAATTCCAGCAATAAACGAAGGAACACTGTTTGTCTATTTATGATCAGGAGCAATTGTAATGTCAAGAAGACAGAAGTATTTTCTTTATCATTTTCTAATAAATTTGTGAATTAATATCATAAATAGAGTTGACATGATGCATGTTTTTTTTATTGTCTTTTTTGAAATAGCTTGAAATGAACCAATAAATCATTGTGCATCATTGCAGGTATGAAATACTGCATTTAAAGTTTGTCCATAACAATGATGCTGAAGGTAGCTTTTATTACAAGTTGTTGTATTTTTAAACTTTTCAATCCTCAGTTTACTTTTATTTTATTGATTTATTAGTTTTTTTCCTATAGAGCTCACATAAAAAGATGATAGACTACAAATTTCAGGTCTGGCACATCATGAACCATCTATCTATCTTTTATTCATGTGTTGTTAAGCCACAAAGTCCTTACAAATGCAGATTGTGGGATGTTTTCAATCTATACTTTGAACACTCATGGTGGTTTTGGTAAAGGACACAAACATTTTTTTTCCATTTGCCTTTATTTAAAAAATACAGGGTATCTCTCTACAAATAGCATGCAGCACCAAGATGTAATTAGCCCAGTGTGAGGCAGAGTGTCTGGATCCTCTTCCTCCTTCAGTTCTGTGGAGAGACGGGATAAAAAGCAACAGGAATGACATTGCTTCTAATTTTTCTCTGTCGCCACTGGATCGACCTGCCAAACAAACCCCCACACTTTGGTCTCAATGTCTGCTGTCGTCTTCTACCTCATTTGTGATGCTTCCTGTAGATGGCGATGTACTCTTGCACATCGTCCTGGGATCCCATGACCACAGGCACTCTCTGGTGGATGGAAGTGGGCTGGATGTCCAGAATGTTCTCCGAGCCGGTCGTGGCCATGCCTCCTGCCTGCTCCATGATGAAGGCCATGGGGTTGCATTCGTAAAGCAGTCTCAGCTGAATGTCAAGAAAGAAAGATGGTGGAGAAATCCTTTTTTTTATTTATTTTGTAATCATTTCTAAACTTAAATCTTTCGAGGGTTTCACCATCTCACCTTGCCCTTGGGGCTCTTAACATTTGCAGGATACAGAAAGATTCCTCCATACACCAGCGTCCTATGAACGTCGGCCACCATTGAACCGATATACCGACTGCCGTAAGGTGCAGAGCCATCCTGGATTCAAAACAGTCATCCCTGGCATTATTTGTGATTAAAAAAATCATCTAAAAAGTCTAACAAAACAAGAAATCTTTTGACCCTGGATGCTTTGTCTTTGACTTTACCTCAGGGAATTTCTTCTTTTGGAGATACTCTGTCACATCAGGGTAAAACTGCTGCGCATATCCTTCATTCAAACTGTAGATTTTCCCCTTCTTCTTGATTCTCACGTTTCTATCCACCAACATGAACTCTCCGATCGCCTACCGGAAACCCACGCAGGGGGAAAAATACACAACGTTTGCGCGTGGAGCAAAATCTGAGCAGTTTGGATGCATTTCAGGGAAACCTTACAGGGTCGAGCATAAAGCCGTTCACTCCCTGACCCGTGGAAAGGACCAACATGGTGGCGCTGCCATACAGAGCATAACCAGCCGCCACAATGTTTCTGCCCGACTGTAGCGCGTCCTTTTCACATGGATCCCCATTGGAGGTCTGTAAAAACATCATGAATGCAGGAGAGTGATTATTGTATTGTAAATACTCCAACTAAAGCCTTACACCCTTGTAGTTATGGCCTGCAGCAGTATTGGACTGCAAAGACCAGATTGTTTTGGTCTTTTTTTTAAACTGCGCATTTGTGCAAAAATGTCACCTTTACCAAATACTCTAAAACTCAAAGTGAGGTTCATCTATTACTCCCACATTTCCTACGAGAAAATTGATATAATTAAATGTATTCATAGTTCAAACAAAACAATATAACATAAAATATGACCTTATAAGGAATTTGGGCGTGATTAACAAAAAACCTCAGTCGCCAAGGAAATCTAATTTGCCGATTCCTTTAAAGATGACACAGACCTGTAGGTCACCTCCAGGCGACCAAAAGATACAATGGTTGCTATGGAGATGAAACCAACAGAAAAGCTGCCATTTAAAGAAAAAAATCATGTTTTTTGTTTTTATTTTATTAATTTGTCACCTTCAGCCCTGACCAGGGTGGGAGGGCAGAAGGGGAGAGTGAGGGGCTCAAAGCAGCCGCTCCGCCTGTGAGGGCGGGTCAAAACAATGTCGTTTAACGTTCAAGACAAATGTTGCGTGGGAGTTAATTTTATGACATTTTTTAAAATTACAAATACAAATGTTCCTTAAAGAAAAGTGTGCTTCTTTGTGATAATCAAGAGTCTGACTTAGATTCTGTAAAAATTTGTCAGACATGTCCATGGCCCTCTAGGCCATTTATAGAAAAGTTGGGGTTTGGTAAAGATGGTTAAAACCGAAAGTTTAAAACCACCTAAATCAGTCACATTCAAACCAGAGGTGATGTGTCCATGCTGTCATCCCCCAAATAAAATGGAAAAAGTTGTTCCATTGATAGCAATGAAGTGTGCAAATCACATTAACAATGCACTCAATGCAAAATCATACAAAAGATCACAACAACAATTAAAATAGCAAAACAAATTTTAAAAATTCTAGAAACCAAAAAAGGATTAAAAAAATTAGCCTAATAAGAGGAAACATTTGAAAAAAATGAGTGATAAAAAAAAGAAATGTTAAAAAATTGATACAAAAGAAAAAAAAAGAAAAGGTAGGCGTCATGGGATGTCCCTGATTGGATGATGTTCACCTTTTTAACAGGAAGTTATTTAGCATGGCCCTATCTTATGACAGAAGATAGTTTTCTTTAAACTTCTGACTTTTGACAGCCACTGCCAAAGTTCAGTGATTGCTTAATCAACTCTTGACTACAGTTAAGCAAACCTTCCATCTGCTATTCCTCTACTTCAAAGCTCAAACGTTTCTTATTTTGTTTCATTTTGATTTCTGGAAATCACTTTCATTTCATCAAAAAAAAAATGTTCACCTTTCGGCAAATCCTCTCAGGGATCGCCACAGAATTCGATTTGAACTTTAGGGCCACCGTACAACTACGGGCAGCTTCCACTGTCAAATTCACAGAATGGTTTCATCCTGTTCACACCGACCTTTTTGTAGATGGCAAAAATCGTTCCTATGGAGACCAGGCAGTCGATGTTGGAGGAACCATCAAGCGGATCAAAGCACACAATGTATTTTCCCTGCAAGATGAAATCAGTGGGATAAAATACAGCATCTGATCTAGCAAACATGAATCAGAATGGTTGTACTGTCACTCAAACCAACGATATTACGGCACACACTTGCTTATCTGGTTCCACAATGAGGGCATGCTCGTCCTCCTCCGAGACCAGGACGCAGGCACTGAAAGAGGACTTGATCATGTTGATGACTAGATCGTTGGACAGGATGTCCAGCTTCTTCACCTGGTCTCCAGTCACATTGGTGCTTCCTGCAATGCCATACCTGACAGGAGGGAGGAGCAGGGAGAACTCTAAACCAGTGCTGAAAGGAGTTTTGCTGTCACATTGATCTCTACTCGGGCAGTTTGGTATGACAGAAAAGAAACTTTCACCATTTTCCCTGTAAAATAAGACCCTCCGATGATCACAAAGAGAGTCCTACTCACAGATTGGCAATCCCAGCCTTCCTGACAGCAGAGGAAATGGCTTTGACCGCTGTGCAGATGGAGTTGAGCAGGTTTGTCAGCTCTCCCGTTCCCTGGGCCTTCCTGCCCTCCTCCAGAACAAACCTGGTGAGCGTCAGCACGTTGGTGTCGAAAGCTGCTTTTTCAGACATTTTCCCGGCAGGTGGAGGGACCCAGTGTGCAAGCGCTGGAGCTGACGGAGACTGCTGAACTTAAAAAGTGGACTCTAGAACAGAGGTACGGGGATGAGGAGGGGTGTGAAGCTCTTCCAGCCAATGAGGTAATGGTTTGAACGCCACTGTGGCTAAGAGCAAAGTTCAAAGGTGGTGTTGTTTTGAACAGACACATAGCGTAATTGAATCAGCCTCTGGTTAAAAAAAAAGATTTTTCTTTACCTTTACCTAATCAGTTATCCAATTTCATGCATATTTTTCAAGACTTGCATTAAAATCGGAAATTCTTTAAGTACTTTTTCTTCTATGTAAGCTTTAATTGAGTTCATATCATATTTAATCTAATTGAAAAGGTTTTAAAAGCTTTTGAAAGACAGGATACAAAAATCGTTTATAGATTTCTCCAAAAAGCTCTTGCCAAGACCTTTTTTTTAAAAACAAGTTTTTGCTCAGATGGCTCACACATGCGTTCTCTGCATGATCCTGAGGGAGTTTAAAGTTCAGTTCTATCAGATGAGGACCCTTGCTCCCACGTAAGCTGTCAAATTAGCTAGTTTCTGCATGAAGAATTGCAGAACAAAATGAAAACGCACCAGAACTTTGTTCTTTAAGATATTGTCTAGAAAATCCTTTGTATTATTTAACTAACAAAACATGAGTCACAAATTGTTCTCACCAGTCAGAGGAATATAGTAATTTACTGAAGAAACAAAAAAGTGATTTTTAAACTTTGGTCTTTCAGATAACGCATGAAAACTACAGGATATGACCTCACAAACCTTTTCAAAATAACGTTGTTACTTGAGTACAGTGAAGGACCAGTGGGATTTTTCTTCTAGACAAAAAACAATATAACCTCGTGTAAAAAGTAGTGTTGTTCACACTTTGTCCACATGGCGTCGCTGTTGGGTTTAAAGTTGAAAGTGCGGAAAAACAAAAGTAAATTTCAGTTTTCTTTATTTGAGAAGGGATTTTTCTAATACGGAAAAAAATGTATAAATCAGTAACAAACTGTTTTGTTGTTGTTTAAAACTGTTGCTTTACTTAAAAACTGTTGCTTTACTCTTGCTTTACCATGGTGTAGTATTAAGGGCTTTCGAAAAATATTAAACAAATAAACAAGAAAAGAAAATCAAACTTTGTGAGGATAAAGTCAAAATTCAAAATCTAAAGTGAATAACTTCGTCAAATTATGAGAAAAAAGTTGCAGAAATATTAACAAAATAAATTCAAGAATGAAGTTGCAATTGACGTCATAATTCTTCAAGTAAAAATTCAGGCTTTTTCTGAAATAAAATGTTATCCTTAGCTTTAAAAATATTACTTTTTTGTAATTGTGGGCTTACAATGTAATTTTTATGAAATTACAAATTTATTTTTGGGAAAGAAAAAAACAAAATGTATTTAACTATGACAAATGATATACATTTAAAATTTCACTCCCATATTTTCATTTTTTTCACATAATTGTTCTAATAATTTTACAGCTTTATTCTAATAAAACCCTGACTTTTTATTTTTTAATTTATAGCTTTTTTTTCTCGCAATTTTACTACTTCATTCACTTTTGTTTATTTGTCTTTTTTGATTGTGGGTCCTACTCCATCATACAATTTTAATACAATTAAGTACAAACCTTTACCTTAAAAATTCCTTACCTTTATTAATTTAATTTTACATTTCATATTGTTTGATTTATTAAATTGGTTTGTTAAGTAAATAAAACGCTTCAATAAATAAACAACAACACGAAGCCTCACAGAGTTACAGCCATCAAACTGGGCCACCAGAAGGAAAGATGAATATTTTATTGAGGACCGGTCAGTCAGGAGCAGTGAAAGGCGCACGCGCATGCGCACTGTGCCGCCTGCGCCGTTAGGGAGACTTTGCCACTAAGGTGAAAAACGACGTCAAACTCAACGACAAATAGGTTAGTCGACTTTAAAATGCATTATTTTACATTCAACGCATAATATAATAGCTTTCAACTACTTTTGGTAACCTTTAAAAGCTAGAAAGAAAAAAATGACAACACTGTCCTTCTGTGCAGGTGAGTGACTCTTCTACGTTTTCTACAACTGGCCATATTCATGGTTTATATGTGGTTTTAAGTATGAAAAAGGTACTTAAACTATAATTGTGCCGTTTTTTTACAGTGTATGAATAATATTACAAGGATGCAAAAGTTATAGCTGCATTTTTGCTCGTAGTGGCCACCAGGTGTCAGATTTGAGCTCCATTTTGGCAACTCAAGCCATAACAAAAAGTTGCACATTATTCACGTTTCCATCTAATGGCTTGTTTGTAATCTGTATTTGTCACACCAAAAAATATAATGTATAAGCCAAAAATATGCACACATACTCCCATATACATTTGAATATATAATGAAATAACTCATTTTTTTTGCATGCAAATGAACCATTTAATGTATCTAAAAACACATTGTTGGCAATATTGTAGTATAATTATAATATGATTCAGAATTGTATACATGTATGCACTTATAAAATATACAATGGTTTGCATGCAGATGTATGCATACGTACATAAAATAAATATATACATATTTCGTAGCCTATGAAGCCATTCCTTTGTGCTGGAAGATCCATCCATGTTCCATTCTCAATGCTCTCAATGATGGAAGAAGGTTTCTCCCCAAATTCTCACTATAAATGGCCCCATTCATTCTTACGCTCAAATGGATCAACCTTCATACTCCTTTTGCAGAAAAGCAGCCCCATAGCATGATGTTTTCACCCCCATGCTTCAAAATGGTGTTTTGGGAATACAATTGCACAGGCTGGTAGTGTGATATTAATACTTTTTCAATTATTATAAAGGTCAAGACGATGTCATGTGTTACTATCATAACCTTTGTGACTGTGGTGCCAGCTCTCTCCAGGTCATTAACCAGTTCCCCTGTGTCATTATGGGCTGTTTCCTCACTGTTCCAGATCATTTGAACCCCAGGTGGAGGGAGATTGTAAGTGAGCTGCTTGCTTATTGGTTACACTGAACAATCCCAGTCTGGTTCAGGTGATTATTTTTGTTCCTGGAGTCCTTCGACAACTATTTGGTCATGATGGAGAGATTGCAGTCTGACTGTTTAAAAGTGTGGACATGTGTTTTTTAGACAGATAACCAGTTCGAACAGGTGGCATTAATAGTTAAACTTCTCAAAGAAGTAGTAACAGGTCTGTGTTGCTGCCAAATACATATTTCTGCATCATTGTACTATTAAATTATTTAAAAACATTTTCTTCAAAAATGCATTTGAAGTGATTACATTTACGCTGATCCTATTCTTCTGTGGAATCAGTCTGATGTTCAATGTACACATGTATTTGCACAATTAATTAAATTAAGTTTAAAAAAGTTGCTTCTTAAAAAATCCATCCTAAATAGTACAAATTTATCATCAAATCAAACTTAAACTTTATTTGTATAGCACTCTTACAAGTATTGTTACTCAAAAGGCTTTATATAAAAGCCCAAAGCAAGACAAGAGACCATTACACAAAAATATAAATACCTTCATAAAACCCATCACATTTAGGGAATTCACCTAAATTCAATTAAAGTTAAGCTCTGATGAATTAAATATATTGAGATTTCACTTCTTGAATTATACTCTAACAAGAGAAAAATTCATGTGAGAAAAAAAAATATTTTTTTCAATGAATTCCAGGCTAAGACTACATAATAATGTATTTGATTTGGTAAAAAAAAAACGTGAAAAATGTTTGTGTGATTAAAAACTTTCTCTTAACTGGAGATTACCTTTGTGAGTTTATTTCTTATTTCCTGGAAACAAGGGGATAAAATGTTGAATTAATTAGTATGAGTTGATGAACCTGCTCAACAAAAGGTGGAAAGAACTGTCTGCCAAAAAAACATATAGTGACAAAGTGACGTAAAGGTAGTAAAATAGCGATGAACAAAAATTAACAGTCCACATTTTTATCTCCTTTTAAATCCCCACTGCAGGAAAGAGTGTGTTTTTTTTTTTTTTACTTTTGCCAAGGTGTTACTAATTCATAGATTAAGAAGGTGAAATATATAAAACTATAAATGAGAAAAAGTACCAAAAAATAACGTTTTGGCTCTCTCACTTACAAAGACATGAAATAAAGTGTTTTATATGACTGTAGATTCATTTTGAAACTTTTTAGTGTAGATTTTTGAATGTTTTAAATGGTTTGTTGTTATTGGTTCCCAAAACCTGATGTGATTTATTTTTAGTTTCCTGATCACAAACTTTGTTTGTTTTCTTTCCTGTTTAACCTTACAGGTACATACTAAATCCTTTCAAAATGCTGCAGTATAAAAACTAAAGGAAGGCTCTTTAAATCATCCTGGGAACAAAAGCTGCTTACTGATGGGAAAGTGATATGACATACATAGCGCTGCACCAACTCAAGGTTGTGCACCGAGGCTGCTCATTTTCCTCCCTGCAGTTTTGCAGAATTAACTGTGATGGCCGAGGATTGCATTTCCACTAAGCCAGCAGAGTAAGTTTAGCTGTTATTGACTCATGGACTTGCGCTTACACAAGGAAAGTTGTAGAATAAGAAAAAAAGGATGTGAGGGAAAAATAAAGTTTTGTTTTCTGGTTTTCCAAGCTTGGATTTCTGAACCATTTGGGTTTTCTGAAGCACCATCATGGCTCAAGGCAGCTACACACTGAGGCTTGTTTCAGGTAAGGTTTTTGATAAAAATGACCAAAATATAAATGTTTAAAGTATTTTCCTGGTCTCTTTGTACAAGAAGACAGTAGCAGTATCTCTTCTGAGCCTGCAATTATCAGTAGTTACCATATAGAAATATTGTTTACTTGTTTTTTTTTTTTTTTTTTTTTTTTACTATACTCACTGTCTAAATACGTAAAAAATGTTTGTGGTAAAAAAAAAACCCTCTGCCAAGAGAATGGCGGGCCATTTAGAGGGAGAGCTGCAGAGTAATTACAGAGTGGGTTCAGTCTATCTTGAGAGACATACCATTTGAGGAAAAACATACTTCTGAAAACAGTGTCTGTGAGAGCACAAAGTCCTCCTGTGTCCCTCCTTTTCTAGTGGGACAGGCTAAGATAGATTTTTGTCAAGAGCTATCTGAAAGCTTTGGATTCAATTGGGACATCCTCAGCGAGGAGGTAAGACTGGACCAGTTTGGAGTCATGGTTTCACCTGTTTAAAAATAGGTTTTTCATGTGAGAAGTTCTGAGCATTCATAGAAATGTTGCCAATACTGTGTCTGCTACTTGAAAATATCTTGTTTGAATCTTTTTAGCAAGTTTTGTGTTCCTTTTATGCTACATTTACACCAGCCTCGGCAATGCATTTTTCAGCGGCCATTTTCAATCAAAAGTCTATGTAAACGCACGTCAACCGGAATTTCTCTCGCGTTCATGAGTCACTATGCAAGTTTTTGAGTCCGTTACAGGCTCTATGTACAGAACAGGCATTCATTATTCGTGCACTGGAAGTTCAATTTATTGGCTACTAAAATGGGACAACGCTGAACTGTGACTCGGATTCGGGAATCGGATTTGGTGGTGACGTGAAATTAATAATTGTAGTTTTCTGCTTGGCAGGAATTCTATGGCATCAAGTTTTTCATGTATTTGAATAGAGCAAGATTCACCAGATCTGCACTGCTTTGATATTTTGCAATAAAACTCTTCCAGCTGTGAATACATCAGCTAGTATTGGGTAGTGACAATCCAGTGTAAACCCCGTATGTTAAAAGTGCAATAAAGAACCCACGTTTAGTCCCGGTGTTTACCAACCGCTGTGTACGAAGCATTACAGTTATTTGTTTTGGAGTGAACTATGAAAGCTGATTTCGTTGTTGGTCCAACAGGTCCAAACGCTGAAGAGGCCATACCGACCCATCTTGGTGTTGATTATAATTACCAGTTGGACAGATTTCAAAAAGGCGCCACCATTAAACGGCTGAGCCTTAAGCGGAGGCCCAGAGTGGGCCTCAGTGATGCAGAAAAGACAGTTTCCTCTAGTCAATGGCATTCTGCTGAGTCCTTGTCATCGTCCAGCAGTGATGACTTCAGACTGTTGGGCATGTCTTCTTCAGCGAGAGGAAGACCACCTCTTCCTCCATCACACATTTCCTCACAGGACAGTAAAATCTTCAATAGTGAAGACCCAAGTCCTTCTCGGATCCCCTCTGGATCAAAGCCCCAATCAGCTCCAAGATCTTCACAAAGTGGCGTAATGGAAAAGACAGAGACCCCAAAGCTCTTGAATCAGGATGTGGTGGGTCAGACACCACCTCAGCCTCTTCCCCGTAGACGGTTAGCCAGCTTTGGAGGTGTAAGCTCCCAAGGTTCAGTCTCCCCTTTCACAGGTCTGAATGCATACAATCAGAGCAACAACAACCAATCATCTGATTTAGATGTCCACCTTGGCTCATCTCTAGGAAGTAGAGGTAGCACAGGCTGCCTGCAGCTAAGCCCACAGAGCTCTGGCAGGAGTACTCCAGTGTCAGGTCCCATGCACCTCCAACATGTCCGTGACCAGATGGTTGTAGCTCTGCAAAAGCTGAAGGAGATGGAGGAGCAGGTGAAAATGATTCCTGTCCTCCAGGTAAAGATCTCTGTTCTGCAGGAGGAAAAAAGGCAACTTTATTCTCAGTTGAAGAATCAGAATGACAATGAAAATATAAACAACTTGTACTGGAACAGATCATGTGATGTGGAAATGACTGACAGTGAGAATGATAAAGGTGCTGATGAAGAACTGGCAGATCCTGGAAACTTCAAGGAAGTGAGGCAACTAAGTGAAGAGATGGACGCTTTGGAAAAGGCCATCAAAGAGGGACCTTTGCAAGTGTGGCATGGTAAAGATCCAATCTCCCTGCAAGGCAAGTCTACCAAGTCTGTTGCAGTTGGAACTGATAGAGATATGGTCCCTCCTAAACCTTCAAAGGTAGATAAATCTGTGCACACTGAACAGGTGGAGACAAGATCCATAGCCACAGAAGTTTCTGAGGTTAATCTAGGCATTTATGCTGAACAGGAGGCAGAGCTTATTGCCCAGCAGCTACTGAACAGTGCCTTAAAGGAAAGAATTTGCCACTTAGAGGCAGAGTTAAAAGAATCAGCTTTCCAGATAGAACTGACTCGTCTCAAATTGGAGCTTCATGTTGCAGGCGCCAGGAACCGGGCTGACAAGGCCTGCTTGGTCAGGCCGTCCACCGCAAGTATCGGCACAGAAATCAAGCCTTTCACAAAAAGCCAGGGAGCCGGTAATCACACGGAATTTCGAGATGCAAGCACAGGAGAGGCAACAGGGGTAAAAAATGTGGGAGTCTCTTGTGGACCAAAGATAAGAACTGTATGTGTAGGACCTGATGTCCCCATGAGCCACTGGGAGATACGGGAGCGAGTGGAGAACAAAGATGCAGCTGTGGGGATTCAGATTTTCACTAACACCCTTGGAGTAGGAACAGAGATGAAGGTCCGTGATGCTGGAAGCAACACAGAAATGCCAGCTGAGAACAATTGGCTCAAGAAAGAAAAAGTTAAATGTCTCTCAGTAGGTTGTGGAGATTTTTCTATAAATGACAGTGAAGTAAAGGACATGGTTTCTAAGTCTGTAACAACAGATCTTATCAGGGGAGTTGATCTGGGGATCATGGCATCTCCTGACACAGCTTCACAGCGAACCAACACCGTCTCAAACCTAGTGTCTCGCTTCACCAACACCAGACAAGCATTCATTAATGACTCCAGCACCAACACACTGCTCAGCACGCAGGACAAGCACACCAACACTACCCACACTTTGACCCGGACAGTGTCTGTCGGCAGCAGGGTCAGGGACTTCATGTGCACCACAGAATACAGAAGCGTTGGTGTCAATACTGTAAGCCTGCATGAAAGTATTTTCAGAGAAACACCCGAGACCGTGATCAAGATAACCCGAGACTCTGGAGTTGGCTTCACAAGCATTTATGAGAATTTTTTGGTTGGACTGAAAACTCGGAACATGGCCTCTGGACCATCCCATCTTCCTGATCCGGTTAAGACGAAGAGCGTTGGGGTTGGAGACGGGAGGGTACAGGAATTTACAGTTACATCTAGTACGTCTGGGCATACAACGCAGCAGTGCCAGAGAGGCCATGAGCTAAACCATTACATAGACAAGTTGCATAGGCTCCTGAGTGAGCACGGAGACCTGCTCACAGGAGTAGGAGTTGACAACAGCACCTCCAAGACGGTGCAAAGCGGCAACACTATGTCTGAAGAAGGAAAAGAAAAGCACAAACTTTTTTGCTCTGAACCAACAGGTAACTTTGCAGAATTTGCTCAAAGTAATTTGTAAAAAAAATGTTAAACCTTTATGTCTAATTAAACTTTAGACTGGGAGTTAGCCCTCTTTCATATACAGAGTTTTACTCCCTATAAAGTGCACCCAATTATAAGGCACACCGTCAATGAATGGTCTATTTTAAAACTTATGTCATATGTAAGGTGCATTAAGCAAGACAAAAGAGTCAAATATAAGTCGTTCAGTCATTCAGACTTTATTAACTGTGTTCACAGCATGACAAAAAAACAGACATGGCGCTAAAACAAACATTACTGTGACTGCGCTAACTCCAAACCTTGTTAGCATCATGTAAAAAAAACGTCCGACACCGCATTAACCGCATTTACACCCAAAAATTAGATTGATGCTTTGACCTCTCAAAATCACTTAGACATCATTAAGCCCAACCAGAATGAATCCATACACAAGGCGCTGTGGATTCTAAAACACACTTTTCTTTAAAAAAATCAAGGCTTGCAAGTGTAGAAAATACAGCACTGCTATTTTGCATGTGCGTGTTATTTGCATCTTAATCTTAAAAGTATGTTATAGAAATGTCCTCATCCCGTGATCAGAAATTGTGCCTAATCATGTCGTTTCTGACTGGATCGAAATCAGATGTTGCATCCTGATGAGGGACAGGGTATTTATTTTATTCTCATTAGTATGATCAGCGCTATATATTTCAAACTTGTTCCAGAAAAATAATGTACTAGAAGTCTGCATATCATCAACAAATCACGTTATACTGTATATAGCAGTCATGCAACAACAGCTCAGTAAAGTTAACAAGATATTCACAGATTCTGAGTTCCGAGCTTAATAACTTTTTGATAAATGTTTAAAACTAACAGCAAGTGTCTCTATTGGTTTGTTTTAATACAAACAAAGACCTACATAAACTATTTTAGATAAGAATTAAATGCAGACGTGGATACCAAACATCCATCTACAAAGTGCAAGCTCCAGGAAAAAGTGATCTAAAATAAAATCAAAATCTTCTCAAAAACTAACTGAAACTAACAAATGGTAACATTAATATGAACTATTCATTAATACTGCTCAGCATACTATGCCAAGGTGATTTTAGAACAGTTATTTTGACTTTTTATGAATATTTAATGGAAATAAACCAAATCTTATCAAAAACGTTCAATAGTTCTGCAGATGCTAAGCTATAATCACCAAACTTTCTCACATGACTATCACCTTTTTTTTAACTAGTTAATCATTAACTATTTATCTAGTTTATAGTTGCACTATTTTTACGTATTGTTCAAGCTACTGCATCCAGTATTGGATCAGGACTGGGTATCCAAGGCCTAATTAACCTGATTGCGACATCGCTTTGCAGAATTAATTCGATCAGAAAGTTGTCATCTGGATTTTGTTGCAGCAAAACTGGAGATGCTGCCCGCACCTCAACCCTTAGATGAAGACTGTAAGAGCACAACAGATGAAGCAGAAATGTGCCATCGGGGCAACTCTGAGGTGAAAAGAATGATTCAACTGTTAGAGCAGCAGGCGTCCTCCGCAGCTCTACAAGGTGCGTAGGCCTCTTTTGTTGGTCCATGATTATATGTGGATGTTGTAAGAAAGAATACTGTTTAGTTCGTATTTTCGACTTTCAAACAACTCTCGTGGTCCCATTTAAACTGCTGTTTTTGTTGTTGTTGTTTTTTTTTTGGTGGGTTTGGAAAGTCATTTTACCCTACATGGTAGTTTGTGGTTGAAGGTCTAAAACTGAACAACTTTGTAGGAGGATCTAGTGTCTGAGAATGCTGCCTCTCACATTTAGAGGAATGTTAAACCTTGTAAATCCTTTTCATGTCCTTCCCTACCTGTTGTTTTTTTTTCTTCAGGACATTTATACAGTTACGCTAGAAATCATTAGTGTTAATCAATTTGTTTGTTTTAGACTTTGTCACAATCTTCTTTTTTTATAACTATTTTTGTTTACTTCTGCTCTGTTAGATCATTTGTCTGCATTTAAATTCATGCCAGACCACACCACGGTTCATTTGCAAATGTAAAAAAATAAAACAGAAGGAGCTTTGACACTTTTGCAGCAGACTGAGTAAATCAACTTTGGGACAAACCTAACAGCTTGCTGTTAAACGCGCTGAGTTTTCACTAATGGCTTGTTGGTTTCCAGATTACTTGTTCTGACACAGCAACAGCTTGATCTGCAGTTAAATATCTTAACCTGCTAAATGTTATGTTATGTGCGGAAATTACATGTCATCGTCCACTGATGATTTCATCACAGTTCACTTCCCATCAGTGTGTAAGTTAAGCGTCTCAACATTTTCCTGCAACCACACCAGAGAGATGCAGCAAATGAAATGAGCAACGATTGGGATTTGAACCAGTTTTCCTACATAACTCTTTTCATTAGAAGTTCAAATTGGATTTAAACTATAAAAAATGGTTTTTAAAGTAAAAGCTGCTTTCATTAGTATTTGCAACAACAAATCTATATTTTTACCTTTAGACAAGCCAACAAACATATGTAAATCTGCGATAAAGAAACAAAGCGGTGACCAGAGCTGCAGCAGCAACAGGAAGAACATAAAGTTTGTGGAAGCAGCAACAGGGTAAGTCTTTCTTCTAAATTACCTCTTTAGATGAAACACATCTTGTGTAGATTAAAGGTTTGATGAAATATTTAAGTAATTGTTTTTTTCTCTTTTGCTAACATTTCAAATAATTTAGTGGAATAAAGGCTATATGATTAAAGAGGTGGTTTGAGAGCAGGTCTGCTAACAGCCTGCTTAATTTAGGAATGAAAGTTTAGTCCATCGATGCAACCCTCAATAAGCAGCAACAGAAAAAAAGCACAAATTATTCTGAAAACTTGACAAAATATTGTTGAACAACACTAAAAAACAAAAAAAGGTAAATCCTGACGCAATTGCTAAATTAAACGGAAAAAAATGGTAGGGAAACCAAATTTACTCAAAAAGTTAAAACATTGATACATTGATTTCATAAGTAGTAAATGCTGAATAGGTTAAAAAAAACTTTAATGAAGCCAAAAATAGCAGATTTTATTAAAAAACTGTGCTAATAAAAAACAATGTTTAAAGAGGGGGAAACTCAAAAATAACTAAAGGTCCACTAATGCTAAAAGAACTGGACAAAAGGTAAATAAATAAAACAGTGCAAAACACGAATTTGAAAGGTTAACAGTCATCATTTAAAAACAAATAAATGCCTGTCATGATCTGTCATGTTTTCCTTTCAGATTAGACTTTATGTTAGTACAAGAGCAACAAGAAAGAGGAGAAAATGAAACATTTGGGAAGTTTTCTCCACAAGGACACCAAGTGACAAAAGGGAAAGAAGGGTTTAGCAAGCGATTAAAAGACACAACAAAGTTACACAAACAACAGAGGTAATGTGAAAGCACAAATGGTCTAAACCATGAAGTATAACATCATCTCATCCAGCTCAGAGCTTTTGTTTATGCTCTTTACAGGTACAGGCTAAATGAAAAGATGTTTTCAGCTTGTCAGATTTTAAAGGCACATCTGAGCGAAGCCACACCTCTGTCCAACAAGGAATTGGTAAGATTTTTACATAATTATTGAGGTGAAAGTTGTTTGACAGCGACTCCAGAACCGTGCCATTTTTTTTTTTAAATCTTAGTCACAACTGCCCTCACGGGTGGATAGAGTACACCACCTTACAAGACTTGGTCTGCAGAGGTGGAGCCTTGATGAATAAATGTGCATGGGGAGGGAGGCTGTGTTCAGAAAGAAGTGGAAACGTGCTGTGTACTTTTTAACTACTCTTGTAGCATTGCTGATTTTTAAAAAAGCTGACTGATTTTATTAGAACGATTTGGGGGGAAAAAGAAATCAATTTAATTGTTTTGAGAAGTGCCAGCATGAACTTTTAAGACCACTTAATGAGCCCATAAAGCAAAAATGTTCACACACGGTTTTTCTCTATGGACATCCTGCTAGCAACAGGTCGTAGCTAACCCTTTTACAACACACAAGGTGTAAGTAAGGATGAAGTAGAAGACCTCCAAAAGTATCTACACTGCATAAGGAGCCTGTTGGTGCTGATTAGTGATTAGTGCACATTGCATGCAGCCTGACTACTAGAAATGAGAAAGTTAGACAGTCAGAGCGTACAGGCACTTACGTACTACGTGCACACACTGTGCTTGCAGCATTTATTTGTATTGGGCCAGATCTCTCACCTTTTGAATGACTAGAGTGTGACGTAAGGGCAGTGTACTACAGCACCACTCGTATGTCATAAGTGTGTGTAACTTCCATTGTCCTGACAAACAAATACTTCACAACAGTCATACCCCACGCACGCCATTGGTACACTCCATTTTCGTGTTGTCCCTTGAGGTGGTCGTACGAGCTTCAAAGGAACTGAAAGAGCCAGCTGCGCTCCATAAAATGCAGCCGCTCTTCTCTGCGACACTCTACGGTAGGGCTGGCCTTCCTTGGTCCTCGGGAGCCTCAGCCGTGTCGGTTTTACAGTCTTCCATGGCAAGCTTGCTGCTCATTAACTGACATCCTGATTGGCTGAACACACCTGATTTATGGTTGTCAGCATCAAGCAGTCCAGAGAGAGCTGGAAAACAGATAGGGTTGACGCTCTTCAGGACCAGGGTTGACCAGGTACCTGTCCTTGTCAACCCCACATACGGGTGAATGTGACTAAGGCCTAACCATTGACTGTATGAAAGAACTGGACTGAGTGACCCCTCCTCCCTTGTGTCACACACTTGCTCTAAGATGCCAATATTCCATAGATTTCTATAGAGAAATAAACAGCTATTACTAAATGTTTCTATTTGTCAGAAAAACTGTTCTTGTTCCTTCTTTAACATTTTATTATTAATCCTGATTTTTTTTCCCCCTGATATTTCTTTATTACAGGTTATTCAAGTTTTAAACTGGCCAATCAGATGCCTCAATAAAAGCATGTGGTAATCACTCGCTCCCACTTCGAATATTTAAAACAGATTGAGTCCACTTTTAGTGGAAAGGTGTGGACTTCAAACAAGCTCCCTCCTGATTGGCGACAGTAGTTGCCATAGAAACGTTGACTCAGGCCGACTCGGACTAATCACTTCATACTAACCTCGTCTGGCAACAAATGGTGGCTTCCGTATTGGAAAAAATGGTGACTGAATTGACTCCATTTAGAAGCCGGAAGTAAGCTGTTTTGTAGGGGTGACGTCACACCCGCTCAGTCTAGTTCTTCTATACAGTCAGTGGGGTTAACTATTTTCTTTATTCAGAGTTTATTCTTCTTTTATGGTCTAATTGTTTAAAATTGATTTATTTCACGACAAAGTAATTTCATTGCTATTTTCTTCTGTGCAGCAGGAGTGTCTTCACATAATCAGTCAGGAGTGGTTCTCTGTTTCCAGCCACAAGTCAGCTTCTCCCGACACAGTTGACAAGTACTTATCAATGTTTGAGCTCATTTCAACCTCGGTGCTGCAGCACATCGCCAACATGGCCGACGGCAGTGGAAACACCGCTCTCCACTACAGCGTTTCTCACTCCAACTTCGAGGTTGTCAAAAAACTGCTGGATGCAGGTACTGTGAGTGCAGTTCAGTTTGAGTTCTGGATTTTATCACCTCCCTTCCCATCATAATTTTAAGCATCATTTTATTTAGATACAATGAATACGAAAAAGCAGATGGAGACATGTAATCCTGTAGCTCCAAACACAGTGCTGCAGTTTTTTTTTTTACTATTATTAACCGTTGATTGACATTGAGGCAACAAGTGCCTTGTTGAGGCAGCTGTTTATAAAAACAATGAGCGTGAGGCAGCCACCAGGGGGCAGCATTATCCCCATTTAGAGAGCCTCGCTTAATATCATGAGATTGTAACAGAAAATATATCAAAATCTATGATATTAAGTGGGAGAACACAGGTGCTGTGCAACATTTTGTTAAAGAAAAGCTTAAAGAAGTTCAAATAAGTGCAAAGATACAGTTTTGTTATTAAGTTTACATTTAAAATAAATGTAAATGTATTTTGGGCTATTTTAAATTAAAGGAATTGCAAAACTGTGTGGTAAAAGCAAAGACGTTTAGGGCTGTTTTGTCATATTCTTATATGATCTGGGCTGCAACTCTGAGGAGGCTGAGTCAAGGGAAAGTCTTTGCAGAAATAAATCAAAAACAGAAGAAAACACAGACTGGAGTCACAAAGACATAAAAGAGATTTTTTTTTTCTTAAAAAAACATAATACAAATAATTGCATCCCTGAAGACAAGCGTCTTTGCAATCAAAAGATATGAAATTAAGTAGTAGTGAAAATAAAAACAGAGCCTTTGTTTCAGGGCAGTATGTTGTGAGTTGAGCAATCTCAAACGAATGATTTCCAGAAGTTCTGTGAGAGTGAATCCAGAGAGTTTAGATTCCCATTTGTTGATGTATGGAGGTAATTTTTCTCTTTCTGTTCCTGTTTGTCACATATTGCTCCCCATACCCCTAGGGGTGTGTAACGTGAATCTGCAGAACGCAGCAGGTTACACGCCCATCATGTTGGCTGCCCTCTCAGCCGTGGAAAATCCAGACCACATGAGGGTGGTGGAGAAGCTCTTTGCCGCAGGAAACGTCAATGCTAAAGCCAGCCAGGTTTGTCCGCCAGCCTCTCAGTCCTGATCGAATCTGTGTTTCTTAACTCTGTAGGTTAGCTTCAAAATAAAAGGGCTTTTCAGTTTGTTCTGAGTAACCATGGCTTCCATATACTTTATGTAGGGTTTTATAGGTTTGAAAAGTAGAAGAAAACTACAGTAAACCTCCAGATTTGGATATTTTGACAGCCATTCTTTAAAAAAACAGAGATAGAAAACTTACAGCACTTTCCAACTAAACTAAAAATAAAATTTAAATAAAGCCACATTCAGTGTTGTATGGTGGCTGAGCAGCTGCTTCATTCCATTTACTCTCCCCTTCTGCTTTTCCCACCCTGGTCAGGGCTGCATGTAACAAATTCACTAAAAGAACACTTTTTTTTTTAATGGTGGCTTTTCGTTGATTTTTATTTCCATACCAACTATTTTATTTTTTGGTTGCCTGGGGGTGACAAACAGGTTTATATCATTTTTACAAGAATCAGCTGAACAAAATTTCTAGATTTTCTTAGCAACAGAGGTATTTTGTTAACCACGCCCACATTCTTAATATGTTCACATTTTTCTTAGTTTCATTCAGCTTGAGCCAAGGATTCACATGCACGTTCTCACAATACTCTGGTATAAAAATGGGGGAGGACCAGGGAAGCGCCACTTTTGAAAGCTCGTTAAAGCCGCGCTAAAGCTGTGCGCAACATTTAAACCCAACATTACAGGTACTTCCCAAGTAGCCTCCTAATGATATTCGAGGAATTCAGACAATACATAACAATCCCAAGGAGGAGTTTATTTTTTGTAGCTGGTACTAAAGGTGTTTTTTTGTTAAAAAAAAAAAGTCAAGATAGCTGCTTCTTCCCAAGGTCAAAGGTCAATGAACAGAGGCAGCATGTGCATGAAATTTTGTGAATACCGCTCAAACAAAAGTTTTCTTTCACATATTGTGTTAAAAAGTTGAGATTTGTCAAATTTCACATTTTGCCTCAACATGGCCATCCCATAATAATTGTAGAGCTTTCTTTGGATATCCCTGTCATGTGTTTTGATTTCATTAGTGGATTATGACCTTTTTTTCTGGATGAGCCCCGTTTATTTTTTGAAGGTTTCTCCCACTGTGATGTCGTCATTTTTTTGGGGGGGGGGGGGGTCTTTCACGTGTCAAAAAATTCATTTTCACCGGGTAGGTGTGAGCCAATTTGGTGAGTTTTTGAGTATGTGGCGAATGCAAATGTTTTGCTAAAATGCGCAGTAAGAAAGAAGAATTACAAAAACAGTCTGGTCCTTGTAGTCCAGAACTGCTGTGGGACGTAAAAATCATTTAATGATACCTTTTATTATTGGTCTCTTCAACTTATTTTTGAGAAAGCTCCTTTTTAAAAGGCTGTTAGTAGGTTAGTAGTTAATGTTTCCACTAACTATGAAATTGCACAAATGGATTTGCGATGGTAAATTCCAGATGCTGGCATAGGAGCTCGCCGTGCCAGGCAGCGAAGCTCATTTGTTTGCTATACCGGCACCCGGGCGGCTGGCTAGCCAGCAGACGCAGAGCCGCTGCAGGCAGCCTCCTAAATCTTATGATATTTTTCTTATTTTCATCAAGACAGCAATAAAAAGATCCTCTAGTTTGATTCTTGTTTTTGTTTTTCCCCTCTCAAACTAATGTGGGTCTCTGAATGATCTCATGAACCCAGACATAGAGACGTGATTACCGGTGCTTTTGTAGAGCTTGATAGCATTAATAAATCTGATCTCTAATCATCCTCCATGTCTAGCATGCGTTGTAAATGAGATAAACGCAGACAGAAATTTGAATGTATCTTTCTGCAAATCAAAGTATTGTTCACATGTTTTTGAATAATTTACCGCTAGAGTTGGTTTAATTATGATTTAATGGAAACTGTGTACTTGTGTTTTTTCGATACTCTTAGAACTTAGATAAAGTTTTACGCATGTGTATGATGGAAACGCAGCTAGTATAACACGAATGCTGTGAAAATTAGACAAAAGCTTTTAGCAGAAATACTCTCCAGGATTTACTGCATCTTAAATGTTTTTTTTTTCTCCTCAATTATCAACAGTTTGGTTTTGCTGAGTTTATGATTAGTTCCAGTATTTTGCGACTTACAAGTCAAGAATCAGCCCAGTCTCCTTGGCATAAAATTACAACTAAAAGATGTTTCTAGGAAATTGCTTTCATGATTATGGTGTGAAGTGCTCACATAGGAGATACAATTATCCTTAAACATGACTGAGGTGTCTAGACTGAACGTCATCCCTCGCCATGTCCTGTGATTGACTCCCCCGTCTGCTCTCCAGGCTGGTCAGACTGCTCTCATGTTGGCTGTGAGTCACGGCAGGAGGGACATGGTGGAGACGCTGCTGGCTCAGGGGGCGGATGTCAATATCCGAGACGACGAAGGCTCCACAGCGCTGATGTGTGCAAGCGAGCATGGCTACGCTGACATTGTGAAACTGCTCCTGGCACAGCCAGAGTGCGATGCCACCCTGACTGACAGTGTAGGTGGATGGTTTTCTGTTCTCCACCGGGGATGCCGGCTTATAGCCGAGCAGCAGAAGCCCCCATCTAACCCTGAACAGAGGCTATGTCCAAATTCCTTCACCACTCCCTAATCCCTCAAATACTATATAGTGCGGGACCTTCCACTCTCCTGGATTTTAACAAGTCACATACTCACTAATTGTTTTTCACTTAAATATGACATCACCCGTTTTCTGAAGTAAACACCTCGTAAATGTAAACATTTTACAAAGACTATTTATAAATCCACTGTGTTCTAATGATGAAAACTTGGATGGTTTATAAAAACATACCTTTATTCAAATGACAAATTGTTCAAACGCAGTGCATTGTGGTCTATATCCACCAATCTGTTAAGCATCAATGCACACTGGTTTTTCACAGGGGCTTCTGGGAAATTTCCAGGGCACTGGATTTTAGAATTTCAGATTTGGACACCCCAACAATACAACAAATGCCCTTTATAGTGCACTAAGTAGTGAGGGAAGTCAGACACAAGTCAAGTTATTCAGAGACAGATTAAAGATAATTTCTATTAAACATACCCAGTAGACCTTGTTTCAGAAGTAATGGAAAAACTATTTAGTTTGATTTTTAATCTTTTGCTCTCTAATATTAAAGGAATTTTAACGTCAGTTATTTTATGCATTACCAGGATGAAAGCACGGCCCTGTCCATCGCCTTGGAGGCGGGACACAGTGACATCGCAGTGCTCCTTTACGCTCACACTACTTTCTCCAGACAGACAGGGGTACGGCACTGGTAAACTCCACACGAGTTAAACGAGTCATTTCTGACTGTTCTCTTCTTTTGCACTTTGGCAGGCTGGTGCTCGGCGCAGCGGCAGGTTCTCCTCATCCCCAGGAGGAAGAAGTGTGTTTGAGTGATGGAATGTATTATCATAAACGGATGCTTGCTGAATATCAAAGTTTAAACACCTCAAGTCTTTAGTTAGCTTCTTAAAGATTCACTCTAGTGGTCTTTATGCCAAAATCATGTGTCATTTTCTTGGACATGATTTCTGCAGAGTTCTGTAGAAGTTCATTAAAAGTTTGCTTCTGAGTTGTGAGTGAAGCAACCCCGCCCCCATTCCCTTCCCTGTTGCTGAGAGCTCAGAGCGGGGAGCTTTTTGCCTGTCCAGTGTATTTTGTACATAAAAAATAAGCGCTTTTTCAAACCGCATGTTTTCATCTGTCCCTGATTCACAACGATTTGAATAAAGAAATACTCAGAAATGCAGTTTAAACCCTTGTGCTATCCAAGGCACTTTAACATTGGGAGTTGGGTCATCTAGACCCCACTAGACAGTGCGCTGAACATTTTTTCTTCAATGATTTGTGATCTTCACTGGTGTCCATGGATTACATGAAATCCTCTCCACCTTTATCCACCTTTGTCATGGTAGGGAGAACGTGTCAATGGTCATCTTAGTTTACGCCTAATTTTCTTTTTACATGTCCTCCATCATTAGAAAAAAAATGCCGCAAGAACATGGCACAGAGAAACATGTCCTGCAGCTGCATGTGTTTTTGGTCCTCCCAGCTTTTGAACCAGCATCTAGTTGTTTTTTTTGTTGTTGTTTTTTTTCGTATGATGTCATGTGATGTGAAGGAAGGATTGGAAGTCCAGCATGTTGTCTTTGAGCAGATGAAAAAGAGACTCAGTGTGGGGGTTCAACTCCAGCATTTGACTGCAGAGCCTAGTTGGTACTAGAAGAAATTTTGAAAAGAAACAAAACATGAAAGAAAGTGAAAAACTTTATGTGAAGGGTTTTAAGAGAGCATAAGAAGGGATGAATGAAATTTATGAGGATAGTAGAAAATTGTACATATATATAACAATCGATTAAAACTTTGGGGGTTTGCAAATAAATGCATCTATTTGCTAAATTGTTGTGCAACAACCAGATTATTTCTGCATGGCATAACATAACTATATGTATCTTTACTTTGTGCTTCAAGAACAACAAAGGATTTTTGAAGCTGAAGAACAACAGCTCAGCAAATGTTTCCCTAAACAATTTTTCAGACAAGTTTTGGGGGGGAAAACATTTGTGTACTTTTCAGAAAGCTACCAATTTTTTTACTGTTTTCCTTTGTGTGCTTGAGAATTGTCCACGTTGAAATACAGCCCTTAAAACATGTATTGTTTTTATGCATTAATTTCAATAAACACGAAAAATGTAACTTTTTTCTCTTTACTGCTTTTTTGAAAGACCACAGAATTCCTGCAACGGTTTGTCGTCTGTTAAATTAATAAAAAAGTATAACTGAAATAAAATGCCCCACATTGTCAGCAATCAGCACCTTCATATTATACTTGACTCGTCCTGATCCGTGGATCTCTGGTGTCTCTTTTCACAGACATGCGTTCACCACTCCACATCCGCCATCTCGCAGGTGTAATATTCTTTTCAGGTGCAGCATGTCCTGACTTGCATCAAATCTGTCTTCATTTTTGCAGCATTGTCCTGGAAAAGAATTTGAATTTTAACCTCAAAAGAGAGCTGTGAGAAGAGTGTTTATTCGTTCCCGTTGTGTCTTCCTCTGTCTTTACTCACTGATCAAAGTCGGGCTATTGCGGTTCCTTTGTGCTCTACTGCAGGCTCAAACAGCATTTTACATTTCACTGAGTCATGCATCATTTATCACATATGCCGAATAACCTTCAGACTGCATTTGTGGCTGATTTCATAAGTGATACTGTGTTGCAGAATTGATTTATGACCCAACAAACACCATTTAGATTTTGGAGCTCGAACAGTAAGTTGACATTTTTTGATAGAAGTGCAATATTATCATCCAGCTCTCTTGTCTTTTTTCATGTTCTCGCTTTAAATGCATTCTGCTGCTCTTGAGAGCTTTTTAAAAGGGAGTCCTGAGGTGCAAATGGCAGGGAAAGGTTTGCAGGAAGGGTAAAATGTGAATTACAGTTTTTACCCTTCCTCCCTGTGGCCTGCAGCCGCTCTCTGTCTCTCGCAACTCGAGGGCATTTCCATTTCTTGCATTTGTGATTCAACACACTCTGTAGGTTAATTCCCAGCAACAGCAATAAAATACAGTAAGAGGTCTGGCATCTGAAATCTTCCTGTTTCCATGGTAACAGGAGTGTTAAGCAACTAGGTCTTACGAATATCATTCTCAGATATTATCTGCCTTTTGTTATTATTATTCAAGTGGCTTCAGGCTCGCATGCCAAAAAAAAAAAAAAAACGATGTTTATGTTTATGACAAGACTTACAGATATTAAAGGAAGTAAGGCCAAACATCTGCAAGCAGTTGTGTCTCTGCATGTGCACCACATCTGTGCGCTCGGCAACCCAGTGAATGTGTTTTTGGCATGTGCTTAGCTGTGATTAATGCGTCCTGCAAGCACGTAGAGCCCAAAGTCTTCGAGTTTCTACACCCCTTTTTCCAAGCTCCTGCTGTTTCCTATAAAACAGATATTTTAATGCTAAACATCTCATATCAGATGCCAAAACGATTAGGATTTTCAAACAGAGCTGAATGCAGACCTGTGCTCTCCACACGCTGAGGGAATGTTTTAAAGTCAGGATCTTGTTTGGAGTAATTTAAGTTTTTGTTGACTTTTTTGATCAAAAAATAGAAAAGAAATCAAAGACAGAAACAGAGAATGATCCAATATAGAGGGAGCATTTTAAAATTATATTCTAAGCTAAAAAAGAATTTAAAATGATCGATTTGGCAGACACTTAAGGTAACCTAAGATTTAATTAACAAAAGGATCATGTAAAATGTTGGCTTTTTTTTTTTTTTTTAAGAATGTCAAATTGTTTCGGCTTTTCCCCTCTGGAGTCGCCACAGTGAATCAGCCTTTTCACTGATTAGCCCAGGTGATTTGGCAAAGTTTTATTTTTCTTTTAACTCTGAATGCCCTTTCTGATGCAACCCTTAAAAGAAGAACTCTTTTTCTTACCATTTCTCTTACCCCATTTTTGCTTATTAAAAGAAAAGCTGACGATGGAGTAAGAATGTGGAAACTAAAAACCTTTTAGAAACCTTCACGTTAAATTTTAAATGAAATGTGTGTGCGGTGAGGATGCCATCACTCCTTGCAGACTACTTCATTGCAACCGGCCTGTGTGTTTGGTAAACCCACTAGAGACTACTGAGGGTTAAATTGAGACCTATAGGATTTAAGCTATATCTTATTATTAGCAAAGTCAAATTCAGTTAAGAAAAAAGTCAGTAATTTGGGATTACTAAGAATTTGCAAATTATTTTTAGAACAAGATAGAGATTAAAAGCAAAAATCTGTTGATGGAATTCTCACAAAATCTTAAAATGCTTTAAGATATGTTCACATTACTTTAAAATCTTAGATTTATAAACAAATTAATAATGTTCAATTTTTTCTTGGTAAAGTTAGAAATTCAAAATTCACTAATGGGTGTGAATGTGAGTGTGCATGGGTGTGTGATTGTGACCCTGCAACAGACTGACGAACTGTCCAGGATGTCTCCGCCCGGCCTTTGCCCACAAGTGGCAGAGATAGGCTCCAGCAGCCTGAAAGGGACAAAACAGGTTTAGAAGATGGATGAATTAATTAATTAATTTATAAAATAAATGTCCTTTACTTTGACAGATTCCTTTTCATTAATTAAAAAACAGAGAAAAATGAAGCATTTGATCCCAAAATGGATAAAAATCCTTCTGTATAAATCCACCTCCCTTTTTTAGTTAGTATTTTAATTAAGTATTACAGTATTATTATTGATAGGATTCAGTGCTGTTTGTCCAGCCTCGATGAGCTGCAAAACAAAGGTTTTCATTCAATCTTATATTTCTCTTTTAAAAAAAGGGGAGACTGAAAGGACAGTGAAGGACAGCAACATTGGGCTTTGCCTTCCTCTATTGATTAAAACAGTGTCTGTTTGCTCTAACATTCATGAAATAAAACAGCTTTCAGGGGGAAATTGTGTTTACAGCCGCCCTCAGCGGCTAAAACAAATCAATACCACTTCTCTGAAATGTCATTCTTTTTATGAAACCATAAAATAAGACTGTCGACAGCGTTCTCATCAAACACTTTATCGTATCCTGGAAGTACGGAAATGTTATCTTGAGTCTTTAAGCTCTGAAATGGTTGCATGCATCTGAGCGGACTCTGAGAAAAAAACAGCGGGAGGGGGGGCTCTTCAGGGATTTTGCTCGCTTTAATCAAAAGCTGGGGGAAAGTGCCAAACCGTCAGGAAATGACAGAACTTTCAGGAAGTTTGGAGGAAAAGAATACAGTTGCAATTTTATTTTTCTGCAAAAAAGCAGCATTGCCGTTTAGGTGATCAATCTATGATCAAATCATTTGTGTTTTTCACCATTTCTTAATTTGTCAACAAAGGTTGTTAATAAATCTTATTAATCTTATTAACACTGACAAATTTGTTAGGCATCTAATGCCAATGAACGTGCCATTAGCATCTTAAAACATCCTAATAACAATAATGCATGTAAATGTGTCAACTAAGTAATTTAATAAACCTTATTATAAATATTGTACTAATAAATGTCTTACTAACACCCAAAGAATTCTATTTCAATGCTTGTTAATGCATTAGCAAAACTTTTTTTAAGGAATATTAATATAAAGTGTTGCCACAATTTCTTATGGAAGTAATCTCAAAAAAGAAACAAATTAATAAATCTTAGGTTTTCTACATGGTGCACAAACTTGGCTGATTCTGTGGATGCTGACTGCCATTTCCTGGAGAAGTGGCTGGAGCCACGTCAGTTAACCACATCACTACTAGGGGGCTTGAAATTCAAACAGTTTGATCCGTTTGCTTCATTGCCATGAAATATATAAAAGTAACTTCTGCTGTTTTTACATTTTTGGTTAGATTTTCATAGCAGCCGATTTAGAAGTGTGGTGATGTGAGGTAAACCTGCTTTGTGCGATATTGGTGATCAATTTTA
The DNA here is from genome assembly GCA_037389245.1 of Oryzias sinensis. Lineage (NCBI taxonomy): Eukaryota > Metazoa > Chordata > Actinopteri > Beloniformes > Adrianichthyidae > Oryzias > Oryzias sinensis. The sequence continues at coordinate 4,487,894 of CM074502.1, forward strand.
CGATGACTTGCAATACAAGAACATTTTTTTTAATTACTGCAACAGTTTTAGTTAAATAATAGTCAACATAGCTTAAATTGTACTCCAAATGACCCTCGCCTACATAGCAGGTGGGCATCCACATAAAAAGCCTTCATCCGATTAGTCAACGATGTGAAGGGGTCCAAATATCTGCCAAATTATGTTTTCTTTCATAAAGATAAGTGCAGATACATGTACTATTACTACTACTACTACTGCTGGTACTACATCCTATTTTGGCACATTTGTGTGATTGCCAAAAAAGACAATTGTATTTATAAATATTAAATATAAAGTAAGAGTAGAAAAGTTTTGAAAGCGGACTGCAGCTTAGTTGTTTCTCCTGTTCAATGCTCCATTTTAAAACAGAAGATTTTTTTTTTATTACAATGGGGCAAAAAAATATTTGGTCAGCCACCAGTTGTGCAAGTTCTCCCACTGAAAGAGATAAGAAATGCCTGTAATTTTTATCATAGGTATGCCTCAACTAGAAAAGACAAAATGAGAAAGAAATATATCCAGAAAATCACACTGACTGATTTTTAAAGAATGTATTAGTAAATTATGGTGGAAAATAAGTATTTGGTCAATTTCAAAAGTTCAACTCAATACTTTGTTATATACCATTTGTTGGCTATGATGGCAGTCAAACGTTTTCTGTTAGTCTTCACAGGATTTTCACAAACTGTTCCTGGTAGTTTGGTCCATTCCTCCATGCAGATCTCCTCCAGAGCAGTGATGATTTGGGGCTGTCGCTAGGCAACACGGACTTTCAACTTCCACCAAAGAGTTCCTGTGGGGTTGAGACTGGCTAGGCCAGCCCAGGACCTTGAAATGCTTCTAATAAAGCTACTCCTTAGTTACCCAGGCAGTGTGTTTGGGATCGTTGTCATGCTGAAAGACCCAGTAATGTTTCATTTTCAATGCCCTTGCTGATGGAAGGAGGTTTTCACTCAAAATCTGATGATACATGGTACCATTCATGCTTTTCTTTACATCAGTCATCTTGATCCCCTCGCTGAAAAAAGCCCCAAAGCATGATCTTTCCACCCCCATGCTTTAAAGTAGTAGTAGAACCGGTTTCTAAAAACCTTTAGTTCTGTGAATGAAACTTGTGGAAGTTTATTTGTGTCATTTGTGAGAGCTTTCCAGGAAAGCAGGTCGCTTCTCTGCAGCATGCTGTCAAGGACAGACATTTCAAATTATTAGTGTTTGCCAAAAGCTGCAAAAGGCGTTAAAGAGGATTTGTACTGAACATGCTCAAGTGCACTTAATGTCCTTGACAGAGTTAGAAGAGCTTCTAACGAAAATTTCAATTGTTATAACTGAGTTTTGGATAAAAGAAGCTCTGGGGGAAAATGGTTTTAATGCAGAGATGACCAAAAACATTAAAATAAATAAATTAAAAGATGACTAAAGTTTCAAACTGTTCATGATCAGTTTTGAGAAACTGTTAAAATGGTCCTCTGGAATAAGGTTTTTAGGACTTACTAAAAATGACAATGTCAAAAAAAAACTCCCTCCCAAAAAATAGATGGAAAAAAATAAGAAGAATCATCTCTTTAGCTATGTTCTATTTTTAATTATAATATTCCTCAAGTGTGAAGTAAATATTAATGACCAGAATATACATTTTTGTGAAAATAAAGTCTATTACAGCTAAGTAAAAGCAATCATTTTTGTAGATCAACCAATTTAAATTCTACGAAAGCATGCAGACATATTTTAGGGAAAAATGTTAGAAAAGTAATTTCATAAATGCAACTTATAGAAGAGAATTCAAAATCTAAAAATGGTTCTCAGTTGTGTTACCTGAAAACTGTTTTGTGTGTAAAAGAAAAATAGAATTTTGAAGTAACTAATTAATATTTTAACAAGTTTCAGTGGAAAAGAACTTCTGCATTACAAATATCAGTTAACTTGTGCCATTCAACTCATTTATGAAGTTTCTATTCATCAGTGAAGCTGATTCAAGGCCCCAAAAAATAATCGCAATTGACGTAATCCAAATAATTCCAAGTAATGGTTCTAAAAGGAAATATGTCATTTTGGAGGATGAACAAACACAGCAATACTGAGACTTAGGAGTGTGAGATTCAAAGTTTTGATAGAAAGCTCCAGGGAGTGGAATGGTGGCGCACAACAGTAGCAGGGGGTGCGCCTACATGAGCACTTGTGCTGGTGGATAGAGATTAAAGAGACTGACAAGGTAAGTCTTTCTGGAGAAGCATACTGCAGGAGGATCAATCTCACTTGAGTTTTGGACAGGACATAACTTGACTGACACGAGCTAGGCTAACAGCTCATAGCAGGCAAAACTGGAAAGTAAACTGAGGATAAATTCTTAGCCAGAAGATCGCAAATGAGACTCATGAAATTAAAATTCTCTTATCTGGTTGAGATGATTTGTCTGGGAAGAGGAGGAGGAAAAAAGAAGGGAATCGATTACTATAAATCCAAGGGAGGTCCAGGTAAAATTTGACTTGAGAGCTTCACAAATATAAACAGCCGGGTTGATCAGGATGGCGAAGATAAAAAACTGAGATCAGGAAGGTGGTCCAAGATGAAATGGGATGGAATCACCCTAGCAGTAAAGGAGGGGGCAGAGCATGTAGGCAGGATGAAAGGGATCCAGATGAGGTAACCAACCCCGAAAGACCAAATGGGCTTGGCTTAGGAAACTTGGACAGTGGGATGGACCCTAAAGCTACATTCACACTGGCCGTGGCAACTCGCATTTAAACAGCCACCTTCAATGAAAGCATTCTGTAAATTTCTGCGTTTTGGGCTTCTGTGTTCAAAACCCTCACATCCATGTGTTGCTACGCAAGTTTTTAAGTCCGTTCTTAGGCTCTATTTACAAAACATGCAGCCATTGAACAAGCGTTGAAACTTAAACCAGGTTCAAATTTTGACAAACACACCAAGCCTCTCCCAACTGTAGCTGGCATACATGCGCTAGTAAACAGAATAAAAACAAAAGAAGAAGAAGGTCCCATCCCTGCTGCTGCTTGCCACGAGCTGAATGTGCATTCTTGAAAGTGCAAAATATGCCTGGTATGAATGTTTTGGCAATCTTAGTATTTAATAGTTTAATTGTGTAATGAACTAAATTCAAAAGAAAAAACTTGTTTATTTACGTTTTATAGTATTTGAACTATTGACTAGTGTATTTGAACGTACGTGTATTTTGCAATCAATTTTCATGACTAATTTTCCTATGTTTAAAATATCTTTGTATAGAATCAAATTTCTGTTGTATTGTTTTTAAATGATTTCTTCTTATATATCTTGAAATAAATTATTTCCAATCAATACAATTCAATGTAGCATTAGAGATTTGTGCAGAACAACCATGAGGTTAGCGACCTTTAAGATAGCAAAAATAAGTTGGAGAGCCAGCTTCCTGTGGTCCACCCTGAGACTACATTCCAGCCTCAGCAACCCACGTCCAACCGGCCACTTTCAGTGTAAAGTGTCTTTATCCTTTGTGTTATCCTAGGCACTTTAACATTGGGAGTTGGGTCATCTAGACCCACTAGACACTGCACTGAACCTTTTTCCTTCAATGATTTGTGATCTTCACTGGTGTCCATGAATTACATGAAATCCTTTTCACCTTTATCCATCTTTGTCATGGTAGGGGGAACACGTTAATGTGAGGTCGGGGTCATAGGATAGCACAAGGGTTAAATGCCTGCAAACCTGCAATTCAGACTTCCGCATTCAAAGCCCTCATGTCCATTGCAGTTTTACGCCTCAAAAACCACCTAACACAACCGCAAAAAACTTTTTTCGATAAATGCAAGATTTTTTTTAAACTGTCCTGTTTTTAATAAACAAATGTATTATCGCATATCAATTTTGCGCATATTCATAGTCAAGAGTTCCTGAGTTCCAGAATCACAACATCTACACCATGTTAGAGGCGAACCTCTGCAATCTTGAAAAATCTGTGAAAAAGTTAAGACTTTGTTCAATAGCAAAATACCAGAACCTCTTGATTAGACATCTATTGGTGAAATAAAAATTACTCTTTAACTACTAAAAGTTACTTTCATAGATGTAACTCTTCGCCCATAACACACAGACTTACTTTTGGCTTTTTATTGGAATTTTTCAGTTTGTTTTCCTGCAGAAAAACTTCACTAATTGATTCACTGAAACCAGATGTGCTTCTGCAGTCACGATGACTGCTGGATTTTTCTCTCCTCCCAGTTTGAGTCACTATTTCTGCTCAGAGGACAAAATTATGAATCCCCGAAATGAGAAGGTTAAGAATTAACGAAAAAAATGGACCAGATAACTTTAACAACGGGGTAGAGGGGGGAAAGGGGGTCCGGCGGGAGTGGATACTAAAAACATGCAGGGGGGAGACTTCCTCGGGGCCTTCAGGAGTCAGGGAAAGGGACTTGTAGGAGCTGCGGACGCGCCATGGATTCGGCAGCGGCGTTTCCCGCCAGTCCCATTGATTTGTATATGAAAACATAGCGCGTTTCTTCTTCTCCCCCCTTCTGGGTTCTGCTTCTGAGTGATCAGCTGATGAAGAGACTAGCAGCACGCCGCTATGCTGGTTTGCTAATTCTCTCCCCCACAGCTGCAGCCGATCCTGCGCGCCAGCCTGCAGACTGCAGCCAGGTAAATATGCCCTTTCCATCTTCCTGCTCAGGCTCGGGATTCGGCCAGGGTGCACGGGAAGAGATGGATAAAATGTGCGCGCGCGCGCATGGGAAAGAGCGCGTGTGTTTATGTAAGGGCAGGGAGAGGGAGTGTGTAAGAGAGAAAGATGAGGGTGGGTGGGTGCCAGATTAGTCAGGGAAGAGGCAGACTTGTCAGGAGATAGCACACGCTCGGAGCCGCACGCGCACCCCTGACACCGCGCGCTGGCGCATGCAGTCAATCAGCTGTGTCACACTTCTTTGAGGATTACCCTCCAGTATTCTGCTCCAGCCCCCCCGGAGAGAGTCGCGGGGCTTTCAAAGGAGGATTTTTTTTGTGGCACTTTCCCTCGATGCTGATCATCCTCGCTCGCCATTAATGTCGCAGTTTTTCTTGCTGCAACAAACCGCATGTCTTTTTGTTTTGTTTTTTGTTTCTGCAGCGCGCGACCCTGCATGATTGATGCATAAGTGTCCTGCCTTTTTTTCTGTTGCTGCGAGCATGCTCATCTTTCTGGCCTCTAATTGCCTTTGTGGAGATTAGAGGCTGCTGCAGATATTTGGGGGGAAAGCTGCAGTGAAATGGCTGAAAGTAGCTGATTGTAAAGCATCTCGCACATACTGAACAATCATGCTTGTCCTCTTTTGTTGAAGTAAAAAGGGGGAAAAAGTGCGTTAGGAATAGCAGATTATTTTCATATGGAAAGTGCTTTTATTGAAATAAATATCTTCAATTTTTAGAGGGTGTTCAGCAACCGTGAGATTTATTTTGGAACACAAAAAAGATTTAGTATTTAGGAGAAAAGGTTAACTTTGGCCACCCATTAAATTGTTTTTAAATGATAAATATTTAACTGTGTATCAATTGGGAAATAGAGAACAAATATTTAAAAAAAAAATGAAAAATGATCCTGCATAACTCAGTTCATGCAGTTTGGATTAAGAAGCTGCCATTCTGAACAGAGTTCAGGATCAGTCACTGTTTTTCAATTGTTTGCATTCAGGTCCATTTCTGCTGTCCCTCTTCATTTCATGACTCAGCTTTTTCTTTCATTTCAATTAGTCCACATTAAAGTTTCTCTTTTTAGGTTTTCTCCTATTCAGGTTTTACGTTTGTCAGGGACTGGTGGTATAGAGGACCCAATATGCAGGAATGGTGACAAACTAAAACATTTAAAAAATAAACTGAAACATGAAGAAAAAAAAACATGGAGAAACAAGGAGGTGGCAAGACAGAACAGTAATCTGAAAACCAGACACTCATATAGGCTTAGGGCAATTAACTGAAGTGAAGACAGCTGAGGATCATGATTACCCTGAAACTGATGTGACTGACTGGGCAACTCAGAACATGACCAAAAACATAAAAACCAAACTAAAACACAGAACCCTCATAATGTTTTATTTTTGTTATTTTGCGCATTTCATTTCATTTTCTTATAGGTTTGTCTCTATTGTGTCCAACATTTGGGACATCCACAACCACATGTTCTTGAGACTGCCTAATGTATTTCTATTGAAATACATAAAACTCATGCACATGTATTCATTGAGTTTTTTCTCTAAATATTTTGACACTCTTAACCATATAGTTACTTTATTTAAAACTGAAACCTATTCTTCTTTGAACCCAAACATTGCAACAACAATAGAACTCTAATTGGATTGTCTTTTAGGAGTCCCACAAGGGTTTGTCTCGGGACTGCTGCCTTTCTTCATTTACACATGATGGCAGAAGCCATTTCAAATGTGATCCCATAACAATTACAATATTTTCAGATAATAATAATTGGTCCAGATCATTTCAATAAATCAAATTAATCTGAACAACCAATTAATACACTTCTGCAAGTGACTGACAGGTTACATTTAAGAGTTTTAAAGGCCACAATTAAGCAGAAACAGAGTAAAAGTTGTCTCATAAAAAACAGGAGATGCATTTTATTAATCAATTCCAAGTCAAAGATAGATAAGTTAGTAACAGTAACAATAAAAGGAATTCACTAATGAGGAGGAGAGTAAACAGAGGAGATGTGCACAGCAAGACAGGTAATATCAAACTTCCTCTTCACAATAGGCAGTAAAGTGAGACATAGGGATGGGGTAGAACGAGGTTTGTGTAAAGCTTGATAAACTATATAGGAAATGCTTTAAATGTATGGGGGTCATATTGCAGTTTCTTTTCCAAGAAGAAATCTTCCAAATCATCATTTTGAGCAGTGTTTGTCTGTTTTCAGCCAGTGCATCAAATGACAGAATGAGTTCTGTTGTGGTGGTTTTCGGGATCAATTTGAGGTCTCGGTCAGTGAACTCCGACCTCTTATTGGTTTTGTTGAAGGTAATGACTTGGACTGTCAGCTCCCATATTTGAGATCAGTTGAACAACTCTGGCTTCTTTTGTGTCAGTGTTTAGAAATGTTCGGTTAAACTTATCCCTTTAAGATGGGCTCAGACTGAGGATTTATCAGTTCCAACAGCAGAACATCCATCACATTTTGCTGTTTTAGGGTCTGGTGGCACCGGCTGAAAGAAACTTACAAACTTTTACGTTCTGCTCTTGCTACACAAACTGATATTTTCACTGCACTGATAGGGCGGCAGTGGCTCAGGTGGTTGAGCAGGTCAGCCAACGGTTTAAGGATCGGCGGTTAGATCCCTGCTCCCTCCAGTCAACTATCATTGTGTCCTTGGGCAAGACACCCCACCACCCTGCCTCCAGTGTGGCTCCGCTGGGGTGTGAATGTGCATGGATGTCCCGGTGATGGTCAGTAGGTGCGAACTGGCAGCCACGCCTCTGTCAGTCTGTCCCAGGGCAGCTGTGGCTACATTAGTAGTTACCATCACCAAGTGTGAGTGAGGAGTGAATGAATAATGGACACAATGTAAGTGCTTTGAGCCTATGGAAAAGCGCAGATAAATTCAACCCATTATTATTATTATTATTATTATTATTATTATTAACATGTTATATTGGGGTAGTGAGGAGCTGTAAGATAGCAAGAGAGTGTTAACATAAAGCTCTCAGCAAGGGGGGTGGAGTTGCTCCACACCAACAATTTCAAATGAACTACTGCTGCGCCGCATCAACTATGTACTAAAATTTGAATTGATTTAGGCTAAAACCAACATACTTATGACTAAAAGACAATAGATCAAAAGATGATCGGAGTGGGACTTTAAGAAATCCTGATGATCCACTCCTTTCTTTCAGTAATTAAATAAAGTGATGGTCTTGAAGTCCCCTTGCTCGAGCAAAGGACAGGGGTTTTACTGCTAGAATTGCAATATAAATGACTTCAAAGCACAGACTTCAATAAAAATGCCTGATGAATTTTTTTTTTTTTTTGTTAAATTTGACAATCCAGCTGGAAGTTTCCTCCAAGTACGTCTTATTTTCTTTTCATCTGACAACATGGGACCATTACGCTACATTAAAGAAAAATGTTTTAACTGAAAAATAAAATGGCCTGAAGGACTCAAGGATTCTTAGTAACTTTATGTCAGTCATCTCCACATGAGAGATAATAAAAAATGTGTTCAAACTTGTTCTGGCTGCTTTCCGTTTAAAGGCTGGACTTGCTGGCCTTTACCAACTTGAATGCCAGCAGAAAGCATGCTGGGGCTTTTTTCTCTTGAACTGCATGCTAGTATGATTGATTGATTGATTGATTGATTGATTGATTGATTGATTGATTGATGTTTATTTCAAGCATTAATTGTAGACAAAACAAGAAAAAAAATCACACACATTTATCAAACTTATTACAAAACAGATTTAAAAAAAGACAAACTTAAGTAGCATTTCATTCCATAAATACAGTGAACATTAACTAAGTTGATAAGGTTGAGTTTTACAGGAAAAGCAAACATTTAGAGTAATGATAAAACAGAACAAATCGTAAAGTGGATTATGAAAGACAATTATTAGAGAACAAAGCAAACTGCACGAAAAAAATATTGTTTTGATAATTGTTATGCAGTGCATTTGCAATATTTTCGATAAGATCAAACTTTATTTTCAAAGCACTTTTCTTACCAAAGCCGCCCTAAGTGCTTCACAGGACTCAAAGATCAGTCAAAAAACAAGAAAAAAAAGCTTCGTATTTGAGCATTCTGGGCTACCATACATCGATTTATATTTGGCTTCTTGGCCGTTCTTCTGTCCCAGAAGAACCCCAAAAGGTCAGAAGCGGCAAAACCTGAGGCATTTCTGAGGGTCATTAAGGCTAACCTCAACTCTAAAACCCCAACAGCGAATTGAGGTCACCACATCAATAAACCGATAGAAGCTTTGGACAAAGAATCTAAATAATTTAACTGCTGTACTGTTTTTAAAAATATTTTTATTGATTTTTGAACATACTTTGTCATAGCGCTTCTGGCTTTTGTTTGTAAAATATTACTAGGAACTACAAAAGAAAACTAGAATTTTTGCTGAAATAAAATCATACCAACTGTTATTGATTAATATGCAATGTTCCTTCACAGTAAAACAAAACAACTAAATAAAAACAGAACTTAATGATTTTAGGATTCACATTTTAAACACGAAGTAGTTAAAAATGAGCTGAATATGTAAAATAATGAATTGATCCACATAAAGAGAAGTGACCTGGTTATGTCTATATGTCTGGAGTCTCTCGACACCCCCCCCCTCATACGCTCCTTTCTCCATTTGCAGCCTGAGGCAGGAGAGAACGGTTCCCTGGAGGACATGGAGGACGACGTGGGCCTGAAGAAGCGTAAAGGTGATCATCCAGTTGAGAAGGAGCTGTCGGCGGGGCAAGAAACCAGCGAAAAAGTGAAAAGGAAGAGAGGGCGCCCACCGGCTGAGAAACTGCCCCCAAACCCACCAGAGCTCACCAGAATGCTGAACATGCTGGTGGACATGGTTATGAACTACAAGGATGGGTGAGGGCCTTTCAATGCTTGAGTCAAAAATTGGCGGAGAAACCGCAGATTCTGATGGTTCGCCAAAACAGGAATTCCAGATTAGACCTGAGTTACCAGTTTTAGTGAGATGGAGGTCAGTGCTCCATAAAGACAGTCAGGATCATCAAACCATGTTTTAATGAACCAAGTGCTTCTGTAAAACTGAAGCTCATGAGACCTTCATGTCCACAGGAATTATGTGATGTTTGTTTGGAAACTGTTTAATTAGTTTAGTAAAGCCTTAGTCAAGTGCATTCTTATGGGGGTTTGACCCGTACAGTTGTCCGGGCCGTGGAGGGTTGTAGAAAGGAGCGGCCACGTCTTAAAAGATGCGCAGGTGTCTTGCAGTTCTCTTGAGGTTCATGCGGCCACCTCAGGGGACGTCATGAAAATGGAACGTACCATTGTCTCGCGAGCGGTAAGTGTTTCTTGAAGTAGTCGGAAAGCGAATGTAAGTTGGATGCACTTATGACGTAAAGGTGATGTGGTTGTACGTTGGCTGTAAGCCACACTGTAGTCGTCAATACTTGCTACTGACAGCGCACGAATGCTGCATGCACAGGGTGTGCACGTGATACTGTATAATTTCCTCATTTCTAACAGTGACACTGCACCGGGAGGAGTGTTTGCTCCTCACTTCAACAGCACTAATAGGATAACAGTCATGCACAGTGCGCAGGATTTCGGGTGGGAGAGCTTTTACAGAAATGAAACATTTTTACAACGTGCGTCTCACCCTTGCATGTTGCATAGGCGTTCGCTCTACAGGCTCACCAACAACTTTTATGTTTTGTGCAGATCACGTGTGTACTCCGTACAGGTTTGCCCATTCATTGCCCGTGGACACTCCGTCCCCACCAGTACCAGAAATTGAAACCAAGGGTTCAGTAACGTCTCCCAGACTTGTCTGTTTCCAAAAATAAGTCTTTTAAGTAAAGGAAAGTGGTGTTGAGTTTCAAAATGTGGATCCTGATTGTTTGAGATATTTTTTCACCATAGATTTGAATTGGTTTATGGCTTCATGTTGAGGAGAATTTTTGATCAAGCTGCTAAAAAAACATGAAAAAAAACTTTAGTTTTGGCCTAGGTAGGGTATTTTCACCCACTTTAGTTTTGTTGAGGCCTTTGTAGCTGTGACAAACCCTCTTTTTGTGTGTCTTTTTTGGCATTGTGTGTTTTTATAAAGAAATCATCCAACTTTGTTAATCTTTTAAGGACAAATGACTGAAGCAAAAAAAATCTACCTGAGCCTGAACCTAAAAAGAACTTTATACCTAAATACAGTACATAATTCAAAACCTTTTGAGTATTCATCTGTATTTTTCTGCTAGTCTAAGTGTTCTAAAAAACGTCTTTTCACCAACATTTTGGTGCTGTTTCAGTCTAAAAGGAGATCATGTGGAAGCTGATCCTGTTCTTGCAGGTTGGGACGACAGATCAGTAAAGGTTTCGTGCAGCTTCCCTCCAAGAAGGAAGTGCCGGAGTATTACGAGCTGATCCGGAAGCCCGTGGACTTCAGGAGGATCAGGGTGAGTGCGACTGCATGGACTCAGGATTTAAACGCACAACTCATTATTCTGTGACCTGCAGTTAACCTGCAGTTTTCTATGCAGCACGTCAGGTAACGCTTTCTTTTACAGCACAGTACTTACAGCGTAGTTAAGTTAAATTAAGGTAATCCTCTTACATATGGTGAATACCATGAAACACACATAAACTTGCTAAGTAAATAGAAAGTAAATCCTGGGCTTTTTTCACAGTACTTCAAATGTAGTTTCTTTTTACCTTCTATCTGGTTACACATGGTAAATACTATGAAACATACAATGAGTGCAGACATAAAGTCAAGGTACTTCATTTGTACTTGCCTTGTTCTTACATGTTGTAAGTACTACAAAATATACATTTACGCAACTTGTACCCAGCAGGTACTATTTAAAAACCCAGTGTGTACATCATAAATACCAAGTAGGTATATTATAAATACCCAGTAGTTACCACATAAGTACGAACCAAATAGTACCACTTAAATACACAGCAAGTATCATGTAAGTACCAAGTAGACACAAAAAAGTACCATGTAAGTAACCAGTGGGTCCCACAAGAAGTAAAAAAAAGTACGATGTAAGTACCCAGTTGGTCCCATGATAAGTACTATGTAAGTACCCAGTTGGTCCCATGATAAGTACTATGTAAGTACCCAGTAGGTCCCATGATAAGTACCATGTAAATACCCTCTAAGTACCCATTAGTTTTAAAGAAAGTACCATGTAAATACTTAACCAAGCTTTAAGTACTGCACTGTAAAAGAAAGTGTTGCCTAGAAAATTATTTATGATGAAGATGATTCATTGTTTGTCGTGTTAAACATCTATACTGGATGAAATAAAAAAAAAATTAGTAATCCAAACGATGAGCAAAGATACAGTACTGCTTTAAAAATAGTAAACTGAAATTTTCTCTTCGAGGATTAAGTCCAATTCCAGATTTTCATAATAACATTGTTAAAGAGTTACTGCATAAAAACTACTTTTTAAGATTTTTTTTTTTAGTTTTAAGAAGTTTTTATTTTATTTTATAAAAGAACCGGTGACATGCCTAAATACTAACAGTCTGTCTTCAGTTGTGAAGCACAGAGGTGGCTCTATTATGGTTTGGGCAGCTATTGTAATACAGAGTTAGCTCAAGTGTGATCATCTTCAGGGGTTACGTATTCTGTAGGAAATGTTGATCGTTTCGTCAGGTCTAAACTACATTTATTGTTAGTTTTAAATAAAATGGTGTTTGTCACACAGAACCAGACTTCTTCAGCTTTACAAAAAAACACACACAACGGAATAAGATTAGAAAAAAATCAAGTGAAATATTGTCATAATTTGACTCCTAGATTCCAAAATTTAACTCTTGATCCCATCACAGAACATTTTTTAATAATTATGGCCATGAACCAGATATTAAATGTAAGGATAAGAATCTTTGGTTTCCTTTACCTCATTAGTCTTTATTTCTTTAAACTTTTCACACATTTCTCATCTAAATACTGTAATAGAATGCCATCTTTTAAAAATGAAACTGGATTTTTACTTTAGTCAGATCATTGTGTGAACCATTATTTTTTATGTTTTTTTTTTAAGTAGATAGGACACAATTGTGATTTTTCCTAGTATTTTAAACCTTCATCCCGACTGCTTCATTGTAAAATGTCACATTCTGCTTCTGCTTTTTAGGAGCGTGTGCGTAATCACAAGTACAGAAGTGTGGAGGATTTGGAAAAGGACGTTTTCCTTTTGTGCCACAACGCTCAGACTTACAATCTGGAGGGATCCCAGGTGAATCTGAGGACATTTTGTTATATTCAGGCAATAAAAGAACCTCTCAGAGTCTATTTTGTTGGCGTAAATAGGTTTGAATCTCAAAGCGAGAAGGGACATCTCATGCTTTGGTTATCTGTATGTATGTATGTATGTGTGTGTGTGTGTGTGTGTGTGTGTGTGTGTGTGTGTGTGTGTGTGTGTGTGTGTGTGTGTGTGTGCCTGTGTGTGTGTCGACCACTGCAGATCTATGAAGATTCAATTGTCATCAAGTCTGTTTTCACGAGCGCAAGGCAGAGAATCGTCACAGACGAGGAACAGAGGGAGACCGTTGGCGGCAGTCACAGCGATAATGGAGGTGCAGCTGAAGACCAATTTGTTCCATCAGCAGGTGAGAGCTACATTTTGTCAAAAACGAGGTCCCAGTTATGCATTTCCATGTCTCAACAGAGACTTATTTCACAATAGTTTAAACATCTGTCCTGCAGAAGATTAAATTGCTGATTATCGCAATAAGTTCAGTTAAAACTGAAGCGCCACGGGTATAGAAGTAATATTATAATATTTAATTAACTATATAAAAGTTGTGGCATTAAAGAAACAACTAAATAATATTCAACAATGCAAGAATAAACAGAAATATATAGGTGACCCAAGCTAAAAGCAAACATAAAAATAACACAGTAATTCTAAATAAATAAAATGACAAAAACCTAAATTGGTTTAAAAAGCTGAAAGCATCTTAAATGTGAAAGATGTACAAAAAATACTTAAAGATTATGTATTGAATTTTTTTAGCAAGTCATTTTTGATAAAATATGGTTCACAAATGACCTTTCTGATTAAAGAAATGTTTATTTAATTTAAAAAAGACAGAGGATAACAAGTTTAAAAAATATACTAACTTGATGAACATAAAAGAAGAACATTAACAAGTTAATAAAATAGGATTTCAATTTTAATTTAGCTAAAAATACTTTAGGAAAGTCAAATTTACCTAAAAAAACATTAAACAATGCTGTTAAAAGACAACATACTAGATAATTAGAACAGAAGGTGTCCTGAAGTTATAAAACTGCTAAAGAAAAAATATTAACATACTGATTAAATGCTAATAAAACTGAAGAGAACTAACTCAAAACTATGTGAATATTGACTGTAGAATATTAATGTACATGCCAAATATGAAACTAGTGAAGCAATTGTATAAAAAAAAAAGATAAACGCTGAATAATGTTTAATAAAGCTCACAGAAATTAAACAGAATTTGTTAAACAAACTGCAAAATGTGCTAAATCCGAATTAACCAAAAAAGATTTCTATAAAAGCTTCTTGCTTTGGCCACTTTTTATAGTTTAAGTCTGTAACTGAAAAATAATTATAAACATAATCAGTAATTAATGCAGCTTTTAATGATTAAAAAACAATTAAATAAGGAAAAGCAGCCAAGTTTGAAATAAGAATAATACATAAAATTGGGCAAACTATGTTTGATTTGTGAAGCACTGAAAAAAACAAGAATAATTGAAGAAAAACAGATTTTTAAAGCTTATTCTTAGCAGTAGTCAGATTAATTCATTGTCTTGTTTTTCGTCTTGCAGTGAAACCTCTGCCAGTTCGGATGAAGGAAAGAAGTAAAAACACCAAAAGGCTGGACAACGATGTAGATGGCGATGAAAACCCAGAAGATAACGCATCAAAAGATGAAGGCTGAACCGAGGGACCCTGCTTCTTTTTTTTTTTTTTTACATTTTTGATCATGTCTCTGCTTTATCTTTTTCATTTCTTTTTTTAAAATCAAAAACTATTTGAGAAAAAAAAAAGTGGACCACAAAAAAAAAAACTTCTTCCTAATGATTCACACCTCTTTGAGTTACATGTGGCTGCACAAAGTGCTCGTCCGTTTTTGTCTTTTACTATAATTATACTATATGGTTTATCTGCCTCTGTTCCTGTGATTGCTTCTGCAGATATTATGTAAAATGCCACTTCCACAGAAGGTTTTTAACGAGCATATTTGATTGTATGATATGCCTTTTTATGTCCTGGGAGCATGAAATTAATCTGGTCTCCAGAGCAGCAGCTGGTAAAAAAAAAATGTAAAGGATGCAAGAATTAAAGCACACACAAAAAAAGTTTGTAGAAAATGTACAATAATGAAAACATCCTTAGCTGTGATTTAAAGATCAAGCATATTGAAATAAAATCAATGAAATATGTGAGGATTCTAAACACTAAATAAGTCAAAAAGGCATTCAAGTGGATAACATCTTTGCTGTTTGAGGAGGGAAGTGGAAGATGTCACTGTTAAGACAATCCCTGGAAACGTGTCAGTTCCATAATAAATTTGACCAAAACTTCCCAAGGTGTTTCCTATTTATGCTGGTAAATGAATGCTCATGGATTATAAATTGTTCAACAATTTAACTTTTGAGAATTTTTCCTCTAACGTAAAGCCACAATGGTTGACTAGATTTGTTGACTAGATTAAAAGGTAATTTTAAGTCATCCCAACAGGGGGTGCAAGAGGACCATATGAAGAGCATGTATTTTGACCATCATTTTAGCTAAATGATATACAGTATTTGAATCCATGCATTACTGGTAAAAGTGTGGAAAACAACATATTTTTGTACAAAAACAGCTGAATGTAGTTGGCTCAAGTGTTTGAGTAAATGAGAATGACAGGTTCCACCTGCTGGACATGATCTATAAAACTCAATGTGAAACACCCTCCAAGCTTTCCCTTCAAATCTCTTCTACTTTTATTTATTTTATTAGATTCATTATAAAATTATTTTGGTTATTCTTTCATTGCACTATTTTTGTGAAAAGCCTATACTTAAGAAACTAGAAATAAAAATAAAAAATCGGACGGTGTAAAATTAAAACTAGAAGTTTAAGGCATTTTCTGCCAAAATCCAGTTTTGTTTAACAGTTTTTTGATAAAACAAAGTTTTTTTAATATATTTATTTTAAATTGAAAGATTTCTTTGTAAGGAGTGAACACAAAGGCAAAGTTTCATTGTAAGAAGTTAAAACTTAGTTGGAACTAAAATATATAATACCAGAATTTTTTTTCTCCCACTTTCATTGAATTGACCTTAAAATATACAAATAAACGAAGAAATAAGATTGTAAGAATAAACACTGCAAGAGCTTAACAGGTAGCACAAACGGGAGGCAGAGAACAGCTTTGCATGATGACATACTGAAAAGGTAACGAGACAACAAAGAGCACCTGGGAACGATTACACATGAAACCAGGTGCAAATAAAAATCTCATTGACCTAAATTAAAAAATGTTTTATATGTAACTAAATAAAAACAAAAAACATTAAAATTTAATATTAAAGAACGAAAGTGAGAGGAAATTAAATAATAGCATAATCTTGATGAGTCTTTAGTCTAAAAAACATGAAAGGTTCAGGACCCGATCCAGACTAAATTAAGCGGACTCTGTCCAGACCAAAAGACTTTTTCTAGTCTGAATACACTCTAAAGAATAGGATGAAAAGAGACTGGGGGGGGGTATTCCAGGGGCCTGTTTCAGAAAGGAGGTTAAGTGTAAACTCTGAGTGCGTTAACCCTGAAATCAGGGAAACCCTGGGTTTTCCGTTTCAGAATGGGAGGTTTGTTAAACCAGAGAAAGCAGAGTAAGTCAAACCCGTTTCTGAAAGAGAGGTAACTTATACTCGGAGTCAGTGTCCATGGTTACTTATGCTGTGAACCTAACCTGGTCGGGAGCAGGTTTTATTCTCTAAACTCAAGGTTTCTGCTGTCCCCCTCCCTTTTTAAAGACGAAGCGGTATTTTTCGCTTTAACCTTCATTGCCCACATTTCCGTCACACAAGAATGGCTTGTCCTTTTTTGGAGGACCCAATAGACGAGGAGGCTGCATTAATTCGTAGAGAATTATATTTACCTCGTACGAGGATTTTGAGAAGACTCGATTTTTTGTCATTTCCCCATATGTTTTTGTTTGAGCGTTACCGTTTTTCGTTGCAGTCAATCACATGTACAAAATGAAAACAACATTAGGTCTTGCTATGTAGATGTTTCATATGTCAAATATTGTCAACAAAGCCTACATCCATGTCATGCTCAAATTTGACCTGATTGAATTATGTTTTTATACTTCATTTTTAGCTGCTGCCATGTTCTTTTAATTCCTGCAGGATTGCATCTACATGAAAATGAAATCAGGGACATTGAATTAAATTAATGTAACAATTACTTTTTGGAAACACAATTTGCTAGCACTGCTTACTTTCTTAATCCCATATAGACCTATACCACTTGATCAATACAAGGGTAGTGTTGCAGCGTGTGTGTGCTGAGCGGGGTGCGATCCACGAGAGAGAAGGGGAGGGGCGATTGCAGGTGCAGATGGGGGGGGGGGGTGTGTGTGAGCACGGAGCGGAGGTATGTGCGTGGTATATATGGTGTGTTCGGAGGACGGAGCACTTAGTTAAATAAAGAGAAGGTGTCATTCCCAGAATAACTGCTTTGGAGTCATTCTTAATCCGCTCTGGAGGTTGAGGGTTTCCAACGGGAAGTGAACCCCGAAGGAGAATTCCCTTCGGCCCTGGAGGAAATCTCCCCTGCGCTTCTGACCACGGTCGGAAAGACGAGAAAAAAGAAAGGAGAAGTCTCTGGCAGCGAAAGGTTCAACAGTAGACAAAAGTTCACCTTTAAAAACACAATTGCATGTATTAATATTAAACTGACCAACGTTTGCAAGAGGGGAAGGTTAACAAAAAAGTCCTCTAAACATTACCAACGTTAAAGGCATTTTCCCCCAGATTGGTTCTGTACACTATGCAGCATTTCATGCATTTACACCAGGAATAACACTTCAAAAGTACACCTAAATATCGCCATTTTTTATTTCACTCCTTACGCTATTTAAAAAGTTATTACAGTCAATATTTTATAACAATGATTTAAATGCAAACTTGCGCAATAACTGGAGCAGCTATGTTTTCCCACGCTAACTGTCTCTATTTGCTGGTGCAGCGGTGTTGCTTTTCTTCTGGAATATGTGCTCATATCCACTGTAACTCTGCAGCATCACGTCAAGTTCAGCTGGCGAAAAATACGCAGACCTCTTTTTTTCACGGTTGCCATGGTGACTCGTGATATCTGCGCTCCATTGATAATGGCTTCTCATAGTCGCGGTGCGCACGCTCACCTCCGAATCAGTCCACTCAGAGTTGATTGACCTAACTCGGATCAGCTTCTCTGAAACAGAAAACTCAGAGTTGTTAATCTCCCGATTGACCAACTCAGAGTTCAAGTTCAACCTCAGAGTTGGTTGAACCTCCTTTCTGAAACAGGCCCCAGGAAGCATGTTTAAACTAGCCTGACTTTGAGCCTGAACTCTGGCTGAAATCCGCCTGAACTTGCTTACTCGGGGTATGTCGGTTCCAAAAGACCGGATAAGGGTAGGCGTAATTACGCTCCACTTGGAACCCTGGGTTAATGGGCGTGCACAGCAGGTACATAAAGACATTCTCAATGGATCGCCGATTTCTGGAGTCACCATGGAAACGCGTGGTGGAAAAAAAAAAATAGAAAAACGCTGTACTGTACTTCACTCAGTGAGACGGAGTCTGAGATTTTAATGACGGCGTATGAAGATTATACGTCCATCAAAAAAGTAACACGGCTGCATCATCAGTAAAAGAAAGGGTTTCTGCGTGTAGAAAAAGAGCAGACAAAGTAAACGCACGAGTTTCTGATCTTGTTTCCTTTTTCCTTGTTATGCATATATATATAACGTATCCAATTTTGCCAACTTAAATGAATTACTTCTATTGGGAACAAAAAACTGAGTTAAATTTATTCAACCTAAATTCTTACGTCTATAAAACTCAATAATTGTTTATACAACTCAAATTTACATATTTATTTAACTAAATGTCATACTACTCCAATTCAATTAATCTTTTTTCCATCCATCCATCCATCCATCTTCTTCCGCTTATCCGGGACCGGGTCGCGGGGGCAGCAGACTGAGCAGAGATGCCCAGACTTCCCTCACCCCAGCCACTTCCTCCAGCTCTTCTGGGGGGACCCCGAGGCGTTCCCAGGCCAGCCGAGAGACGTAGTCTCTCTAGCGTGTGTTGAAGTCAACAACCCAGTGTGGTGTTGTTGACTTCAAGAAGTAAGTAACTGAACACCAAGGACTATAGCTGGGGTTGGAGTAATGGCTCAGTGTCCACCAGCTAGGTCACCAAACAGTACAAACAGAGCACACATCATACAACACAAGAGCTGATTGCCTTGCACCAGCAAGTTACAGAGACAATGACACAAAGGGGCAGAAGACCCTCAGAATTATCCTACAACAGTTCTAGTGGTCACCATGGGAATATCTAAACATCCCAAGAAGCCAAGGTGGATTGGGAGGGCTCAGGCATCAAAGCCCCATCAATCAAGTAACTCCTGTGTTTCTATTAAAAATGTGCACATTTGCTTTCAAAACTACAATGTCTTTTTGTTGCAAAGCTGAAGTCAACCTAAGCTAATTGTTGGGGAAAAACCGAATACAAAATCCCTAAAAATGAGTCTTTCTGATCATTATACCTCATCGAGATGAGTGATCAGAGTTTAGTGATTTAGAAGTTATTTAGTAACAAATAACTTCCAGTCTTTGTTTTCCTCATATGTCCTCTTCATTTAAAAGTTACTGCCTTATTTTCCAGAATGAGCAGCGTTCAAAGGTAGAATGAGTTCATTCAATTTAAACAAGCCAATTACAAAGTCGGATATGCTTTTCAACCATCTTATCAATCTATGTTCAGAGATTAACAAAATCCTTAGTGTGTAGGAGCTAAAAGGTAAATGTGCTCACAGCAAATGGCTCTGGGAAACAAAGCAGCACAGCTGCCTTCTTGATGAACACCTCACATAAACAACATGAAGAGCTAATGGAAGACCTTGGATGGATATTTCACTGAGATGTAGCAACTAATGGTTTCTAGGGATTTGTGGATCTAGGGAGTGACTTAAATCTGCTGGGAGGAGAATCCATTTTCTCTTTATACATGTGGCTAAAAAAAAACCAATGGACAATGTGGTCCACGCTTATTGGTATGCTCCCCAATAATAAATGGTACAATTGATTAACTAAGTAACAGTAACCGTGTCAACATTGTTGGTGATAGCTTGCCACGTTGACTTTTAGATTTTGTGGTTAGGCTTCACAAAAAGGAATTATTTATAGTTATTTCTAAACAATTTGTCATCTTTGTAACAACAGGTTCAAAGCATCTAATCAAGACTGACTGACTGAAAACTGATAAACAGACTAACTGTTTGATCCACTGCAGGAGCTTTGCATTAACTCTTCTTGTCCAATAATGTTACTGTCTTATTTTACGTTCACACCGGGCTTGGCAAAGCGCGTTCCAATGAAAGTCCATGTAAATGTGTGTGAGTGCGCAGTTTGGGCTTCCGCATTTAAAACTCTGTTATTCGCACAGGTTTTTCAAGTCCGTTTTTGGGTTTTACATTCCAAAGCTGAGAACACTCTTCAATAAAGTGATAACTGAAGAAAAGGTACCCAACGAGTGGAAAAATGCCATTATAACACTCATATTTAAGAAGGGAGACAAGAAAGACCTTGCTAATTATAGACCAATCAGCTTACTCTCCCAAGTCTACAAACTCTTCATGAAGATCTTGTAGAATAGGATGAATAACAATCTGAGTGACCACCAGCCGCCAGAACAAGCTGCCTACAGAAGAGGTCATTCAACTATCGACCATCTGCAGTCAGTCGTGCAAATACTCGAGAAAACCAATGACTATAAAATACCCATTTATATGGCGTTTGTAGACTATGAAAAAGCCTTTGATTCTATCCTGCATAAGGCTGTTTTTGAGGCGCTAAAACAACACAGCGTAGGGGAGAAGTACATCAACATCCTGAAAGAGACATATGATGGAGGCACTGCTCAGATTCGGAACGAATCACTTAGTCGAAAGATTTAGATCATGAAGGGAGTGCGACAAGGAGACACCTTGTCACCAGTGATGTTCACAGCAGCGTTGGAAGAAATATTCAGGAGAATGGAAGCTGAAGCGGGAATTAACATCAATGGAGAGAGGATGAACAACCTGAGATTTGCAGATGATATCATCTTATTTGCAGAAAAGGAAGAGGATCTCAGCAAGCTGCTCAACGATCTGAACAAGGAAGGGAGAAAAGATGGCATGAAAATGAACAAAAAGAAAACCAAAGTCATGTGCAATGAAATAGCAAGGAAAAGGAGTAGGAAAGGAATAATTGTGGATGGAGAACAACTGGAGGAGGTGGATGAGTATAAGTATTTGGGAAGACTGCTAACACCAGGAAATGAGATGGCGAAAGAAATAGACGAGAGAGTAACATCCGCTTGGAAGAGATTCGGACAGTACAGCACGTTTCTGAGAGATCAAAAAATGCCCATGTGTCTCAAGAGGAAGATCATGAACACTGTCATACTGCCATCAATGACGTATGGAGCTGAGACATGGTCACTTACCAACCGCCAAAGAGAGAAACTAGCAATCACCCAGAGGAGCATGGAACGATCAATGCTGGGTGTTACGAGGAGAGATAAGGTCAGGAACGAAGACTTAAGATCAAGAACAGGGGTGAAGGATGTCATCGAGAAAGTGGTTGAAGCCAAAGGCAAGTGGGCAGGACATGTAGCCCGAATGAAGAACCACGAATGGGCTAAGAAAACAACAGAATGGACTCCGTGGGACAGGAAGAGAGGAAAGGGAAGACCGAAGAAAAGATGGAGAGATGACATCGAGCAGAAGGCAGGCAGCACGTGGACCCAGAGTGCCCAAAACCGTGATGAGTGGAGAAAGATGTGGAGGCCACCCGCCAGCAGTGGCGTGACAGGCTGATGATGATGATGACATTCCAAATGGCATTGAACGCGCATAATAGGTTTAACCAGTTGAATTTTGACTACTCAGGGACTGAGACTTAGCAGTGATGTGCAGATAGTGTCTTTTCCACAGAATTGCCAACCCCTAAAAAATTGGGAAAAAATTAATAATGTTTTATTAATAAAAAAAATTAAAGAAATTAATAATTGTGTTTTGTGCCCGCCTGGCATTCTATGACCCAAGTCTTTCATATAATGGAATAGAGCTGTCAAAGAAAAGCCAGCAGCAAGGTTCATGAGTACATGCACTAGTATCGGGTAGCAACAGTCCAGTGTGAACACCATGCTAAAAGCACGTTCGAGAGCCCACATTCCTCACCTTTTTGAACACACATCACAAGCCAGCTCTTAATGTAGCATTAAGGATTTGACTGTTCGAAAAGATTGTCTGTGATTCAAAACTACCCAAATTTTCAGGTTTCTCTCCATACCTTTACCAACATTTTTAAGTTAAAATACTCATCAAAACTAAACTTTCTTGAACATAGTCAACTTTGGCAGAAAGGCAGCATAAGCCCCCATTTGGACCAGTGTTTGCCCTCTAGGTCAAACACTGTACCATGTCAAGTCATTGAAAACTCCACAATCAATGCTATGGCTGTGTTTGTAGCTTTGTAATTGCCTTCTTCATTTTGTTTTGTGCCATTTTGGCCAGTTTTTAAAGCAAGTCACTTTATGTCTAACACAGTGATTCCATCTTTTTATTGATATAGTTGTGGAATGCAAAAGTGCAAAATTGTTACTTTCCAAAAGCTATGAAGAAAAAAACTTGTTGCTCGTACAGTCACAAAAGCTTTCTGACATTTGACAAGCCATAAAACAGTGCATCATGGGAATGACCTCACACCAATTTGATGGGTGTCATCTCAATACAAAATTGGACACTTTGCCAAAAACCTTTTTTTGTCTTGAAACATTTTCTAGCTTGTCACAGGACTTTAAACCAACAGACATCTGCTTGTTGTTGGGAGTTTTTTTTCTCGATAGGAAGCCAAGACAGAGCTCTGATTTCTGAAAATCACATATACTTAGTGGTAGTGTTTCTGGTGAAATGAATGGCTTTATGGTGCTACAACTAATGTTAGCACTACAAATGTAAACATTGTCTGCCGTGTTACATAGCATTTCAACTTAAAGTTAAAGTCCCATTAGCTGTCACGCACCTACGTGTGTGAAATTTGTTTGTTTGAGCTATCACCTGGGGGAGCGGTGAGCTGCACTAACAGCCATGCTCAGGAAGGATTTGGTGGTTTAACACCCCCAAACCAACCCCTAAATGCTGAGTCAGAATCTGAATTCTTCCCATACCCTTCTGGCTTCTCCTTATCCCTACATTTAGCCCTCCAAAGGGAGAGTTATGGAAAAATAGTGTCTTCAAATTTGAATGTTACTACTGTTCAATGACATACATCATCAGTAATCACCAGTTATCTACGTTTGCCAGCAGCTGCCAGATCTCGGAAAATACGGACTGGTTCAAATGCCCCTACAATTGGAGGGGTGGGGAGAAGCTGAAGGCGTGGGGGGAAATTTGGAGTCAGCCTTAGAGTCTTTACTATAACTTGGCCTGCAATTGATCTTGGATGTGACCTTCCTGTCTTAGTCCAGACACTCTACCACATGGCCAAAGCTGGAAACTGATGTATCAGTATTTGTAAACTGCACAAACCTTTTTCACAGTAATTCCTTTTGTGTTTTACCATTATTTCCATTGATTTCAAAAACCGGTCTAGTTTTCAGAGCATAAGAAAAGAAATTAAAAATAGTTCTGTAAAATGAAAATTTATTGACCAAAAGTCCCCTAAAAATAGGTTTTTAATATCAATAGGACATTCCTGGTTAAATAAACATTAAAGAAAAATTCAATAATGCAAAATGTGTGACCTTGTTGATTTAGAAAAAAGAAGCACAGATAACAGGTGTTTGTATTTATTTGCTGAGTCTTTTGCCAGTTGGAATTAACTTTAAACCCTTTTTAAATTTGGGAACATTTGTATCTTTGTGAACCTTAATTTCTCTTCCTTTTTTGCCTTGGTGTTCATGGTGACCGGGCTACTGTTACCATGGCTACTTTGGATGTTACCAGTTTTTTTGTTATTTGAGAAAATCATTAGTACCAAGGTTGCTTTATGAAAACACTTACTTTGTTAAAAGCTTTTATGCTATTATAATTAGATGTATACAGATTTTTTTTAAACCAGCTTTTAAGATGCTACCTTCCATTGACAAGAAAAGCGGTTGAGTTATAAAGGACATTCACCTTGAACAAACATGAAAAACTTTTACTTTTAGATTGAGTCACTGATAGCTGATTTTCTGTCACCATTTCTAAATCTGTGACACTTTTTCTAAATCCTCCATGATTACATCCTGTTCTCTTCCATTGTTTTCTACTGCCAAAGACTGTCCCTCTTTACGTGAGTACTTTCCATTTTGTACTAACATTGATCCAGCTCTGGAGCCAGGCCTGTTGATGTTGGCAGGCTGGACTGGGAGCACCGCGTTCCCTCTAATCCGATGGGAGAAGGTCTTCTGGCGCACAATATCGATGGAACAAAGCTGGAACTTGAAAGCTGCCTGAAAGCCTCTGCGGAAGTTCTCGTTGAAGAATCCGTAGATGATGGGGTTGACACTGCTGTTGAAGAAGGCCAACCAGTGAGCAAAGGGGTACGCATAGATATTAATGACACGATACTGGTGCTCAGTCAGGCGGGCGTAGTCGCTCAGCATCATCAGAGTCCACAGAGGCAGCCAAGACAAAACGAAGAGCAAAGCAACGATGACAAGCATCATGATCACCCGCTTCTTCTATCTTGAAATTGTTTGCCTTCCGTCCATGCTCAGTTTGTTGGCGCTGCTGCTCTCTCCGGTTGCACATCCACTGCCCCTTGTGGGAGGAATGGTGGTCTTGAAGAGGGTGAAACCAATCCGGGCATACATGATTACAATAAGATTCAGAGGGGCGAGGTAGATGTTAGCAAAAAGAACCGTGGTGTAGATTTTACGCATCTCCTGACTGGGCCAATTCTCCCGGCACCAGTAGAAGGGGCGGGTCTTGCTCCCGTGGTCCACAACTATTCGTACCGTTGGCTCTTCTGTGACCTGCAGCATCACCCCTGATGGACACATGATGAACAGAGCCAGGACCCAGATGATGACAATGATCATCTTAGAGGTGCGAATGGTCAGCTTCTGTCTGAAAGGGTAGACGATGCAGCGAAACCTAGCACAGGAAGTAAACAAAAGACCATCTGTTTTTTCAGAATAAACCACCTCTAAGGGTTCAAACTGATATCTGCTTCACAACAATAAAAAAAAATCATTTAGATTCACTCTGATTTTTACTTCTACACCATGGTTTTCTTACAACTAAAATTAGTCTGCAGTTCACATCAAATCAAACCAAACTTTTTTTGATAAAAAAACTTAAACACATAGTGCTTTTCAATGGTAATTGGTGTATACTTATATAGTGCTTATTAACTTAGCTGAACGTCCAATGTTTTACAGGTACAGGTCCATTGACCCATGCAGACACTGGCACCAACCTGTGGCCACCAGGAGCAATGTGGGGTTCAGTGTCTTATCCAAGGACACTTTGACACAACCTCATTTTGTTTGATTATTCTCCAAATTTTTGCAAAGTTGTTCCACATTTCTTTTCTTTTCTTTAAAGATTTTATGTTTCATTGATTTTTCTGCATTTCTTTTACATAAGTCAAAAATTCTCTGGCTGCAGACATCATCAGCCAGAAACAGAAATTATGCAACTTACCCTTACCATAACCTTACCCTTACCTTATCTTACCCTAACCCAAAAGTATTCAGAACTTTAGAAAAACTTTATTAAAGCTTAAAACAAGAGACACCATAACTGTTAGGATTGCCATGTAAAAAAACAAAAACAAAAAAACTTTTTTTAGCAGTATGGGGGTACTCCAGTTCTGGACATTTATGTCTGTAGCCAGGTGCTCCTGAAAATTCCAGCAATGTTAAGAAAAAGGCCCCAAGACTTACACAGAGAAATAAAATTTCCATTGACTGTATGTCTCGTTTACAATGCCGGGAAGACACAAATTACATTGGTAATCATGTCTCCATGCCTGGTTCATAGGATCATTCACAGACTTTCCCAGTACGGTGAGCTTCACCATCTACTGCAGGAGCTGCATCTGAATGACAGCCGCTTTTAGCAATACTTCCTTTTCTCTGTGTGTTTCTCAGTTTTATGACTTGCTCTCCCGCATTAGTCCGAGGAGGGAAAAATAAAAATTAGAATAACATTTTTATTGTTTTCTCAATGATAAGAAAAATATTATGAAGTTAAAGAGAACGATGAGATTCTTCTCCACGTTGGCTTTGGACTCCACCCACTGATCAAACCATCAACATTACTTAGGCCAAAGCAGAGTCCCTGATCGGTTGATGTGGTGCAAAATAAATATTTGAACTCTGGATGTGCAAGACATGCTGCAGGATATCTAATTGCATCTGTACATTGAAACTGGACGACCCTGACAAGCGATTCACGTTTGGTGGGAACACAGCTTTACACAATCCCCTCTGACATCCATGTTTACCTGCCCAGTTTGACAGATTAAATAATGTCAAACTACAATTTTAAAAGTAGTTCATTCCTGAAATTGGTAATACTACTTTGGCAAATGATCCTCCTTGTGAAGACAGCTGTAATATGTTTTACCTCTAGCTCGAAAGGAAAAGGAACCACTCATTTAAGAACCTTTAGAATCAGCAAACCTACTTACTAGATCCACAAGGGATCTAGTAGATTTTTGTCCAGAGAATGGAACAGTGTTGGATCTATTTCTTAAACTGTACCAAACCATTTAAAATCAATCATGGATGCACTGATCCTAATTACCACCTTAGGAAATGGGCCAAATGCAAATGTGACGGCCATAGAAATACATTAACCAGACTAATAATCTCTGTTGTCGGCCATAGGATTTTGAACAGGGCGAATAAAGTCTGAGGTGATGAATCTATGATAATAAAGGACTAGACATGATTGAATCCTTTTTTAGTTCACCAGTCACCACGCCCCTAATTATGGATGAATTTTAGTTTTAATACAATCAGAACACAGTCAGTGAACCAACCCTAACCAGATGCTTAAAAATAACCGTGATCAGATGGTGGAACAGTGCTTACCTGTCAACTGCTATGGCAACCAACGTGAACACAGAGGCTGACACTGATATCCCTTGAACCATGCCACTTAGTTTGCACACAATGCTGCCAAATGGCCATCCTGCACAGAGGGGGAAGTGTAAAAGTATGATGAAACCAACAGTGGCCCATATCTTCCATCCATTTCCTGCCAGAACATTTACCTGTTATGATGTTGTCCAGCAGCGTGGTTGGCATGCAGAAGATGCCCACAAGCAGGTCGCTGATGGCAAGGTTTAGGATGAACAGGTTGGTGACAGTGCGCATGTTCTTGCTGCGGAGCACAATGAAGCACACCACACCGTTTCCTACCATGCACACCACGAAGATCAGCAGGTAGGAGACGGTGAAGACTGCAGCCACTGAGGGTTTGTGGAGGTAAAAGTCCACGTAGGTGACATTCTGGTGGATAAAAGGCTTTTTCTGCTGGTCTGAGA
Organism: Oryzias sinensis; assembly: GCA_037389245.1. Lineage (NCBI taxonomy): Eukaryota > Metazoa > Chordata > Actinopteri > Beloniformes > Adrianichthyidae > Oryzias > Oryzias sinensis. The sequence continues at coordinate 4,515,394 of CM074502.1, forward strand.
AATTATCAGGGTTCCAGTCCTCCATGCTGGAGTTAAAAACTAGACGTTCTGTCATAATGAGACCTATGAGGAGGAGAGACACAGTGTTACGAACTATCTGGGTATTTAGTGCATGATATAACCGGGAACAGTTACTGGAAAATATATTAGCATTGATTGTTACCACATGAAATGAAATACCCCCCCAAAATGTCAATAACTGAACTGCTGGGTTTTTTAATTGAATGTGCTGATGTGGCCAAGAGCATGCCCTATAACATTCAGGCAATTTACAGAACAAAGCATATTCAGTCCTCACCTCATCCATTCACACCTCTGTATCATTTTCACACCTCTGAAATCTGCTCTCTTCTCCTCAGCCAAGAATACATTATCACTCATTTGTCACCCTTTGTGGAAATGTGGATAGTATTCGCACGTTTTTCGGCAAAATTACGATAACAAAATGTACCAAAAAATGTAAATTTGTCCAGCATTTTTAGAGGCACTGAATTCACAGTTCAAAGAGACCACTGAAGTGGTGAAGTAATGAAAGAAAACACTCTTAAGGAAATACAGGCACTCATTAGTTCCCCAAAAACACTGTTATTTTATGCAAACCGTCCGCCAATCAAAGAGTTTTGTCCCGTTTCTATGGTACAGTAACGTAGAAAAGCAGGATAAGAATAGTTTTAGCACATACAGAACTGTCTGAAAATGTGTGTAAATACAAAGGGAGAGTTTAAAAAAACTCATACATTACTGTAAAATATACATTTTAATAAAGAGAAAATAACAGATTTTGCCCTATTTTAATAGTTTAGCAGCTTGAAAATCTTTTTTCAAAATAAAATTCAGGTTTTTTCCATCAACAGAAGCCGCAGTAAAAATCCTTTTTGCGTTTCATTTCTGCATTCTTACCCTTCAAAGTGCTATTTTTGAATTTTAATCCTTCCTTCTGTCCCTCCAGATGTCAGGTATTTTTTATGCAATGGAAATCCTGCTGTCTGAGAGCTGAAAGCAGCGCTCCTGCATCCCTAAGTGAAAGCCGGTACATCCACGCTGCGCGCTTGACAGGCAGAACTACTGCTGCATTTATAGAGGACAGAGAGAACACAGGACTCACATGGGAGAGAAGAGTTGGGTGGTGCACAGCCTAAGTCCATCATATCCCTCGTATGTGTGAACTGGGTATTGTACTGTTAAGGCAAAGGGGAAAAGAAACTAATCGCTTTTGTTTTACTTCTTACTTTGAGATAAATTCAGTAAACAGGTGCTGGAACTGATTTTAAGGAGCATATTTCAGTTTTTGTGGTGCTGGACCCCAGTTGTCCATGTTTGCCCTTCACCGGGAAAATGGCAAAAATAGTCTGAAAGAAACCAAAATAAAAACAAATTTTCTGTCTGTGTTGTGAAAACAGTTGGGTAGATTCAACAGTCATTGTCTCACCAACAAGCAGGAGGTGAGACGATGAAAAGAATTGATGGCCTTTATGTCAAAAATCCACTGTGAGCCTCCATAACCAAATCTGCTGCCAAATACATAATTGATAAATCAATATGAATTCAGCACCAACTCTGTCAGAAAGCAACAGGGAATTATTTATATAAGATGTGTGGTTTAAAATAAAACATCAAATTTGCTTCCTACATCAGGAAAAACTCATGAAAGCTTCCCCTTTAAAATTAACTTATGCCTGTTAAAGTTGAGACGTTAAGATGTTTTTTTTAAAACAAAGTTGAACCCTTTTTTTGTTTAAAAATAAATGCGGATTTGGTCACATTTCCATCTTTAGAATTTAAGCATGTGGCCAATAGATAGAAAAATTAGGAATTTTATCTTTAGGTACCTACTAAATACCTCAAATTTGTGTGTTCAATTTGTTCTTAGAAATCAAATTTGTGAATTTTAGTTAAAAAATCTGGACAATAACTCACACCAAAGTCAAAATTTGTAAATGTTTAAAAGCTGAAAGCACAAAAGTGCACTTACATACAAAAACATTAATAACTGTACTGTTCTGTTTTGAAATAAATGAGATGACATGCCCTCTAACGTTAAACCCACTTATAAGAATTAGCATAAATCTGCCAGCCTTCACTGCAAAAATTAAAATGAAAAAATTTAAAATTTCCATAAGAAGCCTTTTTCCTATGCTAATTGGAAATATGTAACAATGTAGCTAAATATATACAAAATATTAATGGGTTACCTTTACGCCGCATACAAAATAATACAAAAATTACCATATTATTTAAATAAAATTTACATGTTAAAGTGCTCATTGTAAAACAGTAACGTCTGTGTATTATGAAACTCAAATAGACATCTGTGAAAGGCAACTTGATGAGTCAGAACATTGTGCGAAAAAAAGTACGCTGGAAGTACAGACAGTATACTATGGATGTTAGTGTAGTGTAGGAAAAATACTCACTGAATACTTCTTCAGACTAAATTTGAGCATTTTAAGTTTGTAATATATAGATAGTGTATGAAAAGCAAACTTCTGGTATACTTTTGGTTCACTTTTAGTAAAGGCTACGTCAGGGCTGTGCAAGCTTCTTTGACTCGTGGGCCACAAAAGATTCTGAAGTTTGACGGAAGGGTCTGATGCACGGAGCGTCTTGGTGACCCAACTCGTGTAAAAGGGAAAAAAATGTTGTCTGAACAACAAAAGCGTGCATTCATTCTAATTGAAATTTAATATTTTATATATATAGCTTGGAGCTATATACAGTTAGCTTGGTCATATGTACATATATATATATATTCATTCATTCATCTTCTTAACCGTTTATTCCCTTTCAGGGTCACGGGGTTGCCGGAGCCTATTCCGGCCACTTGGGCGTAGGCAAGGGATACCCTGGACTGGTCGCCAGTCTGTCGCAGGGTAAGGGCAGGGCAGCTGTTCCTAGCACTGCACTTTTCTGGACTGAGAGGTCTGAGGTCTTTCCAGGTATCTGTTGTAGCCACTCCTCCAGCTTGGGGGTTACTGCCCCGAATGCTCCAATTACCACAGGCACCACTGTCACCTTCACTTTCCAGGCTTTCTCCAGTTCTTCTCTGAGTCCCTGGTATTTCTCCAGTTTCTCATGTTCCTTCTTCCTGATGTTCCCATCGCTTGGCACTGCCACATCCACCACAACGGCTTTCCTCTGTTCTTTATCCACCACTACAATGTCTGGTTGGTTCGCCAGTACCATCCTATCAGTCTGGATCTGGAAGTCCCACAGGAGCTTTGCTCTCTCATTCTCTGCCACCTTTGGGGGTGTTTCCCATTTTGACCTTGGGGTTTCCAGTCCATATGTTCCTGTATATAATTCCAGCCACTTGATTGTGCCATTCCATGTATACTTTCCCTGCCAGCATCTTTCACCCTGCAGTTATGTTAGTAGGCTGCATATTGCCCCTAAGTCATAGTTTGCCCACCCCTGGTCTAAGTATACTTGAAGTACACTTAAATTGACGACTTTTTGCAAAGGCAATTTAGTCAATCTTTTCAGTATCTGTGAAATCCAAAATTTTTCTGGATCAGCAAAGTTAATCTTATTCTCTCAGGTTTGATGGGTTTGTGACTCCTACTCAGGAATGATGTAATGCTTGCGAACCTGCCTGCAATGCTGACAGCCTTCACCTATTTCTCACAACATAAGGATCATTTTCATCTTTTTGTCATGAGGGACTTTTCTGCACAAAACCTTTAGTGCTATTTTCTAATTTTCTGTAATTCATTAGTTTTTACTCCAACATTTAAGATTAAAGCACCACCTCAAAGATTAAAGATTACACTATTGGAGTATAGCAGGCTTTTAAGATTCAAAATGAACAATCATATGACCATTCGAATCTTTTAATTTGTTAAAACCTCTCCTTTTGTGGAGCAGTAACATTGAGAACAATGTGTAAGACCTTTTAAAAAGACATAGAAGTTGGAAAAAAGCAGTGATTGATTCAACTGGAAACAAAGAGTGAGTCATAATGTTTTCGTAAATGAGAGCTTTTGACCCACTTAAACTTTATTTTTACCTTCTTCCACCATCAAATTTAAATTGAAGAATATTTGCTGTCTATTTTTACATTTATGAGTAAGATGCATTAACGTGAATGTGCAAAAAAATGCTGAAATTGAATTTTATGCATTTGTGCTCTCTGCTGTCATGTTTCCAATATCACAAAGGCCTGGAATAGAAACTATTGACCATTTTTGTATAAAAATACTTATTAAAAGCAACAAAATCATATTAGAGGATAGATTGTGAGAACACTTCACAGATATTAAAGAGTAGCAGGTTTCTCTCTTCCAAAGTAATATTGTCAAACATAAGTCGAGTCAAACACACATCAAGCTAATTTGTCATAAAAACAGAAGCGCAAATGGATAAAACAATAAATTTAGCTTTTTTCATTAATATTAAAGGTTAGCCCAAAAACTGAAAAAATCAAAACAGAAGTAAGGATAATTAAGAAGATAAAAAAACGAACCAAAAAAAGTCAGCAAATCAAACTGGATTCAAAGCAAAAGGTCCAAAATGCTGTCACACAAAAAAGTCAAAAAGGTTTCAAAAATTGTTTTAACCCTTAAAAAAATTAAGCAGGTGCAGGAAACTGAGAGTTTATTTCCCTAAATAATTAACTTTTTCCTCATAAAAAATCTTGTTTCATGTAAAAAAGGAACTATTTAAAAGTTTAGAAAACTTATAACAGAAGAACTTACATTTGATTGAAAAATGTGCAAGAAAATGAAGCATTTTTCAAATTTCTGCATGTATATAAAAAAGGGCATTTCTCAGGAGGGGCGCTAGACAGCTCACTTTTGCTCCACTATGACCATAAATTGCACAATTGCAGACATGTTCCACTTTAAACGTTACCTTGAACACATCCATTTAGCTTTTTAACTTGTTAGGACAGTGTCCATCACCATTGAACCTTGGCTGAGAAGAAAAGCACTTATGCAACTTTTACTGACACAAATTCAAAACAAAAAGAAGAGCTATAAGCAGAAATGAATAAACAAATTAACGAGTATCATTTATTTGGACTCTTTTAACAGAAAAGACAGAAAAGCTCAAGTTGCCAGTCCAGGAAACTGCCTGAAAGGCCCTGAGGGAAAATGCACTAATGGGTTGTCTTGACTAAGAAATGACAGTCTGGACATGTAATCACTGGGCACTGTTGTGAGCCTTGGAGACCATGTCATTGGAGGCATGAAGCCTCAGTGAACACAGACGGTTCATTAAGGACACTGAAGCTGTTAGATGGACAAGCCCCTGTGCAAATGTGCAAAATGGCTTTTAGCTGCAAGTATACCTATATCTTTATTTATATATATCAAATTTTAAGCATACCGGTATATTTCTAAAATCCTTTTTAAGGGAGGCCATAAACGTAGTTACCTTTTTGAGTATAAAATTACGTGAAGGGTGAAGATGATATCTGACCAACAGGAATACCGTTAACATCTTGAAAAAGAATGCTGAAACTAATGAAAAGAGAGGAAACATATGCGAAAATGCGAAAATTCCCTTTAGTTCTCAGTGGGTAATTTAAAAAATCACATGATCTCAGTCATCAACTTTAAAAAAAAATGTTGTAATGTTTCTTTTTGTGTGTGTGTGTGTGTGTGTGTGTGTGTGTGTGTGTGTGTGTGTGTGTGTGTGTGTGTGTGTGTGTGTGTGTGTGTAAAAAATGACGAGGAAACAGATAAAATGAATTATTATGCTGAAGAATAAAATAGCCTTTATGTTGAAAAGCAACACTGCCCTCTTAAGACAAAACCTGAAACTTGCTTTTTTTATTACATTGAGATGTTGCAGAAAAACTGTTGCCAACTGGAAGCATTTTGCAAATTTATCCTGAAGCTGAAAGACTTTCACCAAAACCAAAGAACTGGTCTACCAAGAGCAACAAACATGAACGTTCGCATGATGATGGACCTTTTCCTTTTTGGCAAAGGATCAGTAAAGACCTGGTTTGTTTCTCCATGCATCTCCACATTGATGCTCTAAAAGCAAGCTCTTTGCTAAACTCTCTAAAAGCTGACAGCAGTATGGAATAACATATGGAGCTCCAGAGAATTCACAAACGCACAAACCCATCTTTTTACTCAGCCTTTTAACTCCGGATTTAGTGGGCCAGGTTGTTAACTTTTATTGTTTTACTGTTTCTTTTATTGTCAAGTGATTTTATTTACATTTGCCTTCATGGTAAGCATTTTGGTTGCTCCTGCTTTTATAAGTGCTATATAAAAAAATGATTTTAAAAAAGGAAATCATCACATCTTTATTTCTGTCAGGACAATGAAGTATATTATTTATGATTCCATTTCTTTTACTGTGGTCAATTTCAAAATAAAGCTCCAATTAATGCAACTTTTATTGAATTTTTAACAATAAAAAGAAACAATCACCAAAAACTTGTCAAAAAAATGATTTTGAAAAAAACATGCATATTTTTTTTGTCTCATAACCTAATTCAATATTTATGGATATTTAAAATAATTTGCCAATGTTTTTTACATTTACATCATCCTACAACCTTATATATAATATTAAACTTGTTTGCAGACATGTCAGTAAACCATAAAAGATTTCCTTCCAGTTACTTCAAGCATTTTTAGAGAATAAAACTGGATGAATAAAAAAAAGAAATGTTTTAACTGCTTTATACATATTATTGTACACATAAATTGAAAGACACTACAATTTCTGTATTTGTACGATTGTGAGTCAAACGTTCATTTTGGCCTTTTCTTTTCTGAAAAACGTAATATTCTGACAAGACTTTTTTTTATTTAGGTGTGCATGTTTTTATTGTTTGACATGTAAAAATATTTGTCTTTTACCATAAAATCAAAGGAATAGAAAATACTTCATTTGCCTTGATGCACAAACATATACAGAATCATGTATTAAAGAAAAAACAAATTCCACTGGGAACTGGTTCATTAAAAAGCCAGAAAAAAATACAGAAAAACATTTAAAAATCATTTGAATCACTTTATTGCTCATTTGAAACCCTACTGCATAAAAAAAACACTTCTTTTGAGTAACATACAGTTATTTGAGCACTTAAGATGCTTGTACAAAATAGGTTGTGTAGTATCTGTATTAAAAGAAACAAAAAAAAAATACAAGAATGATTGTGTCAGATGTCAAAATATACAGACATCAGAATCAAGTGTTGTTTTTGGGTCAGTCTTCAGCTTCCCAGCATGTTTGTTTGGTACCTGTTTGTGTTTAAATCTGCAATGGAAGCACGATCCAGTCAATCAGACAAATGTACAGATTCCTAACATTATTGCACATGATTGCAAAGTGAAATCTAAGTGAAGCATGAATAGAAAGGTCTCAAAAATTATGATTTTGAGGAGAACATAGGTATATTCGTATTTTTACATTTATGAAACAGTAGTTCTTCCACATCTGGATAGTGTACATCTCACAGTAATTATTTTTGATTTTAGTTTTACAAAGATATACAAGTAAGAAAGTTACTAAAGGTTTGTTTGTTTGTTACGATTTGTTTTTGGGCTGCTTTGGTGAAATTAGTTTAATTTTGTGCTATCTAGAGCCGGCAAAAGACAATTTATAATCAATTATGAACTGTTGCTGTTTAGTTAAACCCTTCCAGTGTTTCTCTTTATTTCTAACAAAACATGGGTGAAATAATCCTTCAAAATAAAGGCATTTCTACATAATTTCATTTTGGCAAAGAAGATATTTGAAGATTCGGACAAATTGGGATATTTTAAGAAAATATTTCAGTCTGTGTTTGATCTCAAATTGTTGCACAAAATATAACTTTTTTTTGCTTCTCCAATCTACAAAGAGAAAGCTACATAAACCTCTTCAATCAGTAAAAATGCCTGGATATCTGAACCACCAAAGACGTTATATTAATGATTGAAATTTCTAGGTATTTCACTGTGAGCTTACATTTCATTTGGGTATAAAAAAAAAGAGGGAAAGAGGAAAACCATCTTAACATGAATAAATACATGATAAAACAATAAATACATACTTAAGGAAGCCCTTTTGTTCATGACATTTAAAGGAGGACCTCTGATCCTCCGCAGTACCTCTGCCATTTTTCGCAGTTCAAGAACTTTTACAGTACTGTACGAAAAAAAGCTGGTGATGTTCGATGTTTAAAAACAAAACCAAAACAAATTCCAGTATAAAACTAAGATCTCTCTACATCATGTTTAGTCCTGGACCTCTGACAATGACAGATCTTTGATAAATTAACAAGAAATAAAGTCGTGAAAACTGCATTCAGATTACGTCAGTAGTGCTTCTGTTTTCTGCAGAAAACCCTGCATGGTTAGTTTAAATTTGGTGCCTTCAATATATAAGATAAATACTTTCATGACACTGGGAGGGGGGGCGTTGAAGAAAAACCACCGTCATAAAGTGGCACTGCGGTGCAGATGAATTAGCGGTTTGTTTGTTGTTTTTCACAGTTCAGATTCGGAGCGCTTCCTCAAGAGGGAGCCGGAAACCTCACGCTCTATCCGAATCCGAGGTGAGCCGTGGGCGCGGGAATCTCTGCGCAGACAAACAAAAAAGAAGCCATGTTAAAAATCACGTGCAAACTCCCAAAAAAAGAGTCGCCAAAAAGGGAGTTTCACTCACTTACACGGTGGGAGATTCAAAGTAGCTCTCAGCACGGTGAATGGGGCTTAGAGAAAGTCTGCGGCTCATCTCCTGAAGGATGAAAACACGTAGGCTGTTTGTGGTTTCATAGCACAGAAAAGGTCAAAAGAAAGCCAAGCACCGCAAAGCCTTTTTTGAGGGTTTAAAACCTCACTGCTAGTCAGCACTAGAGGGTTAGTGCCACAGAACCAAGGGAAGCCAAGCTCCAGCAACTCTGAGCAAAACAAACCCCGACTCATACTCACTATACACAGATTTATCTGCCAACATGGGCTCCTGCTCCATTTCCATAGAGATTTTTATAGTGGGAATATTGTCATGGTAGGGGTAGTCAGACTGTGGGAGGAGGGAGCGACAACATTAACACTCACTGACTGTTTTGTCGAGGGTGAGGATCTAATGGAGGATGACCAGGACAAGACGTTTCTTTTAACAAGTAAATTATCACTTACAAATTCCATCTCGCTGTCGATGCTTCCCTTCTTCTTGTTCTTCTTCTTCTTCTCGTCCTCTTTTTTCTTCTTGTCCTTCTCTGGGATCACATCATCCAGGTAGCCGAGGTCGTGCTGGGAAAACACGTAGTCCATCGCCTTTCGGACGGCGACTAATGCCAAAATCTGTCAACGGAGAGAGGAAGCTTAAAAATCTCTGTTCGCACCCAATCGCGCCTCATCTGTCTCTCACCATGACGGGGAAAACGATAGCAGCCACGGTGGACTTGAGGATCCAGAGAAGAGCAAGACAGAGGGCCTGAATGAAGGTGAAGAGGTGGATGCGCCTCTGGGGGACGTGGCGCAGGTAGATCAGGTCTGGCTGGTGCTTTGCAGGCATGAGGAGCAGCTGCAGGCGATCCATGAACTGTGGGTGCAAGCACACAAGGAAGATTAAACAAATGACTCATGCAGAAATGATTATCATGAAGTAAAAGTTCACGTTTATTCAATTTTAGCATCTTCTGCAGAATGTTTATATTCATACAAGCACAAAGCAATGATGGAGGGAGTGAAAACTGAAGGTGGAAGTTTTTTTCAGTTAAGGGAGACAAATCAACAATTCATGCATTTTTATTTAATCAAAAAGCTAAATGTAGGAAGTTTTATGGTAAACATTTAATTTTACAAATGTAAGTTCCACCTTTGTTTAATTAAGATCAATAATTCTGAGCAAACTGTTATTTTTAACCAAAGTTGCATTTGGATAGAAAATGTAAAAGTGGATATCAAATTGAACCACGCTGAATTGGAATGCGTGAATTAAAATCAAATTGAGTATTTTACAAGTGATACCCAGCCCTCTTGTTTAATATGATAGAATAGAGCAGTAATGCTCTCATCAACATGGGCTCTACCAGCATTTACTTGTGTCTGCTGTGCTGCTTAGAATGAGCAACAACCTCAACTTCCTAGCCTTACCAAGACGTTCTACTACTAAATCTACTTTCTAGAGGACAGCTGGATTTTTGAGGAAAGGATTTTCCATAGAAATTCCACTAAAATCCAAAGGTTTTAACAAACCTGGACAGGAAACCGTTAGCTAAAAAGAACTTTAAGTCTACGGCTAGTATACCTAGTCTATGCTAGAACTGACTGAGGCAGTATACATGTTTTTTGTAAAACGATGTATTTATTGTGAAGTATTCAGTTAGTATACACTAGTTGTACACTACATGTACGAGATCTATTATCTTTCTACTTTACTTATTATCAAGTATACTGAATAAAAGAAACTTGTGTAAGTGTAATACTTTTTGCTAAGGGGAATGCACATTTGTGCAAAATAAAAGAATAGTTCATATTCTTTCACACATATACACACACACACATATAAATATACATATATATACATATAAATATATATACATATATACATACATACACACATACACACATACATACATACCATATATATGTATGTATATAAGGCTCAGGCTCCCACGTTGTGCGTTAATTTCTGATAATGCACACTTCGTCAGCCATTACCCTTACATAAATTAATCTGAATGTTTATGAGTCTTCCAATGGTCTTCTTTGCATTAATGATGTATGATCTCTGAACATCTCCTTAATGGGTAATTTTTTAGTAAATTATTAAGATAATGCTCTGTAGTTGACAAAAATTATAAAAAGTGATTCATTAACTCTCTCGATATTGTTTTCTTTTTATGCAAGTTCCTCACCATTTGATTTGACCGAATTCACTTTCATTCTTCCCCCTTTTTTAGTTTCTTTCACCCCTGAGACAGTAGAATATGAAGGCAGTTATAAAATATAACAAACTTTCTTCCACTGACCTTTAATTACAATGTGCTTACATAAGCATGTGTTAACAGTCAGCAACCGACTCACCTGAACCCCCTTGAGTGACGCCACACCCATGTACAGAAACACACCGTAAAGCACAGGCATGGGAATGAACTGCACAACAGAGAGAAGAACAAAACACACCAATGTGACAAGCGGGAATTAAGCCAAAAAAAAATTCCAGAAAAAACGTCCCCGTTTTCACACCACCATGACATGTAACAAGTCATTCTTGGCGTCAGTGGACAGTTATAAATAGATCGCAAGCAGCTTTTCTGAGGGATACTGTGACTTGGCAGCTGCTGACGTTAAGTTTAGAAACTCATATTCACTTTTAGCCACAAAGCTTTCATTAGGAGCAGAAATAAATCTGTAAAATAAATACAACAATAGGACATTAAAATGTGAAAACAAAGTTAGCAAAAAGTAAAAAATTGTTTTGAGAAACAAGAAATACAAGAAAGTGCTTGAAGCAACTTCTGTAAGTGCAGAAAAGGCCCACAAGGGGGTGCAGTGGTCCATCAACTTTCACTTTTTGGTTTGGCAGCTTCATGAAAAGGCCTTCTGCTGCAGATTTAAAAATGCTTCTATCACATCGAATCACATCACATATGACCATTTAATCAGGCGATTAAAACCCGATTAGTTTGAATTTGAAGGAATGTGACAGGAGTTTGTCCTAAAAGAGACAAACAGACAGTCACTTCCATAGTGGAAAATTTATGAAAGTTGGAAAGTTACCTTGAGGATTGGGGCCATGAAGACAGAGAGTCCTGTCAGGAGGAACACACAGATACCGGTTACTCTCTGTTCCCTGGATTGGAGAGAGAAATAAAAATCATGAGTATTCCATCTTTGAAGGAAAATGTTTAGCTTATTGAAGTGAAAATATCTTTTTTTAACGAGGAAACTCTCCTGACAACAAAAAACGGCCATGGGAACAATTAGAAGGAAATTGCTGTCCCTAATAAACGTGAGATTTACAGTTTGTTTCTGGTATTTTCGCCTCTATTCTATTTTTATTATAAAACAATGACAAAAAAGTTTGCTTTGACTTTGTTTGATGGTCCTGTGCTCTCTGTTTCATCATGACCAGAATAAACTAAAAACAACACCCCCAGCCTAACATTAGCAGTGCAACAAAAAGGATAAAAGCTATCCAGCCGAACAGTTTTGATCCAGATTCCCGCTCAGACAAGGAACACAAAGACGTACATGGATTTGGTCGTCTAGAATAGATCCATTCATCTGATGCATCCACTTGGATGAAGTGGAGCAAAAAGCTGGTGGCCCGCCAAGCATAGTTTCTACATCAAAAATAAGCTCTTTTTCCAACAGTATTTAATCATCTGCTCTTGGTTCACAAAGATTTGCATAAAGAAATGCAATTTTTAACATTCATTTTCTTTATAAATGTTAGAAAAATGTCACAAAACCTGTTAAAAACACCAAAACCATGATTTTTCATCAGAGTGGGTTTTTAAAAGATCATGAAAAGTAATGGAGACCTTATTCATGTTATTGTCTCCACTCACCTAACCCCAAGGAATTTTGGCTGCTCCCCGGGCGCCGACGTCTGCGTCTCCATTTTCAGCGAATCGATGTGGGCGATGGAAATGACTGTGGCAGCGACATACCACGGCAGGCCCATGAAGGAGCAGACGATCATCAGGATGGCCACCCAGAACAGATCCAGGTGGTACCCGGCCCCTTTCTGCAGAGGCAAGAGTTTCAAATATTTCTCCCATATATAGTGTCCATGATTTCCAAGAGGCTTTGTAAATGAAAAAGAGTATATTTATATAATTTATTTATATAATATTTTGGAGCAGCATTTGCTCTTTTTTTAATCACAAGATGGGTTTTTTTTTGCATATCATCCTTTTTCATTGCTACCCTTCAAAAATCACCATTTAGCTTGTTTCCAAAGTTTAAACTTCTGTTTGCAATTTGAATTAATAAACTTAATTTTCAATAAATGGTTCCGATTTATTTAGTGGTGGACACCTGCAACAGGTGGAATCTACGAAGGAGGATTACAGACGTTTAAAGGCTGTAAAACCCCTCAATGCCCACTTTTGAATCCATTTTTCTCAGACAGACATGAACATTTTCACACCTTTCTCTCGTTTAAACTCTCGCAGTTCAAACCTTCATACAAAAATAAGTCCAGCATTAAAGAAAGATAACAAAGATCTGATCGCAAAGATTTGTGTAGATTTGGAAAGCTGATCGAATTCTGTAAAGTAGACAAGTTGAACAGTTAATCAGGATGCAGAACAAACAAAACCAGTGTGTCAATTAAAAAAAAAAAAGTATGCACAACTGAGCTAAAAAAAATCTGCAAGATGAACCGCAACATAGCGACTTAACACTGTATATTCCAGGAAGCAATGGATGCAGTTTATGTTTCAGACAGAAAATGTTGTGAATAAAAACAGAACATATACTGAATGTAGATGCTCAGAAAAGAAAAAGAAGATTTGGAGAAAAGTAGGGTTCAATATTTAACAGGAAAAAAAAGATAAAATCCACAAAGTTCATTAAAACAACTCCAATCTGACCAAATAAATCGGGTAATAAATTTAACTGAAATTCAAAACATTTAGAAATTTCTACTTAAAACAATAATTAAAAATAAATATGTAACTGACCTGCACATACAGTAAATAAAGGAGGGCCTTAATGGTTGCGAAACTCTTGGAGTCAAATAATTTTGGTGAACTTCTGTAAATGGTAGCAGGTATGTTGGCCCTCTCCTCATGAGGGGTAAGAAACATGTTGGAGAACTCGAGATCTTTGATTGGAACCTAAAGTCTGGACCCAAAGCAGCACATTTGGCTCTAGAATGCTTTGATCATTTTAAATTAGGTTTTTGGTGTTTTTCCCATCTTCTAGTGGGCCTTTTTCTGATGATGGAGGACATATGTAAAGAAAATTCAGGAGCAGGCGTTTCAAAATTAGTATTTTTAGAACGTTTTGAGGAATGGTGATGGAAAAGGGGGGTGAGATGCTCTTTGCCAACAGTCCTGCCCACAACTCTGGTGCATTTCTAGTGAACTACTGCTGCTCTGCAGAAATTATGTACCAGAAAACGACAGTGTTTTTCTATTTCTTTTTTTTTTTGTGGTTAGAATTGGCAAGATAATAATTAAAAACAAAATTTTAAAACAGGAAAAGATCAAAACATGGTCAAAGCATTGACATTTTGATGTACGGATGCAGCAAAGATGTTAAAAATGTTAAAGAACTGCTCATAAATTTCATAACTCAACTTTCATTAAATTATAATTTTTGCTTGTTTATGATAATGAACGGGTATTTTGTAAGAGGTAGGTATCAACTATTTTGTCCTGTGTGGTTAAGAGGATGACAGCAGATTTTTTTCAAATTAACTTTAATTAGCAATGATTTATTAAGACATATTTACTTGCCATTTTGTTTAAAATTCTCGTTTTTCAGTCATAGCTCAAGTTGTGAAGCATTAAAGAAGCTTGATTACCCAGAATTTCTTGCATGTTGAAGCTGTGCACTTACCTTTAGTTTGTGCTCTTTCCTGTTAATAATCACAGCAGTGATCTGCTGGTCCATAAATATTAGAATGGTAACAAGCAGGGCGGGGAGAGCAGCTGCCAGGTACACCCACCAGGGGTTTCCTCCAAAGGGGGCAATAAACCAGCCCCTATGTGGGCTTGTGGGCTGTGAGGGACAAGAAAACAATGGTTGGAGTGTGCCGGTACAGGAAAGACTGGTTGATGCACACACCTAAACGGTGCTTTTTTCAAATTTTCAACAATGGGGAAAGAAACACTCCATGTTTACATGGTATTTAAAGCATCATTTCAGACAAAGAACAGGGAATTAAACACTGAAACAAAGACGCCTCTGTTCTCATGTCACATTCAAACAAGTTCTTCCGGCTCCTCTGTCAAAGCTTGGCTGTCTGGGGGTGTTGTCAGCTGGAAAACCTTTGAGCTTAGCGATCGCCAAGAATGTCAGTGTCTTAGTTTCAAGTAATATCTATTCCAACAGCCAAACGACAAAGGGAGCACTATTTTGGGATTTGGATGAATTACTGAGGTTCTCCTGCAGAAACAGGGATCATTTTCCGCGTAATTTGAGGAAACTGAACAGCCCGCTGTCCTCCCAACAACTCAAACTTATGAATGGAAGCATTTTTTGTATTTTTTTACCTTGAATTCACTAGGCACAATGAGCTTTGGGGTGTTCACGCCAACCAAGGCGTCCACGCCGCAGAAGAGCAGGATGGTGAAGATGATGGCAAAGTCGCTGATTAGCTTCCTCACCTGCAAAATGTGGTGGTGGGGGGGGGGGGGGTTTAACTAAAAATTCATCTAATTTTCTTTCCACACTTAAAAAAAATGCCATTTTGTAGGTTTCAGATTGATGATTGTAGGTGCAGGAATCTGGTCAACCAACAGCCGCTTTACTGGTGTTTGTGTAGTTAATAAAGGTTCAAACCAAAACCTATGTCATGTGATCAGGGACTGACTGGACTAAAAGTCAGTTTGTGTCACTGCCAGAGAAAATTGAATTTGTCTCCTTCAAGTTTTAAATGATTTAATTGCAAAAGCAATAGTTTGAAGGCAGCAATTGGGACTGGTTTTGTGCAGATAATCCAACTTTTACAACCAAGGTAAAAGATAAAAGATTTTAATGTTCGCCTTCTGGCCAACCAGAATTTGTGTATTGTAAATAAAGTCCTTCATAGATCTTAGGTGTTAGATGTCTTTGTGCTTCATCATGACTGTGTTTTTCTTGGATAAGCGCTGTTCTCATCCAGTGTTCAGGAACACTACTGATCCTCTGTGAGAGCCGAGGCCCGTCGCTCACCGTAGTGGGGAAGAATCGGCTCGTCTTGAACGTCTTCAAACCCATGGAGCAGGTGTAAGTCCCAAAGAACAGGATGAAGGACATCAGGGTGATGTCAGGCACAAACTCGCAGACCTCTCCCACCAGCTGTCCCCCAAACTTCTCACACTCTTGTTTGGTCAGGGACGCCCAGGTAATATTTACCGGCTGAGGAAGGCGAGAGACAGCATTACTTTTATTAAAAAAAGCTTCAGTAAAGTTAATCCTGGGGGGGGGGGGGGTAAACAAAGACAAAAGAACATACCAGATCAGCACCCTCTGTACCGTTTGTCCAGGCAGAAATATCAAGGTCTTCTGATGAGTTGCCTAGGAAGGAGAAACAATGATACACAATGTTTTAAATCTGGGACAAGATCCACCTTCCACTTGAAATTCCTTTAGGTCTAAATAAGAGCTCGTGTTCTCTGCTTTTTAGTTTTGCTACCACACAATGTTGATGTTTTATTATTATTATTTAACATATAAAAGGAGGCAGCTGGAAATATAAAAATGAATTTACTTTGATCTGACTGTCAAGTCTGTACTCCCTTTATTATTAAATCTTGTCACAGCTGCTTTAAGGATTGTCTAGAGCAGGGATCTGCAACCTGTGGCTCCGAGTTCCCTCCATTGTGGCTCTCTGGTTAATAAAAAATTAAAAAATAAATTTAAGTAACTAAAGTCAAAAGTAGACGAATTTGCTCTTTATTGAACTCATTCATGGTTTAAAATAGTTTGCATCACTCTGGAAGGTTCCTGACTTCAGTACGCATAATTTTCCAACAAGTTTATTTAAGTTAAACTAAAACATTTTGACACCTTTTTGAGCACCTTTTACCACAAATTAATTCTATTTGTTATAAGTAGCATAACCACAACCAGATTTCATACTTAAGAAGCACCAGATTATAAAGCGGATTGTCTGTTTTTTTAAATCAAATGTGCCGTACGCTTCAAACAATTCAGCAAGTCACTTGGCTAAGATATAATTTTTGTTAGATTTACAAATTTCTGGCATTGATGCACTACAAATGGTAAAAAAAAAATATATCTTAATCATAATTTTACATTACATAACCTACAACTTTTTGCTGTACTGAGATGATCCTAAGAGACCCAGGGTGTGTTTAATTTTGAAAGAAGGTCATGTAAACCTCAGTCAAAAGTTGTAAACTATCTCATATTTTGAAAAAGGTTACGTTCCTTTTAAGTTTTTTTTATTTATGCCAGAAAAACAACCTTTTATTAATATTTATCATAATAGTTAATAGTGCTACATGATATGAGCCCATTTAATTTACAGAGGTAGAGGTTCACCAATTTTCAAGTGCAAAAAAAGTTAAAGAAACTATTATACCTTCTAAAAACAGGGTTAAAATAACTGAATAAGTAACTCAAAAAACTGAATAAAATGTAATTTTCTTCATTAAAACTGTTTAAAAATGTTCAGAATAAAGGTTAAAATTAAATTCAGTCTTTTTTAATAAATCTTATGCTTCTCCCTTAAAATTTACAAAAAAACAAACTGCTTTCTAAAATCTGTGTTTATTTCCGCCCAACCCATGTATGATGCATTAACAAGGAGCCGTGCAGGTTATGGGACAATGGATTCACAGAAGGGAGGTTTCCAAATTCAAAGCTACGTTGAAGTTTCGTCTCTTAAAGCTCTTTATTTTGATAGGATTTGTTAGACAATCTCCTGCATTAGTGTCAGTTTCAGCCAGTGGTTGCTCATCATCAGTCCTGATCATTGACTGTATATGAGAACTGGATCGAGTGAGAGTGAGGTCATCCATCGAAAATGTTTTACGTCCAGTTCCAGCAAAATGAAGTCACTTGTTCTTTATTTCTTTGTTGAAGTTTATAGGATTTTAGCTTCTTGCGGGCGGTTCCTGTTTGGAACCTCTTTGGAACGTCAAGGGGGAGGGGTCACTTAGTCCAGTTCTCTTAGTCTTAGTCCTGATTGATCATCAACAGTTCTTCAAAAGGTTTGAACGTTTTCTGGTCATTCAGGTGGAAAGTCAAACCAAACAAAAGTTAATAGTAAATACATTTCCAAACACCATTTTTCAATGTTCCAATATTTGTTTTGATGGTTCCAATATTCATTGTTTACATCTTGTCCATGTCTAAGCCCAGGGGCCTGTTTCAGAAAGGAGGTTAAGTGTAAACTCTGAGTGCGTTAACCCTGAAATCAGGGAAACCCTGGGTTTTCCGTTTCAGAATGGGAGGTTTGTTAAACCAGAGTAAACAGAGTAAGTCAAACCCGTTTCTGAAAGAAAGGTAACTTATACTCGGAGTCAGTGTCCATGGTTACTTACGCTGTGAACCTAACCTGGTCGGGAGCAGGTTTTATTCTCTAAACTTAAGGTTTCTGCCGGTCCCCTCCCCTTTTTAAAGACGAAGCGGTATTTTTCGCTTTAACCTTCATTGCCCACATTTCCGTCACACAGAGACGGTCTAAGTGACAAGAATGGCTTGTCCTTTTTTGGAGGACCCAATAGACGAGGAGGCTGCATTAATTCATAGAGAATTACATTTACGTCGTGCGAGGATTTTGAGACCTAGACTCGATTTTTTGTCATTTCCCCATACGTTTTTGTTTGAGCGTTACCGTTTTTCGTTGCAGTCAATTACATATATACAATGAAAAAAACATTAGGTATGTATTGCTATGTAGAAGTTTCATATGTCAAATATGTCAAAGCCTACATCCATGACATGCTCAAATTTGACCTGATTGAATTATGTTTTTATACTTCATTTTTAGCTGCTGCCATGTTCTTTTAATTCCTGCAGGATTGCATCTACATGAAAATGAAATCAGGGACATTGAATTAGATTAATGTAACAATTACTTTTTAGAAACACATTTTGCTAGTACTGCTTACTTTCTTAATCCCATATAAACCTATACCACTTGATCAATACAAGGGTAGACAAAAGTTCACTTTTAAAAACTCAATTGTATGTATTAATATTAAACTGACCAACGTTTGCAAGAGGGGAAGGTTAACAAAAAAGTCCTCTAAACATTACCGACGTTAAATGCATTTTCCCCCAGATTGGTTCTGGACACTATGCAGCATTTCATGCATTTACACCAGGAATGACACTTCAAAAGTACACCTAAATATAGCCATTTTTTATTTCACACTTTACGCTATTTAAAAAGTTATTACAGTCAATATTTTATAACAATGATTTAAATGCAAACTTAAGCATTAACTTGAGCAGCTATGTTTTCCCACGCTAACTGTCTCTGTTTTGCAGATGCAGCGGTGTTGCTTTTCTTCTGGAATATGTGCTCATATTCACTGTAACTCTGTAGCAGCACGTCAAGTTCAGCTGGCGAAAAATATGCAGACCTCTTTTTTTTACGGTTGCTATGGTGACTCGTAATATCTGCGCTCCATTGATAATGGCTTCTTATAGTCGCGGTGAGCACGCCTAACTCCAAATCAGTCCACTCAGAATTGATTGACCTAACTCCGATCAGCTTCTCTGAAACAGGAAACTCAGAGTTGTTCATCTCTCAATTGACCAACTCAGAGTTCAAGTTTAACCTCAGAGTTGGTTGAACCTCCTTTCTGAAACAGGCCCCAGAACCAGCTGACAGAAGGACTTCAGGTCATACCGAAAAGCGTCTTCTGTATGTACAGTTGAATCTAAGACAATGACATTTTTGGCCTTGCAGCAAAACTACTTCTCATGATAAACAAGTCTGTGGTAGAGTGATGACCTGGAGTTGTTTATACAGCTCCTAACACTGACAGAGATAACAATTAATTTCTATATGTAACAGAAGTCTGATTGCAAATATAAAGCTAGCAGACTGACAAGGAGGCTTGGTTGAGATTTTGTTCTGCAGCAAAACAACGACATAAAACCTTCAAAAGGAGATGAGAGGATAAAGGTCCAGAAAAAACACAATAAAATGCTGCTGAGAGACCTGAAGAGAGCCAGCACAAACAAATCTAAGAGCTAAGTAAACTGTGCTGGCAGATTCACAAAATTTTACAGACAAGTTTACAAACGTTTCGTAATGACTGTTAGCTCAACTACGTTTGAAACATTAAAAAAGTTCTGTGTGTTTGTGTCCAAAACCTGAGAGATAAGAAATGTGAATGAAGCTCTGGTTTTATGGCCCTGATAAGCTTTAGAGGAATCGTACTGACTTATTCTGTAGCAGCCTCATAAAGCGTCCCCCGCATCACATTTTTATGTCCGTGGTGCAAACAGAGAAAGTCCATCATCTCGGCACTTTTAGAACATGTTGATCTGAGATCTGCCTAGTTAGTTGCTGCACTCATTCTGATAGGGTTGTTGGGAAAGTAAACAGTGGTATCTACAGGCTGACACATCTCTGTATCATTTGTTATTTCTACTGCAAACACGCTTAAGTCCTGCTAAATTAAGCAGAGCCAAATGTGACTGTCTGCTATCAGTGTCGGCTCAAAACAATCAGACAAAAAGAATTAAAAAAAAAAGGGTCAAGGTTTCTCATCTGAGACGTACCAGGGATGCAGCGGCAGTCGTACTGGGTGACAAGATCGCTGTTGAAATTCGTGTTGATCGGGTTGTGGTGCGCCAGTTTGATCATCTTCTTGAAAGCGTCATAAATAAAGATGAAGCTGATGAGAGCCGAGAAGCCCTCCTCTGTGAAACGGGTAAAATATTGCACCAGGAAGCTGGCGTCCGTGGCGACCAGCACCAGACAGAATATACCCGACCACAGGCCGATCCACAGCCGGAACTCAAGGTAGTCAAAGTCGTTGTCTCTGAAGAAGGATAGAGGACACAAAGTCAAGCATCATGATATCAATTTCTACAAGAATTACAAAACATCTGTACTGAGACAAGTGAGGTTTTTTAGCTGTACATCAGTCAGAATCAGCTGTTGACTTAGAGCTTGGAAACGTTCAGATGCCACCACATCCTTCACTCACATTGTTTAATTAAGACTGAATAATTCAGAGCGGAACATAATCAGCATGGTGTATGGTAATGTTAGACTGGCACAGGGAGGAAAGAGAAAACACATGAACAAAGTCTTGCTTACAGAGAAACATCCACTTTCTACTCCTGCTCCTTTTTCTGCAGAGACAGATTTATCTCTTATATTCGGCACGCAGAATGATAAAATTCCACTTAGTGGTAAGTGACTAATTAGATGTCTCTATAAGAAAAAACAAAAGATCTAAAGTTCAGATACTTATGCAGAGCTGATGAATCACTTTTTTTTGCACATTTGATGTAAATAATTTGGATTCTGACTTAAATAAAGATCCACTCTGATTTAACATGTTCTTTCAGCATTTTCGGGTGATGGAGGACATATATAAAAATTAGGCTTAAAATTCAGTGCCTGCATTTAAATTGCTATGAAACAGGAGTAGATGAAAAAAATACTATTTTAAAAAGATCATATTTGTGATGTCGGAATTATTCTGGGAATGTCACGTGCTCCCTGCTTCATTACATTCAGATGCTGCTCGCCGTTTTTGTTGCACCAGTAATGTTAGGTTGGGGGTGTGAGGGGCTGTAAGCTAGCGGGACGCCCCCTCCAACGGTCCCAAACACAGCTCGGAAGCAATTTTCTGATGAAACTTGTTTGAGTTATTTATGTGTCCAAACACACCCATCAAGGATTAATTTTATATCAAAATGAGCATTTTACTAATCATTGGAATCATTTGATGTTAATTTTAAAAACTGCTGCATTAGTTTTATTTCTGCAGCACACATTCCGGAACATTTTAATTATGTGAGTAATTGTCTTCGAGTTTTGGAGATAAAACAGAAGCTTCTGCAACAGGAAGTGTTCATTCTATGTCTTTTTTTTCCCGCCTTTATTGCGGTGATTTTGTGATTCAACATGAGTTAGAAAAACTGTTTATTACTGATTATTAACAGAAAATGATTTACCTTAATCACAAAGTTTCAGTTCAATGTGAAAACTGCTTTTACCTTAAGGAAATATTTGAATTTCAAGAAAAAAATTACATTTTAATATATATGATTATAATAGACAAGTATTTTTTGTTTGGATGCTTTTGCTGATCACGTGTTAAATTTGACTTTAAAATGAGAGTTAATTTTCTCGCTGGCACCTGTCTTATAAGAAAAGACTGCAGCCTATAAATACCCATCAAGCCTCAGCCTTACCCCATCGCTTCAGGTCATGCGAGGGATGGCCTAGACGGGAAGCTGCTCACCTGCTGAAAGTGAAAAGGAGGCGTTCAAAGACGAGCACCGGGCCTGTGCTGCTGAGAATCGTCAGCGGCTGACCCGCCAGCAGGCAGAACAGCGCTCCGGCCAGCGCCGTTCCCAGGAAACTTTCCAGCACTCCCTGTAACCCATAAAAACCCATCACACAAGCAGGCCAAACTTCCTCGAAAGAGTGTGCGTAATCTACACTAAACTTCACGCCGCTGTCTGTGGAGTTTTCCCTCATAAGTCATGAAAAGGTTTTGTTCTTCAAACCCATCAGACCTGTTGGGAGCGAAGGGAGAGAGGTGGAGTGATCCAGGATTGATAGCCGTCATTCAGAAGCCGTGCTGAGGCTCCAGCGGCTGAGTAATCTGGATCTGAGGTTATTTACAGCAAGGGGCAAATCCCTGCATGGAGGGTGGGTGTGCGACAGAAAGAACCGCCGGTTGGCTCGCACAGCCTCCAGAGTGAGCGCAGCTTCAACTGTTTATTATTAGTTAGGAAAAGATCTGCAAATGGGAATCAACAGTTGGGAGAACAGATGGATCCAGAATGAGCCTCTAAGCTCTAAATTAGCATGGCTTATCAGCTGAGGACTCCTTATTAAGTTAACATGGAGGGATGGAAACCGTGAACGCAACTCAGATTTACCCCTTCAGGAACTCCACACAGCAATTTTGCAGTGTCACAGTGCCCCCCCCTCCCCTCATCGCTGTGCACAAGAGTTTCTTCACCCTTTCATGAAAGGTCAGGGACACTTTCATATCACTGAGATGTAGCCTGTTTGATCACATTGTTGCACTTACAACAGATAAAAAGTCCAGATAACTCTGCTCTGATCTCCCCCTGCAAATCTGGAGCTTTCACTGAGTGACGTACAATTCGGCCTTGGAAGACCTTCCAACATGACGGGGCTGATTTCTTTTGATGTTTTTGAGCGCACGGAATTTTCTTTCACCCCCTGTAAAGGGATTTTGTTTATCTTCAGATCTTATGTTTTATTATAATGAAAGGCCATTAAAGTTAACTATCACTAAACTCGCTGTAAATCAGTGTAATGGCAGTTACGTTTGAGCCTCTGGAGGGCAAATGTGTTTTTGTAATAATTAATCAGTGAGTTGCATTACTTTTGCCCCACGGCGCTTCTCAGATTTGGACTTTTAGAAATCCATTCAGAATAATCAAAGTCTTTTATTTCTTACAGACAGCTTTAAAACACAGACTGTTGGTGGAGGGTGGGCGGGGCTTTACCTGCATGTTTTCCGTAGCGTCTCCAAGCAAGCCTCCAAAGGTGATGGCGTTGGTGACGGTGCCCAGATAGATAAACAGAATGGCAGACAGAGACTGGATGTGGAGCGCATCAACAAAGTCGCTTGCGAAGAATGGCAGTTTCCTCTTTACGTCGAGGACAAGACCCCCACAAAACCTTTAAGATACACATCCGTTTACAGTTTAAATTAAACCGTTTTAAACGTTTCCAAAAGAAAAGGAAGTCTTTAAAAGAATTTCACCCAAGACATTATTGTTCTTTAAAGAAAAATCATTTAGGCAGGACTTCTTCCTGCCTAAATTCCTGCCTAAATGCTCTTTTTTTGTTCAAGCATCACATACCTTCACTGATACAGACATGATGGAGCCTAATTAAACTTAAACTTATACTGAAAGATGTGATTTTATGAAATATCATTTTTTTCTTACTTTTTTGTCCACTGGAGCTCCTCTCCGACTTCGTGGCCTCCCCCGCCGCCACCTCCTCCGTTCCCCGTGTCGTGGGGAGTATCGCCGTTCATCTGAGGCGCTTCCAATCCAGCATACATGTTTTTCCTTAAAAAAAAAAAAAAGACAGTTACATAAGTTGAAACATAATAAGCATTTATCAAAGAATTAAAATGATATCAAATACCTAAAAAGCTTTTGCCAAATAAATAAATCTACTGTCATTCAACAAATTCATTCTCAATTTGTTACTTCATAATTCATAGCTCAATGTTAGGGTAGCATTAAAGTAAAGCAGGGGTGTCCAAACCTTTTTTAAAGAGGGTCAGATTTGGTGGGATCAAAATATGTAAGAGTCAACATTTGGCCTGACAACTTTTGAGCACTTATATTAACATTAAATGCAAAAGAACAATTGAACGAAAAGTGTATTGCAATGGCATATGTTTAATATCTCCAAGTAGAACAGAAAAGCAAACAATTTCACCTAAATGACTGTGAACTCCATATTTTAGCATGTCTTGTCTTGAGGTGCGTCTTGAAAACAGTCAGTCAGTCTCTTGGCATTTTAGGCAGAAACAGTTGTTTTGTATTTCACTGAAAAAGTACTCCAATTTCCACTTGTCCTCGAAGAGGCAGCCTTAGCCGTCAACTTTTATTTTTTTTAATTTACAGTTGAAATTTCACTAATGAACTAGAAAGGGTGGTGCAGTAATATTGCCACAGATTTAAAATGGCTTATGATTTAATTTAGCCAATCACAGTCAAGAAATTACAGTTTTTATAAAGTGCTGGGGGCGGCATATTATTGACTTAATGACAGGAGCATGCAGGCTGGTAGAAATTCTCATGCAGGCTGCATTTTGCCCACGGGCCAAGCTTTTGACATACCTGAAGTAAAACATTTACATAGTTTAGCTTTTTGATAAATCTGGAAATGTGCAACATTTCTGATTACTACGCTGCATTTACATGGAGGAAAGTAATCAGAATGAACGCCTGATCAGAATAAAAATGTCATGTAAACACGCCGTTTGGAATACTCTGCCCCGAACAGACTCATTCATCAAAATTTCTGTCCGATCCAGATAGGTGGGTTATGCCGATTGTTGATCCGATCGCGGGTCACTAATGCTCTGGTTTGGAGCGCAAACAGGACCGGCCGGCTGCTCCACGCAAGCAAACCTAGTCTCTGAGCAGAGCACCCAGACTTGTAGCTTTGTGTTTGCGGGCGGGGAGGGTGCTTTTTTACGGCGTGCGCTCCGGAGGAGGCTTCAGACCGCAAGAGAACCATGTCTCCAGGTAGAACCGTGTCCCAGAGTAGAGGAGGAAGCTTTAAGACGGTGTGCGAGCTAACAGAGTCGGCTTTTCAAAGCAGAAATGCCAATTCGCACACTTCTGAAAAACCATGTAAACAATCATGTGAATTCATGTTTCCAATCGTGTCCAGACAAAATAAAGGCTAATTTTATTGCAACATTGCAACATTTACGTTCAGCCAAGATGCACATTGCGGAATTGCATGCACAGATTTTTTAACTACATCCATGGCTAAATGTTGTTGTTGGCATGTATTAGCCTAACCCTAACCCGTCTTCCGGCTCTGTTCCGCAAAGAGAAAAAGAAAAAAGAAACAAACACTCGCCACACGGATAAAAAATAGATTATGGGCGAACAAGCACCTAAAAATAATCATAACAATAATAAAAGCACTCTAGAAGATCATCTCGCTCTATGCTGCAGCTTTGTTTGTTTACAAAGGAACTCACTATTTTCAAAACTCACATATCCTGAAATGTCTCATTAGCAATCGGCATAGTAAGCATAAACACTGGTTGCTATGGAAAAAGGGAATAATTACTTTAATGAAAAAGCCTGAAAATTGATAAACAAATTCACCAGCTCAATACATGAACAACATTGTATGGTTACTATGGACATTTCCCCGTCCGTAAAGCAATAGCTTTTAAGCAAAGTGGGATACTGCTAAATTAGTGGACAAGGTGCAGGGGGCAACAAGACAACAAGGCAGACATCTAACGTTTAATTCGATACAATGCAAATTAATACTAAATAAGTTCAGTTTTTAAAAGAAAAGATAGGACAAACATAAAAGCTCAATTGAAAAAAAAATATATATGTACATTTTAGAAGAACTTTGAATTCAATTTGCCTTTCAAAAAATTAATATTTTTGTCATTTTTATGCGATACAATTTTTGCAGATAGAATTGTTGCTAAAATAACAGGTTGTGTAAAACATTAAATTAAACTAAAAATTAGAATGTGTCGTTTCTACACATTACAAATAACACTAAGACAATTTGAAAGATATTGAGGAAGAAATCAATTTTCAATTGTCAGTGAAATTAGTCTTTAAGACAGATAACTCAATCACAAAGCTAAAAGAACCCAAAAAGAAAATGTGATTTTTTTATATATATATATATATATTCAGTTTTTGGTTTTTGAAAGTACTTTAACATCTGACAAAGTTAGGATTTTCTTTGCCCTCCAACGTGACACACTTGCTTAAGTCAGCATTCTTGTGGCCTTATTTGGTGTTGCACGACTTCTGGCTTAACCCAAACTTTTCAGGTCAGTTTGCTGACATTCCAAGTCCAGATTCAGTTAAACAATAAAAAAATAAGCCATTAGGATTTGTGTGGGGAGGTTTTTAGGTCAAGTGT
This sequence comes from Oryzias sinensis, assembly GCA_037389245.1. NCBI lineage: Eukaryota > Metazoa > Chordata > Actinopteri > Beloniformes > Adrianichthyidae > Oryzias > Oryzias sinensis. The sequence continues at coordinate 4,541,821 of CM074502.1, forward strand.
TGCCAATTGTATTAAATGGTGTGAAAGTCAAAACCCAAGTTCACTGCGTTTATATTATGAGAAACCCTTCCATCCTACTCTGTTCAAATGACTGATTATTTGAGTCCCTGATGTCACGAAAAGTCAGGACTATGATTAAGCCAAGGAGGCCACATGGCACAGCAAAGAGTATGAACTGTGTTTTGCATTGCATTTACTGAAAGGTGAAAACAACTTTTAGATTTATGACGATGATCGGGAAATATAACTTTGGCTGTAAAGTTCTTTATGACAGACCGCAGTGGAAGCTTTGTTCACGACTTTTCATGAAAGACAGCTGAAAGCTACTTCCTAAATCGAGCAATTTTTTTTATTGGCCAGGAGTTTGCTGAAAAAAATAGAAAGTTTGTGTTTTGCAATCACATTTCTGTAAAAGGTCTGTGATGAACATGCTTTGTTGGAAATATTTTTCCACATTTACTTTAAGCCAAGAAAAAAACCCACCTTTAACAATGATGAAATAATAAAAGCTGCAGAATAATTTGTGAGTAAGTTTTTCTCAAATGTTGAACAGTTGTAACTAACACTAAGCACAGGAGATTTAGTTTAGGGATGAAGGCCATGAGACATAAGGGACATTAATACACTGATGACTTTGTTTATTTGGATTATGCCGTGGATTAGAGCAGACCTTTTGTCTGAGGAGGGCAGGGACTTGGGTGGCTCAATCCTGATGTCAGGGTCCCACTCGCCGGGAGGCAGGACGATCACTTCATCCAGGAATTCGTCAATTCCAGCCAACAGGTCCTGCCTGTCCTTTGCTTTGTAAGCAATGTCATGGAAGACCTACAGGCAAAAAGCAACGCGAGAAGCCTCTTTAATTATACCATAATGGAACTCCTCTTTGATTTAGATTACAAAAGAAAAGAGAGGCAAATCAAAAAAGCATGGCCTCCCAAAAGCTCCAAGACCCAAATATGCCATTATGTAACTCTTGAGTTTGTCTTTGTGTCTCCTTCTGTCGTCAAAGGCACAGAGAAGCACGAGGTGATCGGTGAAAACCCCAAACACGTGATAAGCCAGTATCACTAACACGGTTCCTGGAGAGCCACGAGGGTAAAGTTTAACTTGAGGATATTCTGTTAATGTGCAATTTGATGGAAGAGCCGAGTTCTGTGGGAAAATTTGCTTTTGAGCAATGCTCCAGACAGAAGGAGAACATTCTAGGGTCCAAATACAAGAAACGTAAAAAACAAACCAAAATGTGCACGTTTATTTAAAACGGAAATTTCAATCCAGAGAATTTTTTGGCTTCAACTGCTGACAGAAACGTTAAATTACATTCCAGTGATGAATAACTGAAACACCTCCCGACTCGTTTGCTCCCATGTTCTTGAGACGATCTAAAAATCCATCAAAAACAGCAGACTTCCGTACAGTCACCACACTACTTTGCCTAGTTTTACCTGGCAAAATGGAATACAACTGGTACTAAACCACTTCAGACGCTGGTGCATCATCTAAAAAAACCAAAACTACAAGTGACCGCAAAATTTTTCCATGAGGTTTTTCATTTTTATTCAGGCTACAGAGGGACTGAGTTTCTGTCAGAATACTGCATCTTTGCTCATTTACCATTTTGAGCTGATAGTAATGTGTTACTGTGCTTGTAGGCAGCTGTGGTAACCAACTGTACTACTGTACTATTTACACGGCTACCACGCAGAGCGTGTCCTTCATTTCCAGGGGCGGGTTTGAAGACAGACCCCCTTATCATCATTAAGGCTACAGTTAAATTTTCCTTTTGATAAGGCCTAGTTAATGTTTACCTTAGTCGCCCCGAGCAAAACCCTTGGTTGCGCTGCTGTTGGACTACATTGCTTTGTCCAGTGATTCACTGAACATCTTTCTGAACTTTGCATTCCTGACAAGATAAAAACAAATACTTCTTCCAGTTTATAACTCGACCTTTTCCTATTTCTATAAAGAAGACTTTCTGCGTTTGTTTTTTTTCTGCAGCTTCAACCATCTAACCATCTTACATACGGTGGTACTGTTGGGAGGTTTATTTGTGTTAAAAGGTAGTCATTGCTTTCAACAGTCACCCAGTGCATTTCTTCATCAAAAACTAAGCTCAAAATTTGATTGTAGTTTTTTGGTTATATGTCACAGAATTTTTGAATTTTAATTAATTATTATCCATTTAACCTTTGATTTAGAGTCCCTCGCCAATCATCTTTTGATCCATTATTTTAGCCAAAATTCTAAAAAAAAATTGTTTTCTAGGACATAGTTTTTGCAGAGCAGCATTGGTTCATTAGAAATTCAGCCTTGAGTTGTTGGTGGCATGTTTGGTGCTGAGCAACCCCAGCAATCTATTTACATGCTCTCCCGCTAGCTCACAGCCCCTCAAACTTTGCAACTTTGCAACAAAATGGTGAGCTGTATTGGAGCTATCGAGCCGTACAGTTTTGAGCCAGATGCCGCAGCTCAGACAAGGAAAATAAATATGTACATGGATATAGTTGTGCACAAGTGACTCAATCAGCATTTTCCCCAGTGCTGCGAGTAAACTAATTTGAAATGATTGAGTCATACAAATTAAAGTTTTTGTTTATTCATATAACAACACCAGCGCCTAAGAACAAAAAAAATGCTTTGAGTTTCCTGATTTCTTCTTTCACACCCTAAGAGTTTTGCACCAATATAGAAGTTGAGTTTTAACTTGAAAAGTCATCTGTTCTGTAATCATCAAACAGGTTTTGATAGCAAATCTAGGCTAATAACCCAAGGGTTTTACTGAAACGTAGCTTTGCGTGCCAGTGGGAACTTTGTGCATGACACATAAAAGCAATCAATCACAATTAGCTTGTCAAATTGAAAGATCGTTATTGCTTAGTTTACCGTCTTCTCGTGATGACATCGCTTCAAGCTACGCCTTATCATAGTCTTTTAAGTTAACCCCATCTCCACAAATGTATACAGATATTGTCATCACTGGCAATCATCCCCCATTTGCTCGCAGGGGAGCATGTTTAATGGCAAAGACATGTAGCTGAGTGAATGAACCTCTGGATACAGAGTATTAATTCAGAGACTTTATCGTTGGAACCTAACCTACAGTTTTTAATGATGCCTTTATCAAATCTATACATTAGACAAAACAAATTTAAAATTTACGGTTGATAAAAAAATTAAACTTCCCAATTTTATGTTGTCAACTTCGTAATATCCATTAGCTTATCTTTATTGTAATAAATACCAAGTCAATAAAATACTCAACAACAGTATAACTTAAAGATTCAACAAATCGTTTAGAACAACCACATTTTCTCTTCTGTCCCACAAGAGAACCGTGTTTGTACCCTCTGTCACCTAAATGAAACAGAAAATGAAAGCCATTTTTTGCTTTATTGTCCCATCTATCACTATCTGAGAAGGGAATTGTTCTCTAGTTTATATTTGTTTGATATGTGAGATGAAGAGAGATTGAGACGTTTGTTAATGCGTTTCCAACTGCAATTTTTTTGTTAAAGCTTGGGAACGCCCTAAGATCTTTTATTTAAAATGACGGAAAACCTGTCTACTGTTTGCCTCTTTGTAAGTCCATGTGGGCTGGGCACCTTTGGTGCTTGACACTAAAATAAATACAAATCTAAATCAAAATCCTTCCAAAAACAATTTCTACAATATTATTTCACTGCACAGAGATTACCATTCAGAAAACAAATAAACAGAGGCTCTTCACATAAGAACTGACCTCATCCGACATCAGAGTAGCAATGGCTCTTCCAACCTCTCGATAAGACTTTGCTTTTCCTTTGGGGCCCAATAGGATAAAGAGAAATCTATAGAACAAAAACTGAATGTCAGAAAATGAGGAGTTGGTGTTTTGCAGCACAAATTGTTCCAGAATAATATGCTACCTTGTGGGCACAGGTACTTCAGTGAGTGCTCCAAGCATGACGGCCTGCTGCAGGCGAACAAACGCCACAAACGGTGCTTCCAGGAAATCCACCTCTCCAACCAGCACGTTGGATGCCTCAGCATCTCTGGGCAGCTTCTTCATGAATTTATTCTTCAGCTGTTAGGATGGGGGCAGCAGAGAAGAAAAGGTGTCAGGTCACAGTGCTCAGATTACAACGTGTTAAAAATCAGAGTTTTATAGGAAAGAATATATTTAAGTGAGTCTGACTGTTTTGGACAAGCACATAGAAAGAGGCAGTTCCTGCCCTGTCCTTAATGATGCGCTAAACCACAGCTGAACTTCGTGCCATCTAATTGACACACTTTATTGCGGCGCATATCTAAAGTCTACATTGTGTTCTTTCTGAACTCAATAAAAAAATAAAAAGATAGCCCACACAGCAATGAGAGACAATGTGAAAAGAATTCCTCAGATTTTCTGCAATGTTGGAAGGATTAGCACGATTTGATAGCAGGCTCAGCCCCCTAAAAATGGAATGCTGTGTGTCCAACACTGCTACGGGGCTCAGAAACATCTGAAAGAAAGAAAGGGATCTGTCTGAGTGTCTGCTGGATTTTTCACAACAGGCCTGATTCACGAACCTGAGAGTATCCCAGTATCAGACACCACGAGACATCAAGGAGTCTCGTGTCACTGCCCAAAGGGGTCAGACATTTTTAGCCTCCATAGAAGAGACATTTTAAAAATGAATTCATATAACCGGCGTAAACAAACGTGCAGGAAATGATTAACTATAGTGTTACGATTTGAAGGCCGCCGCTTCTTTAAGAGATGTTACAGTTTAATGGCTTCTTTGAAGTTCTTATCTGAATAGGCTGTTCCTTTTGGAGGGATACCGGTGAGATAAACTTCAGGACAGACATTAGGAAAATCTGTTTTTTGCTGTAAAAATGGGTGCAGCAATACCTGATCCTTCTCCGGTTTGTCTGAGAAATCGCTCAAACTGTTGGAGGTGAGGTTCCGGTGCGAGGGGGTTGGACTACCTGCAGAGAGGGGAGACCCAGTTTACCTCAACAGCAAATGGGGATATTTTTTGGAAGGGGAGGAAGGAGGAATAACAAAAGCTAGACGTGTCAACTAAATGTGCTAAGCTCTAGGGTTAATGCCAGACGCTCATTCATTCAGGCTGTCCAAAGAGACATCTGTTGCTGACACATGCTTAGGCAATTCCTGGCAACCGATTGAGGGTGTAAACTTTGACACCCCAATTAGTAATCCTACTGACTGACACACTGTAGTGTGCAGTGTCATAAAAAAAATTAAAGACACATTGCATGCTGCTTTAGATAGCAGACAGGAAAAAAGCTAAAGACTGTTGCAACCCGTGGTTTCCAGTTTATGGTTTCTGAACTTTTTTGCCCCCATTCACAAACTCCACACATGCCTTGCAGCTGGAGGGCAGTGACCTCACTTACAAAGGTATCCCACGCTGGAGCTCCTCATGACCTCACATGGTTCCAGAGAGTCTTGTGGCGTTAAAGAAGGCACAGGATTGTCGAAGGGGTTGCGTGCTGTGCCGCCCCCCACCCCCCACCCCAGCCAACAGCAGGAAGTTAGAGACAGCATTGATCCAAGAGGAAAGCGAAGGGAAGGGGGGAAAAAGGTAAAAAGAAGTTGTAGAAAAAAGTTTTAGCAAAAGTCAAGTAAGAGATTTTGTTAGAGAAAATGAAATCATAGTGCTGAGATCACTGACTGTATAAGAGAACTGGACCGGGCAAGTGTGATATCACCAGCTCCAACAAAATGAAGTCAATTAAGTCGCCTTTTTTTTTTTTTTTTACAATACGGACGGCACCATCTTGGAGCCAGAAATTTGCCATTAGTTGAAGTCAGTCTGAATCAACGTTTCTATGGAAACCACCTCGCCAATCAATAGTAAACTTGTTGTGAGGAAACATCCTTACAACTTGAAAGCAGGCCAGAGAGAACATGTCAATCAACCGTTTCAACCGTTCAATGGGAGACCACCGACTTTTGATGCATCTAATTGGCTAGTTTAATACTTGGAAAATTGCTATTGTTAAAAAATAATGATAAGATTAGCAAGAGCATATTTAAAAAATGTCTCACAAAAGAATAGTGATTCTGACAAATATAATCGCTGTTTAGTTTTCAATGAAAGTCTATTACTTTGTTTACATTGTCCTATGCAACACACAATCATATGGCCACTTTTGTTTATGTGGGTTTTGGGATTCCATGTTGGCTACGCAAGTTTTTTAGTCAGCTTTTGACATATAGGAAGAAAATGTGCGTCCATTGAACGCACGTTAAACAGTTAAACCAGCTGAACTTTGACCAATCGGGGATTCAGATTTGGCAGTGAGGTATGGATAGCGTACTTTTTAATTCATGGAAGTGCCAACCGTTTGTAAATAATCTGATCATGGAAGACAAATTAATTGCGGATTGTTCCCAGACTAAATTATGTGAAACTAAGGTTGTGTCTGAATTCTCACTCTAACCCCCCAACTTCTAAAAAACTATATAGTGCAGCACTATATAGAGCCCTGAATTTCAAAAGCAATTCGGACACCGTGCTTAGTTCTTTTTTTTCAAACAGCGGATATGACGTCTTTGATTTCATGAAGTTAAAATATAATTAATATGAAGGTTTTTGACGATTATTTATGAGTCCACTGTCTTCTGAAGATAAAAACGTTGATTGGTTTATTAAAAAAATACATTTTTTTACGCAATGCATTGTGGTCTATATACGCCGATCTAGTGAGCATCAATGCACACTTGTTTATTGCAGAGACGTCTGGGAAATTGGGGACTTGTTTTGGGAATTATAGATTTGGACTGCACTATAAAATGGAAAACACACAATACAGTGCACTGTATAGAGGTTAGGGTGGGAATTCTGACATAGCCTAAGTCAGGATGGAGCTGTGAATCTATCTGGAGCAAGATTTGCACCACTTTGATATGTCCATGTGTCAAGAACATGCTTTTAGCGAATCACATGTATGAACGTAATTTATGAGATTTTGGCTTCTTGGGACCAACAGGCACTTCCTGTTTGGAATGCGAGAGGGGAGGAGTAAGTCAGTCCAGTTTTCATATATAACCAAAGGCTGAGATGGACAGAAATATTGGAGTGGAAACATTTTAGTACGGAGGAAGCCTGGAAATGTGTTTTTTTTTTTACCATTCTCCTGGCTTGAGAACAGCCTACTTGCACTTGAGACACTCTTTCCGATATCGGCGAGTGAACGGAAATTGGACTTCTTGGTCTGGTGGCGATGCTTCCTTAGCAGTGTGTACATGACCTTCTCCTTGAGGCTGGCCTTCAGCTGCCCAGACTCAACCTGGCTGTCGATGATCGTCTCTGCAGAGCGAAACATTGGTCAACTCAGAGGCTTCTTCGAGGTTGTTTTTTTTGTGAATGTCGCGCAGCAGCGTCTGCTTACCGACCAACTGCGGCAGGGTGGTCCCCTCCATGTCCAGCTTAACTGTTCCCTTTTCAATGAATGCTTTCAGCTCCATCAAGCTGTGCAGAGACAGCGTGGCAACGTGGGGCTTACTCCAACGCTCACCACCCTTCTCCACCTTCTCCTCAAACTTAATCCATCTAAAGACAGCAATAAGATGAAGGTGAGCATTGTTTCTGGATGCTTTGATGCCATGATATCTAAGCCCAAATGTGGAAGAAAGCATCTGCACATATTTAAACCTGTGATCATTCACTAGTGAGATACATGATCAAATTTAGAGTCACCAGACGGAAAAACTGGACCGAACTTCCAGACCACACATGGTTTATCAAAATAAAACAGGACTTTGTTACCATGACCAGTAAGCTTTACTCCGAGGGTAAAGCTCAGGGACATGGAATCTCGCAATTACGCCTCATATGTCACCACAACAAAAGACCATTCTCCTGAGGCCTAAGGATGGGGTTTCTTCGAAGGATAGAGTGTCCACCCTTCTGGCTGCAGCTCAGAGGCCTGTGACCAGACATCTAAGCTGAGGGAGGAGAGATTGGTGACTATGGAGATAATTTCCCCCTAGTTTTAAATTAAACTCCTAAAAAGAAAAAAAAAAGGGGACGGCATCACGAAAGATAAACTTGTCGGAAGCTAGAAAATTCCTTATTATGTGCACGGATGTAATTCCAAGAATGTTCATCAGATACAGCAGAGGAGTACTGGTCATTATTCAGTTCATCGACTTCATCTGACGCTCCAAGTTCTTGTAAGAACAACCAGTCCTATTTGGACCATGTGGGAGTTCAGCCTTTTCCTGCTCTCTCAGTGAAGGTACTACAAATCCCAATCAGATAAGAGTTTTCTGGACCATGGCCCATTTCCAACTACATACACAAATCATGATGAAATTGTGTTCTACTCTTGGGATTGGGAAGCAGGAAGTTTGACAACAAATTGCTTGCTGGAGCAGCTGGTTCACACACACGAGATGTTCAGTACCGCAGGCTTACCTGGACGTCTCCTTCCATTCCAGCTCCTGCCCGTCCACGGACAAAAGCTCGTCCAGCTCTGTGAAGAGCTGAGGAGGCGGCGGTCCGTCGTCCTCCTCTCCCAGGATGAAGCGAATCCGCTCAGCTGGAGAAACTGCGGGGAAAAAAACAATTATTCCCATCAGGTTTTTTACTTCCCAATTTACTGCGGTCATTACAATCACAACAAAAAAGCCAAATACCTGTATTAATTTGGTACAAATTGTACAACTAACATGATAAATATGAAAACGGAAAAAGTCACATAGAAATACACTTTAGGTTTGGGAACATAAGAGGGGGAAGCCGTCTTAATCCCACCTCTGATCTAATGGTACTTTGGTTTTTCCCCCACACCTAAGGCTCTTATATTGTTGAAAAAATTAAAAAGTAATTGGCAACAAAAACTAAACTTTTATTTTCACTTTAAAAGATCCTTCAAATCTTTACATTTAGATTGTGAAATATCAACAGAGATGACTATGGCTGTTTTTCCAGTCTCAACTAATTTTTTCCCCCCTCTAAATTCTGCAAATAAAATGTTTTGATGAGGAGTCAGGCTGCTTAACTGTATGTGTTATGAAGTGAAAGCTTCTGCATAGATGATAGAGGCTCTTATGAGTTTCCTGAACAATCCTGATCAGCTGTTATAGAACAGAAAACAGGATGTGAACTTGCTGCTTCATCTACAGTCAAAACAGGAGATTACTACTTAAAAAAAAGAAGAAAAAAATTGTCGTGTCCAAAAAGGTGTCTTCAAAATAAAACATTTCTGTTTTTTCAGAATAAAGTTTTTCTTGGCATTGGCACTTGTAACCGTACATTTCCCTAAACCAATTACATAATTCAAAATGAGCTCACATATATGCTGTCTTAAATAGTCATTTAACCTTAAAAAAAAATTCATGACAGTGTGAATGAGCTTAAAAAACAGATTCAGAGAAGACAAAGTTGAACTGCAATAGAAAGGTGCATATGAACCTTTCTTCAGCTTTGGTAAGAACTGGTAGCTTCTTCCAAGCTGTAGAAAAAACTGCTTATTTTAAATAATAAGATTACAACAGAATAGCAACTTCTAAAAGAAAAAGCATTTATGTATTTAAAGTCCTACTTTAATTATGATTATTCTGTTTTTAGCCAAAATAAAATAACCTGGGTCGTTTTCTAGGACAGTTTTTGCAGAGCGGCAGGAGTTCATTAGAAATTCACCTCTGAGTTTTGGGTGGGACCGTTGGTTCACAGCAGCCCCCCTTCCCCTCTCCCTCGGATGAGGGAGCTTTGTGGCCCACCCAGCGTTGAAAATAAGATATTTTTCTAATGGCATTTTAACCCACTCAGAAACAAAGTTTTTTAGGCTGAATTTTCTTCACATATGTCCCCCATTATCAGAAGAATGCCACAGAACATGTTAAAAACAATAAAACAACAAGAAAAATTTCAGATTGGGTCTTTAAGTCAATAAAAGAAGCATTTTTTTGCGTTTACGAAGTAACCACTGAAGTGGGGGAACATTATGGTTCGGGCTTGCTCTTAGAATTTCACATTTAAAAAAAAAGACTAAAATCATTGAAAACTGAACTTATGGAGAGACTTTTTACTGTAAAATGACATTAAAGTTTTTTCAAAACCAACAAAGTAAAGAAACTAATTTCAGTTTGTTGGTTATAAACCAACATTGACTGTTAAAATGGTGTCTACTTGTACAGTGCTTTCCTTGAAGGCCCAAAGCACTTCACAGCCACAGTCCCATTCAGGCATTCACACACTAATTCACTGTCCCACATATGGGAGGGCAAGGCAGGAATCAAACCTGCAATCTGATATTTGACCGATTTAATTCATGTATTCTTTTTAGGAACAGAGATCAAAGTTGGGACACCTTGGTACTTTTCTGAAAGGATTAAAAAGTACAAAGAACACACTCTTACAAAAGAGCACGTGCTCGCTGTCCTTTTCAAGAAAAGTCATAATGATCTGAGTTGGACAGAATATTGACTTTAACTGAAACAGTGTTTGCTTTACCTTTCTGAATTTTTCCCACCAATAATGAAACCAGGACGTTTGCTATGGGCTCTGTTACACAACAGTCTGAAGCCATTCATTTCACTTCATGCAGGTATAAAAACGGTGATCCTCTGGAAACCCAAATGATTATTTGGGTGTGCTTCTTCTAGGAAAGTTGTGCAACCGTGCTGAGCGGCACAAGAGGCTCTTAATGACGCTTCCACCTCAAGACTGTGCAGGTGGAGCAGGGCCAGTAACCATTTAATCCTGAATAAGATTAAATTAGCACGGCTGTTCTGAAACGGCGATGCCTGGACCTCTCCTATTGAACAGCTGAGTAAGATCTAACCTAAAGCCACCAGAGGAGATGAGACATTTTTAGCACACAAGATTTGCTGACTTTATAGCATCCTCCGTGACCTAAAACTGCTTATTCTTATAAAACTGGTTACTCTTATAAAACCTTTTTTTTCATATCATCTGGTGCACAGACATTATCAAATCTGGTGGCCATCACCCTTAATATTCTGCTAACTTTACACCTGTAGTGCACTTCTCTGTCACATACTCTCACATTTTCCCACATGAACCATTTAGAGAACTGTAAACATGACATAAGGACTTGCGCTAGCACAGAAGCACCAAAGAGGAAGCCAAAGCCAACATGAAATAAATCAGCGAGGTGACAGAGGCTGCTCAGCTGCAGAAAAAAATAGTTTAACTCTGCACAAGCTGGGTCCTGGCCCCGCGGCCAATCCAACCACTCTGTTTACAATTCAGATTTCCAGCAGCAGTACAGGATGATGATGATAAAGTGGGCTTTAGTGTAAGCTCATGTGTGTTGGAGGTGGGCTCATGTTCACGTTCATTCTTAATTCTGTGTCAATGACTGTATATAATAACTGGACTGAGTGAGCCCCTCCCCTGGCATCACAAACAGGAAATACCCGCTGGCTCCAGGAAGCCAAAATCCCATAAACATGTTCTTTCTAATCCTCTTCCTTTTAAACGATATTTCTTCATTGCAAGTTATAAACTAATCAATCAGATGCCTCAAATAAAAGTAGGCTGTCTCACGTCGAACCTTCAAAACGTTGGACAGATTCTTGCAAGCCCTCTTTCAAGTGATAGGGGGTGTGGACTTCCAGAAAGCTCATTCCCGATTGGTGAAAGTGGTTGCCATAGAAACTCCGACTCCGGCGAAGGAAATCATTTTCCATAGGGGACGTGACACTCGGTCCAGTCCTCAGTTACAGTCAATGTTCTGTGCCGCGTTTGGTCCCACCACACTTCTTTTCAGTATTGATTCAATGTACCATCAGTACATGATGTCATGTTTGAACCACACACAAACAGCATAAGTCAGTTTGAAATCGAAAATTTTTGGCAAGTTACGTATGAACTAATTCAAGGCTACTTTATGCAACCAAATATAATCAAAAACAGGTTTCTAAATGTCTTCTAAGCCACTATAGCCAATTGGTGCTGTTAAATAATTACCAGAGACAATGAAGTTGGGTAGGGACAGAAATACTATTTTAAAAAAAATGTCGCTTTCCATGTTCTGATAAAAAAAAGAAACAAAAAGAAACACCCTTTGCAAGTTAAACATATGCTGAAAAAAGGTAGTATATGCACCAAGTACCTCTCAGTTGTGGTAACCTGCAACTGCGCATCTGAATGGAAGTAGAAAATGTGTGTTCAGGTCCATCTCTGTAGGTTATTTTAATAAAACTACAGTGAGATAAGCTAGCAGCACCATCATAAGTAGAAAAATATTTTATTAATCTGGTAAAAACAGATTTTTAATAGCAGATGAACTAATAAAATATAAGGAAAATTATTTCTGAGCTTGATTTTACTGGACCTGGATGCTAAACATGTCCGTTTTGTCAAATGCCACATTAAAAAGACCTTGTTCTACAGAAAACATGATTAGAAAATTATGGGACAAGGAAATTTGTTGTAACAATTTGTTCTACATCATCCATGTGATCCAAAACCAACAAAATCCAGAAAAGTGGAGATTTTAAAATTTTGTTTAGACAATTATCAGGGAGCTCCTTCAATGAAAGACTAACACCTCGCTTCAGGAAGGATTGCAAGTCTTTTTCTTTTTGTCAGCTTTCATATACCTCAGATTTGAAAACACAAGTCTTGTTTTTTTCTAAATTTTTTACGTGCATTTTTAGCGTTATTTTTTATCCATCCACTTGCTTTTATTGAGGTATGGTGACAAGATATTTTCTGCTTTGTGGGATCAATAAAGTTTATTCTATTCTATGCTAAAAAACTGTCAGGCAAGCTTGTGGCACCAAAAATAAACTTTATAAAACTTTCTATTAAAAAACTTCCTGCTTTTGTTAAGTTAGAGGGTATATATTTGCCTTATAAATGCTCTGATAAATGGGTCTCATCTCATCTGTTGTTCCATCTAATATCAGCAAATTTTGGGTTTTTTATTTGGATGGATGTATACACACAAAATCAGTTTTTTTGTGAGTGCCTTTGGAGTACAGGGACAAAAACATAGAGGGATGGAAAACTTTGGTCAGTCTCCATGATCAGGTTGTCAGTTGAACTTGTTATCAGCTGAAACAAGTGAGTCAGACGAGGCCTTTTCCAGAGGAGGGTTCCTATTTTTCCAAAAGTGTAGCTGTACCTTTTTCCTACAACAACAAACCATTCGGATTAATGTTTTTAATGCAAAAAAGAGTTGTTAAAATAACGTTTACTCAAAATTCACTGTTACTTAAAAAAACTGATTTAATAACTTTAGACCAACATCTACTTGATTTATACTCTCCAAGATTTAACATTGATTAGAACTAGCAGTTACCTTTATCCTCGCAGCCTTAAGGTCTGCTGCCATTGTTCCCAGTAGTCGAAGGGAAATCTCTTTCATTTCCTCCAACAGTTACCACTTATCTTCAACTTATGTTGACACGTCTCCGTCCAGCACCTTCTCTTTAACACCCATTTCACATGCAAGCGTCCATGCCAACGTCAACCAAACCGTTAGACGACAAGCGTTTGCATGTTTTGCTGGACACAAATCACAACGTGACGTCTGAAAGGCCGTTACCCCTACAGGCCTGTGTTATCACGTTACGTCGATTCTTGTTGTATGTTAAACATGCGTGTAAATGCTGATTTCTATCTACAGAGTATTGTCAGAAAACTTCAGAGAGTACTGGCACCAACATGCTACATGTTTATTGCAAATGTTATTCATTCACTGGAATTTTCTCTGTGGAAAAAGTAGAATTCCGTGGTATAGACCCTTTTATTAAAGCTGTTGAAGAAATAAAAAAGGTTCAGTGTCTTATCTTATTTTTGTTTTTTCCATTATTGTGAAAAATCGCTTTCTTGTTATTCACGTGTTTGCGTCTTGTGTCGCATTTTCATTTCTGTTCAGACTTGGGCTCATTTTCTTCCTGCCTAACCTAGTTATTAAGTTCTGGGAATTCTTTCGCACAAATCCTAAACTGTTAATCACTAAAGTGACAGATAAGCCCATCTTTGTGTTAACTTTACACACTTCCAGCCAGAACAGTGTCATTTTCAGATTACTTTGCAGCCTCGCTCCATTTGCCTGTGTTAAGTCTAGACTCCTGACTCCAGTCTCCCCCCCTCCTCTGATTAGGAGGTTCCCAGCAGATTTGTTGGTGAAAACAGATTCATGGGTACTCACTGAGGGGTTTGAGGATGCACGCGCTGGAATCGTTCTCCCCATCAGACTTGTATCCCTCTGTAGCATGCTCGGTCCGCTCCCGCTTTTCCTTGTGACTGGACTTGCGCCTGTGGCGTCTCCTCCGGTGGTAGCTCTTGGGAACATGGACGCCGATGTAGACCGTGTGGTGGCCTGCGACAGCACGACAGAAGCCAGAATTAAAGGGGAAGCTCATCTTCGTTTAATTTCAATGTATGGATAATCTCTTGAAGGCATTTTTCTCAGGAAGGAGGTCAAATATGACATCAAACGGCCAAAATTATATAGCAGAAGTCACGGCTACTTCCAACAGAAGAGCCACATAAGTAAGTGATGATCCATCATCTCCAAGAAGCAAATAAAAAGGAAATAATGGGAAATCAAACAAGTGCAGAAACTAACAAATCACTGTTTTGGTAAATTGTTCCAACCAAAGACCCTCAAACTATTTTATTTTTTGTAAACATCTCTTTAAACTCATCTTCAGAAAAAAAAATCTTTTATGGAATCAGCTCAAAGCCAACTGAGGTTTAACGATCCACTCCCAGCATCCTTTGATTCATTTTCAAAGCATTCCCCAGCGGTCTTTTACTTATGGTTAAGCCGTTCTGGGACATAGTGTCAGTTGAGTGGCAGTAGCTTGTTAGAAATTCACCTCCAAGTTGTAGACGGTACTGTTGGTGTTGGGCAACCCCGCCCGCCCATCCCATCATCCACCTGTTTACACACTCTCCTGCTACTTTACAGCCTCTCATATTACCAGAGCAAAAAGAAGCATGGCGAGCAACAGCGGAGCGATCCAGGCGTACAGTTTTGAGCCGGATGCCAGCTCGGATGAAAAAGACACAGACGTATGTGGATTTATTCGTCTACAAGTGGCAGTATCAGAATGGAGAGGAGCAGGAAGTTGTGGCTCACCCACTTTATGTTCTACATCACAAATAAGCTCTTTGGGAAAAAAAACATGTAAAAAACAGTCTTCATCAGATTAGGTCTTTAAGGACTAGTTGGGGTTACCGACTGGCCCTCATGATCTAACCCCCCCTTCCTGCTTTTCAGATGCCCCTGCCGTTCTCCAAGATTATTTATTGGATTTTAGTCCTGATTCAGATGGAATCCCTGATCCAGGTTAACCAGCACACATGTTGAAGAGTGTCCGCCCTGAGATTGGGAAGTCGATGGATCTGTGGTCAGGTCATCTAAAAATGGGACCCAATGCCGTCCCTGCTTGACGCTTGGATTGAAGGGGTTGGATTAGGGGGGGAGTTGAACCCCCTAATCACCAATCGCCCAATGGATTCGTCAAATGTGGAGAAACAAATTTTGCACAACCGATTTGATTAGCAGTAGGGCAGGAACACCTGGAAAAAGTGCAGGGTGGTGGATCCTGAGGGGCCCAATTGGGGTCTAAATGGATGCTTTTTATTGTCCTTGTGGGATAAAATGCAAGGATAAATGAAAACAAGTCTGAATTTGTCTTACCCTCTACTTCCCTTTCATCGCAGATATGTTTGACAAAAGCTGCTCCTCTGTCCACGACTGCTTCATCCTCCACTCTACAAGAAACATAGGGGGGGAGGAAAATGCTTACATCTGCAAAGCTATTTGCGAAACCAACCTCTCATGTTACACACCAATAACAGTCAGAATAAAAAAAGTGTTTCTTTATCTTTTTATTGTTGCTTCAACAGCCTTTTGGGGGATTCTCTTCTTATGAAACAGATGTGATAAAATCATAATCATTAAAGCTTCAATAAACACAAGAAATAGGCCATAAAACTCTAAACTGTAAGTTCAAAGTGCAAACATTACCTGAGATTGCATCATAATTTCAGGTAAGAAACAAAACAAACTGGCAGCTCTTTAAACAGCTAACACAATCTTTTATGTTAAATATACTAAAGGATAGCTGACTGTGGTGTTCTCTGTATGCATGTCTGATTTATGTGACAGTGGAAAATCTGGAGGTCTTGCTTATGAAGTTTAGCCAGTTATGTCACATACAGTAATTTGGCCAACAAATGTTTAGAAAATTAACTTAAACTCCACATGAAGAAATTCACAGAAAATGTGTAAAATGTCAACAATAAATATCAAAAAAAGGGAAAACATAAATGAAAATAGAGAAAAAATAAGTTTAAAAAGTGAGGGAAGAAAAGGGTAAAAGCCAAAAATTTAAAGCCAAGTAAAAGAGCCTTGTAACTTAAACTCCCATTTAAACGCAACATGCATAGCAAAATTAAAGTTATTTAATCAGTTTCCTGTCATAACCAACCGAAAAAACCACCTTGCCATTTACAAAGCTGACACACAGCTCTGCAGGTGCATTGCTGCAGAAAAATATAAAACAGCAACACATTTGTTTTTGGTGAAACTTTTATACGGTTCTCTTTAGTCCAGCACACCTAGTTTGGCTTAAAGGGCAGTGGATGTGTGATTACAAAACCAAAGCTCTGTTAACACAATATATTTGCTGTGCATATTATACTATTATTGTAGACATTTAAAATAGAAAATGCTTTATTCAAACCCATTAGTTAAGAAGAAAAACAGAAAGAGTAATGGGATTGATCATTTAAGGCAGATCACAAACATTTCTGTTATCAATCAATACCAACTCAAAAAATATCTATGATCTGCATATTGTTACACCAAAAAAATCTATTTTGAGTTGTAAACAAGAGCTTTTTTGAGTAAAGAAAAGTATTTAAATAAAGACGTAAAGGCTATACTTGGTATTTTTTGAATAAGTGAATTCAGGAGACATGTGGGGAATCTTTAAAATTCATGGTTACAATTTTACCACTTATTCTCCCTCCGATGGGAGGCAGAAACTCATTAAAAATGGTTACGAGTATAAAACTGAAATGTAAGTTTCATATGTTTACATTCCTTTAAAAGAATCTGGGCTATAAGCGCTTTTGGACAAACAAAAAAGTTATTCTTTATATTAATTTTTTCCTTTTCTTTTTTAAAGAGAGAGTTAAAACCAGGTTTCTGGTTAACGTCACAGAACTGGCAGGTTTAATATTTGTTTTAATTTAATATTTCATTTAATTGTGCCCTTGAATAGAATAGAATACGATAGAATACAATAGAATACAATAGAATCTTTAAGTTCAAAGCTGCTTATTCCATAACACTAGCACATCCGAAAAAAAAATAAAACCATAAAAAAATTAAAGATTAAAAGCTTTTAATTAAAGACAATAAAACCATAAAACAGTCACAAATTAACATTTTATGAATTTTTCCATTGATGCTCAGTCAGGGAGTTGTACCGGCACGTCTCATGAGCAAAGCCCTAAATTCCAGTGCATTGGAGGAGCGGCTCAGTGACCCCAGGTTGAGCTGTCGTTGTACCAGGGCAGCTGCCAGGTATAAGGGTGTGTGTCACGAAAGAGTCCAGGAAAAGAAACCTCTATGTCCATCAATGGACCCTAATAAAGGAACACTAACTTTTATTGTAGGACTACAAAAAAAAGCATGATTTCTGGAGGATGTTAAAGCTGACATGCATCGCCAAACGTGGTCTGAAAATGTCTCTTCCTTCGGACTTAACCTCTTTTTCACACGTTACTTTTGAAAGGAATGTGGTTCCCAGGGTTCAGAAAAGTGTTGAAAGGGTGAACTTTAGGGTAAAGCCAGCCGGCAACCAGTAAGGAAGAGGAAGCTGTACCTTAATTAACTCTTTCCCTTCAGGAAAACACAAATTAAGAGATATCCCTTATCACCAGTTTCTCCTCAATCAATAAATATTTGATTTGGGATCAAGAATGTCAACAAACGCAGCAGGTTTCCACTTGCTGGAGGGCATTCCTGATGACACAACTCATAAAGCAAAGGGAAACTGCAGAATAAACACAGTCCGGAAGGATACAAGTTGTAACTTTGAGTGCTGCGAAAGCTCATCTGAAGTCCTTGGTGGAGATGATATCTACACCCCGAAATGATGGCAGGAGCTCAAACAGGTCACAGAGACCTGTGCACCAAGTATGCAAGCAGCATTTCTGCACAAATGTGCACGTCCTGCTCTGCACGCACGCTCTCTTTAGCCCTGCGGTGCGGAAAACACAATAGAACTCTGTTGCCCACGTTTTGTTTCTGTTAGTGAACGTGCCTGGCAAAGCAGTTTAAATGACATGCTTGAAGCCGCACGGTTGTGGAGGACGGTCATGTCGGAGATGGAAGATGGGGCCCCTCTCTGCAGAGCCAAGTTCATCAAGACTCTGACAGGAGGCCCAGATTAGGAAACAAAGACCAAGCACAGGTGCATGTTTGATTGTACAGGAAGGGATGAAGCATCATTTAGAGTCAGAATGACTTGCAAGTTAGAAATCAGTTACTAGAGGAGAAAAAAAGTAGGACACGTGCTAAAAGGGAAGGGAATCCTGATCTCATCCATTTCCTGTTATGACTACCTTTGCAGAAAGATTTTTTTCCCCTCTACACTGCAGTTGCATCCACCTGATGAGAGCGAACCTCCTCTCTTGGCAGGGCATGAGGTCCTGGGATCAGCCGCTCTGGATCAGGGATCATCCCCATTGCTTTACAGAATGACGCAGCCTGTCAGACATGAGTTATGGGCCCTCCGGAGGCCACATTTATCCTATGGGTAAGACCCCAGCCCAACCTAAGGGCTTGGATAAGAAATCTCTGAATGTTTAAGATTTAAAACGGCATAGTTGTGTTAAAATAAAACTCTCGTTTCCTCTGTAGATAACTTCTGCAACCAGGAAGACCCATGTTGCATAATTCCGAAGAAGAATTTACGCTCAGATGAGAAGTTGTGCCAGGATATGCAAATCAGCGGGGGGGAAAAGGGCTTTCTTAAAGGGAAAGACCTGTTGCTATCTCAACAAAAAAGGAAACAACAAGAAGTCCAGCTGTCACTCTTCCTCAGACATTACATTACAGGACTGATCATTTATTTTCTGTCTTTTTAAGGACTGAAAGTAGGAAAATATAACAAGCTGAATCCAGCTGTTTGGAAAGTTTTACACTCACGATTCATTGCGCCTTCGGCATTGCGCAACGTGGGTGCACCATCTGGCCCAAGTTGTGCGTGGATTTGCGACGTTTGGGCTCGCAGATCACATGGAGCGTGAGGCATGATACACGCGGCTTAATTCATAAGGATTTGCAGTATCCACCACAGGACAGGAGCGCACACTTAATTGATAGTGACAGGCTCATGGAAGATAGATTACTGTCCATTCATAGCCACGCGCGTGGCTTATCCGGACAAAGGTGTCATTCGATGAATTCCCCATTTTCCCGATTAAGAGTCTTAAGAGTCCGCACGCGCGCTTTTCAGGTGTGGATCTTTGGGATCCGCTAATTGGATATTTACGCATATCCAATTCGTGCTCCTACGCACATAAGTAACTATACCTCTAAAAAGCAGGCCCACTTTGCTAAAGGGGAGATATTCTTTATAAATAAATCTAAAACTTACTTGCTCTTAACAGAACTCATGTTGCCAAACTTCAAATCCGGTCCAAGTGTGCCAAAACTCCACGGGCGTCTTTAACTCTCCAAAGTAAGTGTGGCGCTTTTCTGAGCGTCTGAAAGCAACAAGAAGCTGCGGCCGTGGGGGCTATCTCGCCGGGATGATCTCTTGGACTCTACAAATCAAGCTGAACGCAAAACAAACAATCCTCATATCTGTCTGCGCGGCTGCGCGGCGGCGTGCGGAAACATCCTGCGTCTGAGGATCGTTGGAAACGCGTAAAGACTCTTCGTGCGCTGCGTGTCTTTTTCCATTTTTAAAGAGCCTTCCCTCCTCCTGCGTGGCGTCACGCAGGGGTTGGATGGGGGCGGAGGTCACAAAGTAAGTTGTGGGTGGCGCAGGGAACGCCTCACGAGTCCCCTCTTGGTCACGCGGGGAACGCTTGAGTTCCTTAAAAAAATAAAAGCTCAGTACCAACTCATCGAAATTATTTTAACAAAAAAAATCCAATAAACTCATCTAAAAAGTCTGACTTTTTTTAAGTTTGCACAAATTTAACATTGATTAAATATAAGTTTTCATAATAAAGTACTAAAAGCAGTTATTAAAAGTACTTTTGCACAAATCCTATTAGCGCTGCCAAATTAAGATAGGCAAAGGCGCAAAAATAACTCAAACACAGCAGGGCCATCTATTGGTCACATTTTACACTAAAAGGCACAGGATGTGATTATTTCAAGTTTATTGTCTTTGTTGAAGGACAGTTTGCACGAATTGATAAATACACATAAAAAAACAAGAGCAAAACTGGTGAGGTTTAAAAACAGTGCAGGCATCCGGATCATTTTTTAAATGTACAGAACTTTAAATATCCCTCTATCATTGTCCGACGTATTCATCCACCACGTCCTCGGATCTTCACAAAGTGTTCAAGAACTCCTTCACCTGGAACAGAATAAACGGCAGTCAGCTCTGTGTGTTGCTCACCCGTGTGTGCAGAGCTTTGCGTGACGCCAACTCTGCTTGTGGTTTTAGAGGAAGTGAAACCGTGAACAGGAAAAAAAACAAACTCAATGTTTACCATCAACACAGAACTGCTTAATAAGCAGTCTCACGCTGCATTTATGAAACCCTGTTCGATGCAGAATGTAAAGGTCAATTCAGGGATCTTCTAGTCTACATCGTCCTCCAAAAGTTTCCACATCACCACTGTGGATATGCAGTTTTTGCAATAATTAACATTTATGGAGCACCTTGCATTTTTACAAGATAGTAAATTGATCTTTAGACTGTGGCTGTCAAAATAGCCCTCCAGCCAAAATAAAGAAAATCAGAGTTTTTCTAGCATCTTTGGAACGGTCATTTTAGTTACCAATGATAATATATTATTGCAAACAGATAAATCAGGCAGATTTCTTTTTGACTCTGTGGTTGAAAATTAATTAAAAAAAGCTTTTTATAAAGTTACTTAAAACTTGAGCTCTGAAAGGTCCTAAAATAATTAAATCAATTGGAGAACAGGTTGCTGTTTCGGAATGCTTTAGCTTGGAAAGGTTGAGGACATTGAGAGTTTAGACTCCAAAGAACCTCGGCGAGAACCATCGACCACACATGGAGGAACATTTAACCACCATAGAAGCTTCGTAGGAGTGACAGACCGACCTAAGTGACTCAAGCTGGAGGCCTCAAAACTTCATAAAAAAAAAACCTGATTCAGTTGAAGTAAAAGAGAAAGCCACTGCTGAAGAAAACAAACAAAGTCTCACAGTTGATATAAACATCTCGATTATCATTTGGACAAATGTTCTGTGGTTTTCCTGTTACATCTGGACTCAAACTGGTCACATTCAAGTAAAAAAGTCAAAGCAACCTTCAAACACAGAGGTGGTAGTGTAATGATGAGGGTCTCTTTGCATCTTCAGGGACATAACGGCCATAAAGAAAATCCCCGTTTGTGAGAACTGGACTGGGGACCTGTCCACACTGGGGTTCCAAACAGGAAGTACCCGCTGGCTTCAAGAGGCCAAATTCAGATAGACGTCAGTAGAGAAATAAACAACTTTTAACGTGTTCTTGATAATTCTCTTTTGTTGTTACATATTTATTTGTAGTCATTCAAGTTTTAAACTGGCCAATCTGAGGCCTTTATAAAAGTGTGTGTTCGTACATCTAATGTCCAAAATGTTTGACAGATTTTGTGCAGCCCGCTTTCAAGAGGTAGGGGTGTGGCCTTCCAACAAGCTCACTCCTTATTGGTGAGAGCAATTGTCATAGAAACACAGACCTCCGTCTGACCTTGACCAAATACGGCCTACTGCCGTCATCAGGCTCCAACATGCCGGCAACTATTTTTTGTTTTTGTTTTTAACTTGTCCTGTCCAACAGCTGGGCAGGCAGATGAGAGCTGAGGGCCTCTTGTGTTGGACATATTTTACTTTAACAAGAGGGGTTATTAATCTTCAGACAAACCAAAGGTATGTCTGTATTACTAGCCAATTGAGGCCAAACTTTATTAATTTTCAATCATGTTTATAGAAAATCTTTAGCGTTGGACAGACGGAAAAGGAAAGAGGGGAAGAAAGAGAGGATGTTAGAGAGGTGAGAGGGCGATAATAGGATGGGGGATAAGACCATGAAGCAGCGCATAAAGCAACAAGTTTACTGGATGTTTTATCATTCTGATGCAGTTCAAATGTAGTACAAAAAAGATTTGGGGCCTGTCCACACACACACTGAAATGTTATCAACATACCTGCAGCTGCAAAAATGTCCACCTGTCGACATGTACACAAAACAGATGTGTTCACCGCATACTTATGCCTTTAAACCAACTAGTGTGAAATCTTTCATTCATTCCAATCATGCAAACTGTTGAGTGCAGGCGACTGCACCTGTGTGCTCAGGTGAGTGTTTTGTATTCTTCTAAAATAGACGGTGGAATGTGAAAAGAAAGAAGGGCGCTGTCATCCACACACCAAGTCCGCATCAGCAGCGGCCCAGCTGAACCCAGCATGAAGCAGCAGCAGGCAGGGGCAACACTTCCCAGGCGACCCAGCCCGCCACAGGCAGAACCAGCAGGACCATAGCCGAGGCCCCCAGAGGCAGAGAGCAGGCACAGAGGGAAAGGGCGCCGCCCCAGCCCAACCAGGAGGGCAGCCCCCCGCCGCGCCGGGGAAAGCCCAGCAGGGCCCCACACCTGGGGAAGGCGCCCACAGCCCCAGGCAGACAGCTCACCACACAGGAGTTCGGGCATCCCCGCCCCCAACCCCAGGTATGAACCCAGGACCCCCCCAAAGAGCCGCCCCACCTCCGGGCAGCCACCCACCCGGCCACGGTCATGCGGCTATCAATCAGTTCTCATTTACAGTCGATAGTTAAAATGGAAATAAACGAATTTGTAGATACCCAAAAAAGTCTAATAATTCCAAAAGCGATGTCAATAAACTCAAATCAGATGGTTCCTGACCTTCTGCAACCGTTCAGGTTGGAAAAACCTCTCGAAGGATTCCGACTCTTTTGCAAAACTACTGGATTCCACAAGCGTGAAAGTCCTCACCGACAGCTGATCCTACATCCATCATCAGATGAACTGGTTCATCTCCAGAAAAATCAGCAGATGAGTTTTTGAGGATTCTGTAAAGCTCTCCTCTCTTAAAGACCCAATGAGTGAGTGTTTTTTAACATGTTCTTGTGTATTTTCTACTGAAGATAGTGGACACATGTAAAGAAAATGAAGCTCAACATTGAATTTGAAATATTTCTTATTCCATTGTTGAATCAGAAGCGAACAAATACGCTGGGGCGAACCACAACCTCCCTACTCCAATCTCTCTGCGCTGAGGAAGAGGCGGCGTTAAGCAACGACAGTCCGCCCACAACTTCGGAAGCAAATTTAAAGGTGTTTACGTTTTGGATAAAAACAGCATTATCCTAATTAGACAGACCACTCGGAAAGATTTGAAAATAGATCAGATGATCTGAGTGGAACTTTATTTCTAGCTCGAAACTTAACATGGCTGCACAAAATTAAAGGCGGTCAAAACCCATGAGTGGGTCCTGTTGACATTGAAACCGTGGGGTCTGCACAGGTGCACCACTGCCTCCATTCAGCAGCTGATGTCAGCTCTGATTTAACAACTGAATAAATATCACGGTGAACAGTAGAGCAGGCAGGCACATGGCTGTTGTTCTGATTTTGTTTAAATAGCCTCGTTAAACCACACATTCCTGATGGATGTTCTACAGTCAGTTAGAAAGAATTGTTATCACAAAAGCAAAGATTTTATACAGATTTATAAAATCCCTCAATTTCGCTTTTATAAATCATTACCACATGGGGTGATATACCATCTGAGGGCATCTTGACCCAGGGCAGAGTTTTGTTGTTAAGCTACATATGATAGTCAGCGTTTCTGCTTCTGTGCCAGTCAGGAGTGAGCTTGTTGGAAGGCCACACCCCTACCACTTGAAAGTGGGCCACACCAAATCTGTCAACCAAATGTTTTTGTTTTCTTTTTGCCTTGTTTGTATGGGCATCTGGTGATCCATTGCTTAGACCCTTGCACCACAAACCAAAAATATGAAAAAAAAAAAATGCTGGATTATCAGGATTATAATGTTAAAAAAAGGTATAAGCAAGACTTTAAAAAAGTCTATGGGATTTTGGCTCCTTGGGCCTTAGACACTTCCTGTTTGGAGCATACATAGAGGCCTCAAGTATTTCTACAGCAACCACCGAAGAAAAGATTCTTGTGAGGCGGCCATGGTGCCTGTGTTAGAGGCGTTGAGCCCATGATAAATAATATTTCAGGTTCGATTCCCGCTTTGCAGTGTCCAAGTGTCCTTGGGCAAGACACTGAACCCTACCTTGCCTCTGGTGGTAGGCGGGTGCCTGTGTTTGGCAGCAGAGCAGCCACCAGTGTATGAATGTGTGTGACTGGGTGAATGGGTCTGTGACTGTAAGCGCTTTGTCCTTGTGGGGTAGAAAAGCTATACAAGTATCGCCGTTTACCATTTTACCTCCAGATAGTTTCTACAGCAAAAAGGCTGAGTTGAGGCACCTGTGGATTTCATAACTGGAAATCACGTCACTGAAAAATTCATTTAAAAAACAAGAAAAAAAATAAAGAAGCAGAGAGCGGGCTTCAGCGCCAGAGTTCAGCCAGGATTCTGCTGATGGTGCAGCATTTGAGCCATAAGGGACGGAGTGGTTTTGTCTCAGTCGAGAACAGCAGGTTAGCTCCACACCTTACAGACGCCTTGATGGTTCACGGAAGAGCGCCTATCATGTGGACGTGGAGAAAGCCTTGACCACATGCTACCTGATTCAAGCAGATGTTTTTGTCTTAATAGATCCTTAATTTTGGAGTTTTAACACAAGTAAAAAGCTCTCATCTTCCTCCAAATGTTGCCACTTCATCCAAAAAAACAAACTATCTTTTAAGCTCATGAAAAGGTTTGTTTGGTTCAAAACTGCAGAAAAGAGCGCCCGACTTTCTAGAGGGGCGTCCCTCACCTTCTCGATCATGGCAGAAAACTCTTGTTCTCGCTTTCTTTAAGTCTTAGATTTCACGTCGATGGTCAGGGCCGAACGTCCTTCAGATACCTCGTCCATGCTGAAAGAAGAAACCTTGAGCGTTGATCATTTGTGTCGTTCAGATAAGCCACATAATCGCCATTTTAAGGACCCACTCAATGGCATTTTTTGTATGTTCATTTCTTTACTATTTTATAACCAGGAGCCAGGCGATAAATCAAGCACTCACTTCATGGTTTTTGTGCTGCAGCAGCTCTGGAAATGTTTGAAGTGGAGCTTCTCCAAGTACTCAGAGGGGATGTCTTGCTCCTCCTGCCTGCCTCTCAGGTGCAATCTCGCCAAACATTTCTACAAAACACACAGATGTTTGGATTGAGGCTACCGTAATTTTGGTTCAGAAGAACGGATACGGAAGCAGAGGCAGGATGAAGGTACCTCCGGTGAAACAGGGTGAATGATGCCATCAGCTTTCGATGTCTTCGAACTGTTTGTGCAGCCAGCCGTGCCAGTCCTGGTATACAGACCACTCAGTCTCATTCAGGCATGAACCCTCATACAGGTTGGCTGCAAAAATGTATCTGAAACAACCACAAAAATGAAAGGATGTGTCATAATGAAACCCTCAAATAAAGCGGCTGAGCAACCGTCTACAGGATCCGAGGGCATACCGGTCGCTGTAGATGGATCGCTCGAAAAACTGCACGGGGTTTTCGGCGTCCCGAAGCTTCCGTTAGCCCGGACCCCAATCTCTTCCGGACCCGGCTGATACAGCGCTCTGGAAAGTGTAAGCCCACCTCTCTCTGGCTTCTCATTACATCATCTGCAGGACATTCCTCCTCGCGGCAGCAAGCGCTTTCAGAGGATGAAAGGACTAAACCTTCTTTTGTTTGCACTTTGCAAAGTCACTTCAGGGTTTCATCAGATCCCTCTTTTGATCTAAGAAGGCTTTTACACAGTCACTCTGTTTTTTTGTTTTCATTTTGATGAGGAGCAACCAGCAGGTGGAAGAATCTGTAGCTGCAGGTCAGAGGAACTGCAGACAGATCCCGTTTCAAAGCATCATGGTTGACCTTCAGTCTATCAGCTGAGATCAGATGGATTTTATTCATCCCTAATAGGCACCAAAACAGTTTTATTGGGTTTGACTTAAATTTTTTATTTATAGGTCCATAACATTTTCTAGTCTTCAGTTACCCGTATTTCCTGTTTCAGACAAGCCTCTTTGCCTTATTCTGATGCTTTGACCGTGTAATATAACCTCTTTGACTTTTTACTTCTTGTAGTTCATAACCGCTTTTATTTAAGCAAAATAATGCATAATTTAATGTTTCATGTTTTCTAACCAGAAGACAAAAAGAGCCTGATAATATCACTTGGTGGGTGTGTGAGGTAAACAAGTGTATGTGGGCTGTGACATGCTTAGCTGTGCAGGAGGGGCTGCATGCGTTCCCTTGGGTGTGTGATCAGTTAACAGCAGCCGCTGCTGATATTTGAACAGCTGCACTCCGCAGACAGAGAGCTGCAGTTCTGCAGACAGATGTCTGCATACATGCTCAGAAAACAAATGTGTGGGAAAGATTTATTATTAGGCTACCCTTCTGGATTTCCTGTAACTTAACCCTTGTGCTATCTTAGATGACCCCACCCTCACATTGACGGATAAAAGGTGGAAAAATTTCATGTAATCCATGGACACCAGAAGATCACAAATCATTGAAGAAAAAAAGGTTCAGCGCACACTGTCTGGTGCGTTAGATGACCCAACTCCAAATGATAAAGTCCTAGAAGCGGATAGCACAAAGGGTTAAAGTGCTTTGTATAGGCGTGGTCTGGACCATGACGGAGAACCAAGTACCTCAAAGTCGCTCCCTGATGTTTGGACGTTGCACCACCTAGCGATGGGCTCCGGTACTACCTCCCAGTCCGCGCTCTCCTGCTCCAAAAGGCGCACAAACGTCGACTTTCCAGCCGCTAAATACAATTATTCTTAAGATAGTTTAATAAAGAATGAAATAAGCAATTCTATAAAACCATTGGGGAATTATTTTAGATTTAAAAAACGTTACGTCAAAAAAGTGGCAATAGGAATTTGGCATTTCAACGTAAATCTTAGCATAACGTTTTAAAAACATATTTTGGGAGTGTCACAAAAATAGTAGATGTGTTTTTAGAAAATAATTATTTATCTTTTCGTGAATACTTTGCAATGACTCACCGATATTTGCCCTCGATGGAAATGCGTTTTATCCTTTTCTCCATCGAGTCGTTCATGGAATCGTTCATTGGTTCGGGGCACGGTCTTTTCGGATTAAAAGGCATCTCTAGAAATTAAGTACAGTTTCTCCTTTTAATCTGAACAGGAGCTGCAGCTGCGGCGGTAAATGCTAAATTAAAAGTTGGCGGCTAAACTGCAAAACAGGAAGCGGAACATAACTCAGGCTCCGCCCCGGAAGTAACAGCTGTTCACTTCAATGTAAGTAAAGCTCGCAAGACGGACAGTTTTCATAAATACGTAATGCCTTTTTGTTTTAAGCTACTGAAATAGTGTGCAAATAAGATTTGAATTCTTTATTTATTACAGGGAAAAATAGTTGTGATGAAGAAAATTTTGATTTGTGAATATAACATTTACTAAATATTATAATTAGATTAATTGCCAATTTTATGTTTGGTTTTATTTTATTTTCGTGTAGGCCAAATATGATCTATTCAAATTTCATCTGAAATTTTGAATCTGATTTACGATTTATAAAACATGCACATTCTATCCAAATAATTATTTAGTGGTCTTACAGTTCAGAAATAGGTGACTGATTGTTTCTGGGTGTTCTTTACAAAGAGTACAGTTGGGGTCAATTATCTTATTATATCTGAGCATGTATTGATTAATGGGATAGATTCTATGTAAGAGTTCGTAGGGTTTTCGGCGTCCCGAAGCTTCCCGTTGGCGGATTTAATCTGCGCTCGGACCCGGCTGATGCAGGCGTAGCTCTGGAAGGTGTAGGCCCACCTCTCTGGCTTCTCGTACATCATCTGCAGGACATTTCCTCCACTTCTTTGAGATGCAGTCAGCTCCTGCAGCATGACAGGGTTCTGTTTTCTTTTTTTTTTTTTTACTGTGCAGGTACCATTAACAGCTTAAAAACCCAAACAAGTCTTAATGCATCAGTGAGAACTCAACTGTGGCTGCAGCGCTTTCAGAGGATGAAAGGACTAAACCTTCTTTTGTTTGCACTTTGCAAAGTCACTTCAGGGTTTCATCAGATCCCTCTTTTGATCTAAGAAGGCTTTTACACAGTCACTCTGTTTTTTTGTTTTCATTTTGATGAGGAGCAACCAGCAGGTGGAGCTGAATCTGTAGCTGCAGGTCAGAGGAACTGCAGCAGATAGATCCTAGTTTCAAAGCATCATGGTTGACCTTCAGTCTATCCAGCTGAGATCAGATGGATTTCATTCATCCTAATAGGCACCAAAAACAGTTTTTATTGGAGTTTGACTTTAATTTTTGATTTATAGGTCCATAACATTTTCTAGTCTTCAGTTACCCGTATTTCCTGTTTCAGACAAGCCTCTTTGCCTTATTCTGATGCTTTGACCGTGTAATATAACCTCTTTGACTTTTTACTTCTTGTGGTTCATAACTTAAGCACCATTTTAAGCAAAATAATGCATAATTTAATGTTTTCATGTTTTCTAACCAGAAGACAAAAAGAGCCTGATAATATCACTTGGTGGGTGTGTGAGGTAAACAAGTGTATGTGGGCTGTGACATGCTTAGCTGTGCAGGAGGGGCTGCATGCGTTCCCTTGGGTGTGTGATCAGTTAACAGCAGCCGCTGCTGATATTTGAACAGCTGCAGTCCGCAGACAGAGGAAGGCTGCGCAGTTCTGCAGACAGCTGTCTGCATACATGCTCAGAAAACAAATGTGTGGGAAAGATTTATTATTAGGCTACCCTTCTGGATTTCTTGTAACTTAACCCTTGTGCTATCTTAGATGACCTCACATTGACGGATAAAGGTGGAAATATTTCATGTAATCCATGGACACCAGTGAAGATCACAAATCATTGAAGAAAAAAGGTTCAGCACGCTGTCTGGTGGGTCTAGATGACCCAACTCCAAATGGTAAAGTCCCTAGGATAGCACAAGGGTTAAAGTACTTTGTGTGGGCGTGGTCACGTCATGACGGGGACAAGTACCTCAAAGTCGCTCCCTGATGTTTGGACGTTGCACCACCTAGCGATGGGCTCCGGTACTACCTCCCAGTCCGCGCTCTCCTGCTCCAAAAGGCGCACAAACGTCGACTTTCCAGCCGCTAAATACAATTATTTGCCAAGTTAGTTTAATAAAGAATGGAAATAAGCAATTCTATAAAACCATTAGGGGTATTTTAGATTTAAAAAGAAAACGTTACGTCAAAAGTGGCAATAGGAATTTAGCATTTCAACGTAAATCGTAGCATAACGTTCTAAAAACATATTTTGGGAGTGTCACAAAAATAGTAGATGTGTTTTTAGAAAATAATTATTTATCTTTTCGTGAATACTTTGCAATGACTCACCGATGTTGCCCTCGATGGAAATGCGTTTTATCCTTTTCTCCATCGAGTCGTTCATGGAATCGTTCATTGGTTCGGGGCACGGTCTTTTCGGATTAAAAGGCATCTCCAGAAATTAAGTACAGTTTCTCCTTTTAATCTGAACGGGAGCTGCAGCTGCGGCGGTAAATGCTAAATTGAAAAGTTGGCGGCCAAACTATAAGACAGGAAGCGGAACATAACTCAGGCTCCGCCCCGGAAGTAACAGCTGTTCCGCCTTCAATGTAAACAAAGCTCACGCAAGACAGACAGTTTTCATAAATATGTATTGCCTTTTTGTTTAAGCTATTAGAAATAGTGTGCAAATAAGATTTGAATTCTTTATTTATTACAGGGAAAAATAGTTGTGATGAAGAAAATTTTGATTTGTAAATATAACATTTACTAAATATTATAATTAGATTAATTGCCAATTTTATGTTTGGTTTTATTTTATTTTCGTGTAGGCCAAATATGATCTATTCAAATTTCATCTGAAATTTTGAATCTGATTTACGATTTATAAAACATGCACATTCTTTCCAAATAATTATTTAGTGGTCTTACAGTTCAGAAATAGGTGACTGATTGTTTCTGGGTGTTCTTTACAAAGAGTACAGTTGGGGTCAATTATCTTATTATATCTGAGCATGTATTGATTAATGGGATAGATTCTATGTAAGAGTTCGTAGGAGACATCTCTCATCATGTTATTGATTAGTAATTTCTGATGCAGGGTCCAAACATTTTTCCAGGGCAAGTCAAAAATGAATTTTCTCCAATAGAAGACAGCAGAGGGAACAGAAGTGAGCAACCTTGGGAGCAATTTCGGGCAGATAATTCAGGCAGGCGTTTACCTCGGTTACTCCCCTAAGGCGGTTCAGTTAATTAACTCACCTGTTCAGCGTCCTATTTAAGTCCAGGTGTGTAAGCTGATCCTTCTTTACAGCAGTGCTGCGTTTGTTGCCCCACCCTCCTCCCCAACTTCCACCTGTGAGCTCTGTTAGGGGTAGTTATTACCCAAAAGTTTATGGAAATTTGTCTCATTAAATTGCACCGAGTCTTATGCCAAACTAAAAGAATGTGAAATGCCAACTAAAGGAATGTGAAATGCCAACTAGAGGAATCTGTAATGCCAACTAAAGGAATGTGTAATGCAAAGTTAAAGGAATCTGAATGCAAATAAAGAATGTGAAAGCAAAACAAAGATGTGAAGTTCACAGATTTCAGTGGTAACAGCATCAAAAACAATGGCATATTCTTTTGGAGGAACAGAAAGGTTTGTATTTAAGGTTAAATTCTTCATATCTGAGTAATTGACCATTGTAGTTAAAGAGCTGACCCACCAGTAGGATACTACTATCAAACCAATGAAAATGAAGCCTAATGTCTAAGTTTAAAATATTTTACTGGGGTATTTAACCCTGAAGAACCCAGGGGATCAAATTCGGCTGCGCTTCTTTTTTTAATATATATATTTTTAAATTTTTCCTTGGGTGGAATAATATACAGGAACATGTGTGCAGAATATGGACTGGAAACCCCAAGGTCAAAATGGGAAACGCCTCCGAAGGTGGTAGAGAATGAGAGAGCAAAGATCCTGTGGGACTTCCAGATCCAGACTGATAGGATGGTAATGGCAAACCAACCAGACATTGTAGTGGTGGATAAAGAACAGAGGAAAGCCGTTGTGGTGGATGTGGCAGTGCCAAGCGATGGGAACATCAGGAAGAAGGAACATGAGAAACTGGAGAAATACCAGGACTCAGAGAAGAACTGGAGAAAGCCTGGA
The DNA here is from genome assembly GCA_037389245.1 of Oryzias sinensis. NCBI lineage: Eukaryota > Metazoa > Chordata > Actinopteri > Beloniformes > Adrianichthyidae > Oryzias > Oryzias sinensis. The sequence goes on from CM074502.1 coordinate 4,573,323, forward strand.
AAGTGAAGCTGACAGTGGTGCCTGTGGTAATTGGAGCACTCGGGGCAGTAACCCCCAAGCTGGAGGAGTGGCTACAACAGTTACCTGGAAAGACCTCAGACCTCTCAGTCCAGAAAAGTGCAGTGCTAGGAACAGCTAAGATACTGCAGGACCCTCAAGCTCCCAGGCCTCTGGTAGAGGACCCGAGCTTGGAGGAGAAACCACCCGTGGAGGGTGAGAGGGGCATTTTTTTTAAATATATGTACATATATATATCCCCTTATTTTCATGTTTTGCCTTTAAAATGTAACAGGGTAATTTCTCATCTCCAAACTGATGCTTCATTGTTTCCTCTGCATCACAGAGAACGCCCCAGAGCTTTCTGATGCTTTTCAATTTGCTGAACTATTTTTGAAAGGGGTAACTTTTTAGGTCATTTCACTCAAATGAACTCTTCCATTTCAAAGGGGGATATTCTGACTGACCCAAATTGAGGGTTGTACAGAAATCAGTGAACCTTATAGAGTTGTAAATGGTTAAAATGTGTTATTAATATACCAACTTTTAACTTTTAACCACACACAGTTAATATACTTTTCAGAAAAAGTATTTTTTGTCGCAATAAAATTATATTTTTCTGAAATAAACTTTTTTTTTTTACCATCAATTGAGCTTAACAAAGTTTGAAATACAAGTGTTTTTGAAACATTATTAAGGGCATATTTTGCCTTAATCACTAACCTAATTGAGACTTATAGGCCTCAAAAGAGTTTTAGTTTTGTCCTAATACAAAAAAACTAATTTCTGGCAACATTTGTGGCGTGTACCCCGCCTGCACCCAACAGTAGCTGGGAGAGACTCCAGAAACCTCGTGACCCCCAAAGATTCAGCAGGTTAGGGAAATGAATCAATGGGATTTTGGTAAAATTTCAGTTATAAAACATCTTCATAAAACTTAACTGAAGTTAACACAGTGGTGAGCTGCATAAAAATGTATATTTTTGTTGATAGCTCAATTGTTGGCTTAAAAAAATAGAAACAAAATAAAGTCTAATAGTAAAAAGTATTTTTAACTGTCCAAGTATACTGTTATTCCTAAGAGAAAGTATACTTAGAGTTTACTTTTTATAACCTATCCATATATTATAAACTTAAAATGTTTCAATTTAGTCTTAAGTATTTAGTTTTTACATTTCCTCGTACATGGTCTATAGTATACTTGATAAAATAAACTTCAGGTGAACTACTTTTTTGCTAAGGGGTTCCTGTGATCTGTACCCATTAGCCGATAAATTTACTTTTTATTTTTAAAAGGCAGCTAGGAAACTTTTATAAGGATCCACTTTTGTAAAGCGATAATTTAGCAGAATGTTTGAACTACATCACTAAAAGTGAAATTTAAGAGTTTAATTTTTGACAAATCTAAAATTGAGATCGAAGTCGTTAAATGGATGTCAAATGTTTTACCTCGTACTTGATGTCATATTTTGAGGTGAACTATTTAAACCACATTTCACAATTATACAACAGGCAACAAAACAGCTATATGTGGATTTGCCTTGACCAGTAAATGTATATATACACACACAATACCAAAAGAGACATTTTAGAATCAAATAAGCATCTTCAAGTTCTTAAATATTTCTGATAAAGAGTCAAGACCACCTTTTTATTTGCTTTGTAAACAGCATAAATTAATTGGTTTGACCGAAAAACCCCTACAAAGCCAAGATGTACAAACAATTTATCACTCATGACACTGAAGGGAAAAAGTGTTTTCTTTCATCACAGCTTCTCTGACACTGTCATAAATCTGGTGACCGGTAACATTCATAATAGTTAGGCAAGTAAACAGAAGTTCAAGATAATAAACAAGTAAAAGAAAAACAAAAAATCTAATACAGATAAAGAGGCAGCCTCTAAAAAGACTCTATGCATTCATTTAATCAAAAGCGACCCATTCATGCTCGCTGAAACTCTTTCAACTCAGGTCGAATCCTCAGTATTTACACAGGTGCATCCACTAGTACTTCTTTCTCACAGATTTCAGGTATAAAAATGGTTTTGAAACTAAAGCTAACAGCAAAGTTCTTCTATTTTAGTCACACCCAATTAAAGCACTGTCAAGAAAGTTCTATTAGCCGTGAAGTATCAAAGAGCCGACCGTAAGTGTCAATTATTGCATAGTGAACTACACTTTGACATGGGGAGGGAAGCGTGCGTCTGCAGCTCGGCGAAGTCAAACCTCGCAAAAGCGTGAAATAAAACAACGCTTGTGCCTTCTGGCTGTTTTCAGAGGTTCAGTTCTTTAACATTCATTTGGAGAAAGGAGAGGGAGAAAGACGATGCGTCACATGATGCAGCTTTTCACAAACGACAGTCTACGCGGAAGAGACATTCAGTCAGAGGTTTGAGGAAACGTGTTCAAAGTGCTTAATGGCTTTGAGATGGAAGCAGCGACGTCCCAATCCTAGAAAGATTCCTTTTTATTTCCAAGCAGGGAGTTCAAACTCTAATCTATCTGAGGATATGTATGTACAGTTTACCTTAAAGTCTATGGTGGGGGAGCACACAGGAAAACATGACAAAAAGTTTTTTAGTCTCCAACTTCTACACCCTTCGTGTATCACAGCCTGCACTGAACCCTCAGCAGACTTCTGGACAAAATAAAGGCGCGGCACATTTTTAGACCAAGTACTAAAAGAAAAATGTAGCGTACAGCCGGGCTGTCCAACCCTGGTCCTTGAGATCCACCGGCTTTGCGTGTTTTGGCCGTGTAAACATGAAATGTCACGTATGGCCTTTATCTTCTGATATAGGGCAATTATGAGCCAATGCTAGGCACTTAGGGTTTTTGTATTGACCGAACAAAATGAGAAATTGAATCCCAATCCTTCTCGTCGAACAAAATAACCACCAAAAAGGCTTAAACTGCTTCATCAACGACGTTTAGTATTTTGCTTCATTGCCTTGTGTTTGACTGCTTGAAAAAGAGCCGCTGAAAAACCAAATAAAAAGAAAATCTGTGCAACCTAAGAGAGCATTAGTGTAAAACAAAAAAAAAGAAAAGAAAAGACTCTACATGTAGGGATTTCTTTCTAAACCCCTTTTTTCTCTATTTATAATCTACGGTTTGTCAATTCAACCTGTAATCCCTGATTAAATTAGTACTGTTGCCTTAAACTATCCAAACCCTTCCTTCTTCCTGGCCTTAAGATCATTTCCCCTAAATGGAAATATACTATATACTGCATACATACAGCCAGGGTGTGGTGGGTATCTGTGCAAAAACTAGAAGGAACAATAAAAAAACAAAACAAATGGTGACAATGCTGTTTATCTGTCTTTGGTCGTCAGTTTCTCAATCAGCTCCTGGAGTGGGACCAGCTCTTTTCTGTCGATGAGGTTGAACTCCTGAAAAAGACAAAAACAGAAACAGTCAAACGCTTCTCTGGCGCATCCTGAAACCTCTTACAGAGAGATGTCGGGCGGTTTTGGCTTGAAGAGTTAGAAAAAGTTGGAAACTTCAGCCCGACTGTTGCAGGACCTGCTAGGGACTGAAAAAAGTTTTGACCACAAATGAAAAAGAAAACCGTCTCCTGTTTTTCTGACTGTTACAGGCCGATAAACAACTTCCCCTCCTCAAGAGAACGCGTTTACCAAAGACAAACCTTCTAGCTTGGTTGTGTCAGGGCTCCTGCTGATTTACAAGTTAAATTTAAGACTTTTTAAGGCCTTCCAGAACAGAATTAAAAAAAAAAACTGTTTTATCAAAGACAGAAAACATAAGAATGTGCACTTAAGTAAAAGAAAGTTTAAACAGATAAAACAATGCAAGTAAAAGTATTTAAAGGAAAAAGTTTTTGAGTTGCTAGTTAAGATTGAATACAGTTAGTTTATTTATCTAATAATTTTTTTCAGCTTAATCCACTTTGCATTACTGTTGTAGGAAAAGTATTTCCAAAAAAAACTTGATAAACTTGCGACAAATGAAAAAAGAGGAATTATTATCCTCCCTTCAGATATTATTGTGGCAGAAATTTACAAACCAAAGTGGATAATCAGATATGAAAATCAAATTAAAAAAAAAAAACATTAAAACAACTATAATTCTTCTCAAAACTACAAACATTTGATCTTATTTATAAATGTAATATATTAAACGACAGCTGAGATGTTTCGCATTTTTAAATGACAAAAAAGGTATATCAACTCAATAAAAGAAGAAAACGAGTTTTTCACAATAATTAGTCTTGAATACATCGTTAATTACCAATTAAATTTATATATTTGCAGTGTCAATAATTGTATATTTTGTATGGAAAACCTACGCTCAAAACACCAAAGGTTCTCAATGATTGATGTTCAAACCCATTTAAGCTCTTCGACTGTTCTTCCAATTAAAAATGTGGTCTTTCCAGTGACGGCGACAAATAAAAGTAGGATTTATAAAAACAACACGCCCTAAATTTCTCACATTTCCAATATTGTTCACCAGAGGTGTTTGTATACGTGTGTGCCTCAATTGTTATTATTTATCTCAAACAAAGTCATTAAAAGTAATAATTTTGAACATTTTTGATGGAAACTACAAATTTTTTTTAAATAAAAATGTTTGAATTTAAATTTTAATATAAAAGAGTGTATTCAAGCCATTTATTATAAAGACATTTGTTAAAAAATTCTAGCTTTCAAAATGTTGTTGGAGCGTAACTCTATAAGTAAAAGTTGGTTTACAACTCTTAAAATAACAATAAAAACGGCAAACACAAGCCAAAACTACATATCTACATTAAAAATGTCATGTTTTAAATTATATAACAGTCACATAAAAAATGCGAAAGGTTGCGAATGCATCATTTCTGTAAATTAAAGTAACTTTTATTAACTGAATGAGTTTCCTTTGATGCCAAACGTTTTATCAGACCGAAAATGGAGTTTATCAAAATGTGATGAAGGGATATGCAGCTTTATGACTACACTTTTTTTTGTTGAAACACAAAGTGGTGTGACTAATATCCAAAAAAACGTACAGCTGCTATGATGAGTCATGCTCGATGGTTTCGGATCTCCCACCTGAACAAAGAAGATGAAGTGTTTGAAGGATGTGTTGAGGTGGGCCTCCTCCTGCAGCTGCATGACCGAGTCAAAATGCTGGTGGTAGATGTGAGCATAGACCCTGAACAGGCGCTTTAAAATGGTCTTCGCCACATTCAAGAAGTTCTTCTTGAACGGGACACCTTGTGGGCGAAAAAGCAGCGCAGGTTAGACAAAAGACTCTAAACCTGTACAAATCCAACCATCAAGTAACATCCAGTCCAGATTTATTTTTTTAACCCTGTGCGCTCAGTTTATGTCCAGTTGGCAGATCTATGTAAAAATGGGAGGGAATGAGCTGTACTTTTGCTCTTCTGGATTGCAAATACACTCACAGGCAGGACATAGCATGATTTAAGGAACAATCATGGCAGCTAAACAGAAGTGCCTCATGGAAGCGACATGCGAAGTGCTCATAGGCAGGAAGGGAATTTTCCCTCCATCAGCTTTCTGTCGCTCCTCCTGCAAACCCCTCTTGGATGTGAAGCAAAAAAACGTTCATCTCCCAGAAGAAACTCTTCCAGGTGATAAAAAAAAAATAAAGAAAATAAAGGAATCAACCAGTCAAACGATAAAAATACTTCCGACAAACATCTGTGTCTATTCTGAGGCCATAAAAAGGAGGAAGTTGTTGGTGGGTGTTTACTTGCTATCAGGATGTTCCTGCTTCTGAGCGGGAATGAAGCTTGTGGTCTTTTCTGGCACAGCAAACACCAGCTCTGAGGGTTCATTGAGCGTGAATTCAATGCTATTACTCTAGAGAGGGCAGATTCAGTGTTTCCACTCTGGCATTTATTTCAACTGGCTGCCATCCAGTGGAGAGAGGGAAAAGAAACAAAGAAGCTCCACCTTTGATCTATTTTCAAATTGTTCCCAGTGGTCTTTTAATAATGATTATGGGATTTTTAGCCACAAATCAAAACAGCAAACCCCTAAAAGTTTGCCTTTGAGTTGTGGCTCCTCCCTCCCCGTGGCTTTAGGGTTCAGTGCAGCTAGAAAACAACCAAGATGACCGGAAAGCAGAAGCCGAAGCATACCGATCTTTGAAGGGAAAAGGGTTTCATCGTCAAGCTGGTCCTGCACCCAGGTCATCAGGTAATCGATATATTTAGGGGCGGAGCATTTGATGGGTTTCTTGATATTGGTTCCGTCAGCCCAGTGGTACTCATACCTGCAGAAAAACCATGGTAAGTGTGGAATTAACGCAGGCTTGTGATTTTAATTCATGATATATCTGCAGCATTCAGCTGTGTCAAAGAACACCAGCGTTACTGAGCATGGCGGCTGTGAAGAAACTAGTTTAGCAGCACAGAAGTGTCTCACTTACTTGGGACCAGCAGACATGATGGGACACTTTTCCTCAGTGCAAAAGTCTGTGACGGTGCCGTACAGCATGTTGATCTGGTTAAAGAAATCCACAGCTGAGAGGAAAGAGAGAAAAAAAAACAAGAGATAAATACAGAAATAAGTACACGGCGTTTGTGCCAACAGCTGCCCACTCCACTCCACTGCCTCGCCCAAACTGTTGACCAGGACACACTCCAGCTATGTGGCCCACACTGTGTAAGCACTCATTCCCACAGGCACACAGCCAGCTATCCACTGCTCGGCCTCCACATCAACGTGCACCGGGGCTGGAGTGAGGAATTACTACATGTCCGAGTGGATGACCTGTGTAGTGGGGTCTTCTTCTGTTGCGTTTTGAAGCTTTTATGGCTTTTTTGTTTTTACCCAAGATTTAAATATTTTATTTAAAATTATTTCAAAAATATACAATTTATATATTTAATTTAATTTATTTGATTAACTTGTTTTTATATATCTGCCACTTATCTTCATGCTTCCCTAACTTCAGGCAGTTTTTGTTGACATATTCTATGATAAAGCTCGGTTTATATTACATTGGAAGGCAGTAAGTCTACTTTTGTGCCCATCTATGAATTCAATAAAAATAGAAATATGCATTTATGGATTTCATACAGGACACTTCACTTAAAGGTGACAGGAAATTTCTGTAACCTTTGTGTCGTGATCTGTGCCTTAAAATAAAAGCTCAAATTGCTGTTTACGCTTCTAAAGGTTTGCTGTGTTGACTAAGTGATTAAATTAGCTCATGTCAATTATTATTCCAGCGCCAGTTTGGAATGAACTATTTAAAGTGGAGCCACTTTAAATGGTTCATTCCAAACTGGTGCTGGAATAATAATTTGGAATGAACCATTCAAAGTGGCTCCACTTCCTGAAGTCATCTCATTGTGTGAACAGGAAGAAACACAGGCTATAGCCAATGCCTGTCAGTTATTCACTGATATCATCACGGTCTTCCTCGGAACTAGACGGTCATCGTGTGACGTGCACTTAGACGACCAGCACAACAGAAATGATTATGAGTAATAATCCAGGTGGGGAAAGTTTAACGGTTTTTGAGCAGTAATAATCACCGGAATCTGTGACGGGAAAACTCTCCGATGTAAAATAATAAAAGAGGTCAAATATTTCACAATGCCCCAGATGCCATACGATACTTTAAGAACACATTAAAAAAAGGTAATAAATTAAATTAACAGATCCAAATTGTCCTTGATTTTTTTAAAATTAACCTATTTTATCTTGTTACACTTAAAAAGTGCACTCCTGTGAAGTAGATTGAACAATAGTGCAACTATCAACTAGAATTAAATAGTTAACTATTCTCTTCTGTCTCTTTCGGCTTTTCCCATCAGGGGTCGCCACAGCGAACAAGTCGCATGGTTTACTTGGCAATGTTTTACGCCGGATGCCCTTCCTGACGGAACCTTCTCAAAGCAACCGGGCTTGGGACCGGCACAGAAGTAGAGAAGGGAACAGGGAGCAGCTCGGATTCGAACCCTGGTTTCACGGACGGAAGGCGCCGCAAACCAGCACGAGCTAAACCGGCTCCCAATTAAATAGTTAACTATTAACTAGTAAAAATAGGAGATAATTAGTCAGATGAGACAGTTTGGTAGCTTTTAGGGCAGCACCATATGAGGAAAACTCACGATATGCGATATTAGTGATCATTATTGCTATGACGATATAACTTGCAATACATAAACAAATATCAAAACACAATTTCCATTTCAATGAAAAAGTTTAATTTATATAAGAGTCAGTTGAAATTATACTCTAAAGGACCCTAGTCTACATAGGAGGCAGGCATCTCAACATCAAATGGCTCCATCCGAACAACGTAAAGGCTTCCACCCGATTGGTCAAATACATAAAGGAATTTATTTGATTCGTTGCCATAAGATTCTTTTAGCACATCATCATTTATTACAATTTTTGCTGACTTTTGCAAAATACATGATATCCCTTGATGTCGCTTGATATCGCAATAACGATAAATCTGCGATTTATTGTGCAGGCCTAGTAACTCTATACCTTCGGAACCTTTGAACATTTTTTAACCAATGTGATTAAAAACACAGACGGGGGTGGTGGTTCGCCTCTTTAAGAAGGGGGGACCGGACGGTGTGTTACAACTACAGGGGAATTACACTCCTCAGCCTCCCTGGGAAAGTCTATGCCAGGGTACTGGAGAGGAGAGTCCGTCCGATAGTCGAACCTCGGATTCAGGAACAACAGTGCGGTTTCTGTCCTGGTCGTGGAACAGTGGACCAGCTCTACACCCTATCTAGGGTGCTGGAGGGTTCGTGGGAGTTCGCTTATCCAGTCCACATGTGTTTTGTGGATTTGGAGAAGGCATTCAACCACGTCCCCCCTTGGTATCCTGTGGGGGGTGCTCTGGGAGTATGGGGTCCGGGGAGCCTTACTGAGGGCTGTCCGGTCTCTGCATGACCGGAGTAGGAGCTCGATTTGCAGCCGGCAGTATGTCAGACCTGTTCCCAGTCCACGTTGGACTCCGGCAGGGCTGCCCTTTGTCACCGGTTTTGTTCGCAGTTTTTATGGACAGAATTTCTAGGCACAGCCAGGAGCCGGAGGGGGTCTGGTTTGGGGACCACAGGATTTCCTCTCTGTTTTTTGCAGATGATGTTGTCCTGTTGGCTTCATCGAGCCAGGACCTCCAGCGTGCATTGGGGCGGTTTGCGGCAGAGTGTGAAGCGGCTGGGTCAGCACCGCTAAATCTGAGGCCATGGTTCTTGACTGGAGAAAGGTAGTTTGCCATCTCTCAGTGGGTGGAGTGTCCCTGCCCCAGGTGGAGAAGTTTAAATACTCTGGGGTCTTGTTCACGAGTGAGGGATGACAGGCGGATCAGAGCGTAGTTATGCGGTCGCTGTATCAGTCTGTTGTGGTGAAGAGAGAGCTGAGCCAAAAAGCAAAACCGAAAGAACAAGGTCCCGAATAAAGCGGCTGAAATGAGCTTCCTCCGTAGGGTGGCTGGGCGTTCCATTAGAGATAGGGTGAGAAGCTCGGCCACCCGCGGAGAGCTAGGAGTAGAACCGCTTCTCCTCCACATCGAAAGGAGTCAGTTGAGGTGGCTCGGGCATCTAGTCTGAATGCCTCCTGGACGCCTCCCTGGAGAGGTATTCGGGGCATGTCTTACTGGACGGAGGCCCCCGGGAAGACCCAGGACACGCTGGAGAGACTACGTCTCTCGGCTGGCCCGGGGGAACGTTTCTGGGTCCCCCCAGAGGAGCTGGAGGAAGTGGCTGGGGCGAGGGAAGTCTGGGCATCTCTGCTTAGACTGCTCCCACCGCGATCGGATAAGTGGAGGAAAATGGATGGAAGGATGGCGATTAAAAATTCTTAAAAATTAAAAACAACTTTCTTCTAGAAATATTATTGCAGCACGAATCTAATGATGAGTATTCATGACGAGCTCGCATCAATAACCATGGATTTTTTTAACTTTCCATTTTCCTGTAGCTTGTGAAGACGGTCCCTTAGCAGCCATGTCACTCTGTTAGCAGCACGGAGAGCGTAATTCTCATTACAAAGAAATAAAAATATGATCTTTTTTCCGTTGAAATGCCTTCAAATGTCATTGTTTTCTTTAAGACAAACCAATGGAGACACTTTCTGTCAATTTTAATTGTTTATCAAAAGAGTTATTGGACCAAAAAGTCCAAATGTGCATGTCCTGCTAAATTTATCGAACCTTTTAGTCCTGTTCAAACTAGAACCATATTCTGCTGCGGTTCACAGCAATAAAATGTTGGGATCCGTTCATGATATGCAGACTTCTACTAATGCATTCATTTGTCATAAATAGCTTGAAATGCATAACACAGATCGTAATAATGAGGAAATGTCCGATCCATGATCAGGATGCAGCATCCGATTCCAATCGAAACCAACTGATCAGGCCAGATTTTCGCTCATGGGATGGGATCGTCTTAAACACAAACTGCTGAATGAAGTTGCCGAAGTGGCTTTTAAGGATAAAAAATGTCTGCGGTAGCGTTTTAGAAAACTAGAAAAACATCCACAGACATGAAAGAAACCCCCTCTACCACGCCGAGTCATTTGCATCAATTCAGAAAAAAAGTAAACAAGGATCTCACGGCACACTTAACATTCACAGACTGTCCTACACAGTCATTCGAGAGGCTGCCAACTTCCAACACCCTGATACTTCCGCCGCCAGCTGACTCATCAGGAGGACTAAAGAACAGTTCAAGAACAAGCCAAACCAGAAGAACTCTAACGCAGATTAGTAGGTCAGCTAAACAAAAGCATTCTCTCGGGGATCTGAGACAAATATACAGTAGAAGGATAGTACTTACTATTCACAGCAACCCACTCATTTAAGTCTTCACCGTCGGGCAGCATGACCGCCATGCGCAGGTTTCCACTTCCCAGCGTGGCCTCGGCATGTTTCAACAGCTCGTACTGGTGAGAGCCCTCCGGGATATTCTTCTTGGGCTTGAACGTTTTGGATGAACGGTTTCCACTGTGAGTCACATTTTAAAAGACAAGGACAAACTGTGACAATCGAGCAGGCAGACGTGATGTTGTAAGAGGTTCCTCCACCAAAAAAAAAAAAAAATCTGGGTTGTTTTCAGAAAGCTCGTTAAAAGGGCTTTGAATTGAGAGACGAGAACAGCTAGTCTTTCTTTGTGGACTTCTAATGAGGCCATTTCAAGAGCTTCAGAATTCCTCTTGATGCTCCATTTAACAAGAACTTTTGAGTCATCAAAGCATGACGCCTCAGTCAACAAGTTTGTTATTTGACAAAACAATATGAAAATATCCTCTTTGAGACACTTTCATCAGAACTAAATAAAAAAAAACTGTAGTGCTGCAACACATGAGAGCTATTAGTTTAAAGACAAATAAGCAGATTTCTCTTTTAGAAAAGGCACTTTTTTTTACGCTTTTCAGACTCATCTATAGGGGCTTCAACAAACTAACTCAACAGAAACAACATAGTGACTGGACTAGAGTTTTGGGCCCATAATCTGACTGTTGGTAAACGTGAAACTAGAAGACAGTTGGAAAATTACAGTTTTGTCCTGTATTTGATGAAAGAGCCTGCTAAGGAAATAAAAAAAGAGATAAATAATTTATATAATTTATAATAATTTGTTTTGAGATTTAGAAACCCATTTTGATAAATGTATACAGTTATATCAAGTCCCCAACATACTTTGAGATTTATATTTATCATTTTGTAAAGTCCTACTTTGATCCTTTTTATCAAAATCAATAAAAATTTAAAAAAAAGGCCGAAATGGTTTCTGCATAACAGCCTCCGTCCTGAGACTGCTAGCTTACAGCCCTTCAATAAAAACACACTCAGAAATGCAATTCTACACTTCATTTTCTTAATATATGTCCTTCATGACAAGAGCACGTTAAAAAACACAATTTTCCATTGGAGTGGGTCTTTAAATGATTACTGGGTACCTTGAACAGATGGTACATTTCCAGAGCTGACATTGACAGGTTTTCGCAGCATTAGGACGAGGAGATTATTTAATTATAGTGGGAAATATTAGGCGTGGAAGTGGAGTTACCAGGAGCTGCTTTTGAACCTTCTGCTTCAAATAACAAAAGCTATAAAATGCCTTGGAACTGTAAACACAATCCTTCCCAAAAGGAGGCATCAGATTTCTATCAGAGCAGAATATTGAATTTGAAGGAGCTGAAAATAAACTGGGTAAGTATCTGAGGAATATGCCTATTTTTTCCCCATCAGAACCAACACATTACAGTTTAATTATTATTTATCTTCGTTGTAATTTTAGTAGAACGTTGTTCAAGTTTTTTAAATTACTATGCTGATGTTTTAATACCTAAAATCGAAGGTAAACTATCAATTAGTAGCAATAAATCATAATAAATTCTTGTATTGCTCATCATGATTGAACCTTTTATTTATTCAAAGGTGGACATCACCGGTTTTTAGTCAGTACATTTTCTATACATGTCACTAGTTAGAGACTGGCTAAATGTCATCGACATAGATCCTTATCCTGAGGTTGAAATTCAGCATTAAATGATTGATTTATTTGTTTTGTCTAATGAGGGCCGAACTAGCTCCTGTTCCAAAAACGCTGTCACCAGCAAATATACAGGTCACAAAACAGCCCACTTAATTCGTATCGTTTCAGGTTTCAACGAAAGCTAATCAGTTGTTTTTTTATATCAGTATTTACACATTTCATTCTATTTTTAAAATAAGCTTGGAGGCGCAGTTAATAATATAGCGACTATACATAATATTAGGGAAAAACATGTTGGGCAATTAACGACTAGTCTCAATTCAGGAAATAGTCTGCGCCCGATATATGATGTCGATAGCTAGGCTTCTTCTTCCTTGTTGAAGGTGCACTAAATGCGCACATACAGGACATAAAGAAAACAAATCAATAAGCTTAAACTCACAAAAGAAAGCTCATGTTTCCCAGAAGCGCAGAAAATGTCCCTCAAAACAGCAATGAAGTCAAGAGATGATCAGGAGCAGACCCGAGGAATTGTTTTAAAACAAGTCTCAAGCGTCTTTCTCTTTCTTTTTGTTGTCCTTTTTTCTGCCCCACAGTGGTTCTAGCAAAACATCCAAACTAAATATAGCTATTCCGCACAATAACTCGTCGGAGAAAGAAAAAGAACTGGTTTGTCCAACTGAATCAGCTTTCTTTCTGCATCTGTACGCTGAGAGGCAACAGCGCACTGACGCCGTTTGACTTCTTCGTCACACAGCCAAACAGAGACTGCTCAGGTGTGTGCTGCCATCTAGTGGAGGGAAACGTTAAGCGCCACTGGGTCACCCTTAAAGGGACATTTCAACTTTTTGAGATGGGTTTTTGTATTGGGGACTGAGTGTAAGCGTTTGTTTGTTTATTAATTAATTAATGTATTTATTTACAACGAATTATCGCCCCGATTTAATTCACTCCCCATATCCTTCTCTGTCACATTTGCTTTGCTGGTGTCATTCACTGCATCAATCTGCTTTCTGATCTCCCTCCCTGCAGCTAGAACCGTCAGCATCCTCTTACAAATGCATTCAGGGTCCATCCCTCTTGCTGTTTTTATTGGATTAAGAACCTGAACACATCAAGGCCAAATTTACCACATTTAAAATTTAACAGCTCAAGAGCATCCGGAAAAACCGTACAAAACCACATCTTTTTGGAGGTACTTTGTCAATGGTTGTGGAATTTAATCACTGTATTTATTGTTTTTGTTTGTTTTCATATGATTGACAAATACTCCTCCTATTTACCCTTTTACCAAAAAAAGTATTTCTCCTTGCTGAAATTAGCAAAAATAAACAAAAATTACAAAAACCTTCACATTCACATGTAGCTGCCCTCTCCAAGGCAAGGCAAATTTGGTTTTATAGAATATTTTTGCGCACAAAGACAAATTAATGTGATTTACATGAAAATTAAAAGAATCATGCAAAAGAACTATTGAAGGGGTGATCATCAAAATAAAAAATGAAAGAAAGTTTTAAAAGAACTGAATATAAAATAAGCTTAAAGTAACAGTACGGATGTAAACTTTTAAATAGAAACTAATCAGATGTAGCTGACAACAGGTACGTCTTTAACCTAGATTTAAATAAACTGAGTGCTAATGAAACCATTCAAAGCTTTATAAACCAGCAAGACCTCAGAACTGGACCGATGTGCTCTACTTTTTTTTAGCACTTTTAGCACTAAATGCATTATCTGTTTTTCCAGGTCCTGCTTAGATATCAGAATATCAATTCTTGGGGAGAAAAATAAATTTATAACAATTATAATAATAATCATTATTATTATAGTAGTTTGATTTTGTGGCTGCTTATCAGATAGGTCTGTGTCCATCAAAAAATGTTTTAAAAAATTAGCTGTAGGGAAAAATTGGTTGTCTCAGTGTACAGGATTTATAATATAAAGTACACATTATATACACATGTTGTGCCTGTAAACATGCAAAAATGCTTTTTTTTTTGTTTGATATCCCACTTACTGAATTGGTTTTCTTTATAAAATTGAATGCATACCTTTGGGAGGTTTTAACTTTTTTAATTATTCTTTATTGAGTGTTTTTTTTAAATTAAATTAAAAAAAGGAAATCAAAAATTATCTGTAAGAGGCATTGTTTTTCACCAGCAGTCCCTAAAGGCATCGCTCAAACCCGTGCTTCCTTCAGGTACAGCTTGTTTATTTTTCCCCATAAAACTGTTGTATTTTAGGAAAAACGCTTTCTGTCGTATGCTTTTTGACCAAACCCTTTAACGCTAAAAAATGTAAAAGAAAAAAAAATAGATGTTGCCGGGAGCAGAGAAATGTAAGGCTGCACAATATAAAACGATATTACATGTAATTCCCCTCGCACTAGGACCCGGCAGCCTCGTGTCATCTGATGGAGCAGCCAGCCATATTCAATGCGAAGCAGGATGACCTGGAGCTTTTTCGTCTGGCTTTAAGAAGGTTGCGTCTTCCGTAACGGGCCCATGTCTGAAAACCCAGACAGACGTTCGCATAGCAACAGAAAGGCCGAAACAGACGAATACGTCGGGCACGCCAGTACAGGTAAGCGCCCCCTCGCCCAATTGTTACTGTTTCGGGTATTTACCGGCCGTCAGGGGAGTCCAAGGGAGCTTATGTTTTTTATTTTATCCGCGGCAGCAAGATGGAGTGGAAGCCAGACGAGCAAGGACTTCAGCAGATACTACAGCTGCTGAAGGAGTCCCAGTCCCCCGATACGTCCACGCAGCGATCCGTCCAGCAAGTATCCTTTACGGGGTCTCTCGGGGATCACAGCACGGTCTCATTTGTTCGAGTTTAATCAAACTACACACTCAACAGGCTAGCTTATAGCTCAAAGTAGCAAGGGTGGTTACCGTTACAAACAGGTACGACCGGCGTTACGTATCTTAGCAATAACAAATATAAATGCAGAAATAAAAATAAATGCTCTCAAATTTCACCTTAACGCAGAAAATTATAACAATGTATTTCGGTTGAGGACAAAAGATATTTTTCGGAAAAACGTAGCCTTTTGTGCCCTTCAATGAATTTAAACTAAATCGTTCATTCGGCTTATTTACCTATTAAATTTCAGTTCATAACATATTAATTAAATGGGAAAAACAAGAAATACATTTAGTGAACGGTTAGTAGAAAATGTATAAATAATGTTTCGCCAACTATCGCGATATTTAGACGATCAGTTTAAACAACATGTTTAGCAAAAATAAGCGTCCAAAAAATATTTTTTCTTTTCTTTACGTTTTTATTTAAGTTTACATACATGTAGTTACCTGTCGCCTACTTTAATTGAAAAGGAAATTCCAATATAATAATATAAAAAAAAATTAACGTTATATTGGGGCAAGATGATATAAATTACTTTCTTAAAATTCGATTTAACAATTGTTGCACTTATTTTTTTAATTTACTCTCTTACTTATTGTTCACCATAAAGATAATTTAGTTTAAATCTGTTACTCTTGTTTATGTCATAATAATCTGTGAATTTCTTCCAAATATTTTCAAATTAAAACCTTTAATTAACATTTAAAGAAAATCAAATCATAATAGAATGAATCCAATAGGCATCTTGAGATTTAATAGCTTCATATATGATAGAAGTCGAATTTTTGCGAGTCAACAGTGACAGAGATTAGTTGTAGCTCCTGTTATTGGAGTCTTTACAGTGACGTTCACTCCGTCTCGCGTTTCAAAGCGGTGCCACAAATCATGGGGCTGTGCACCGCGGTATAAAACGTGTGTGACATTCCACTTGATTACCCTGCTCAGCTGGATTTAAGGGCAAAGCACTAACCATGCACAAAATGCAGCTCTGCCTCACGGAGATACACAGTCCCCCCCTGCAATCACTGCTTATTTTACAGACTATTTCATTTATTTTAATCCTAAATCAGGAAAATAATCATGGGGCGTCTTCCGTGCTGCTGGCTGGATTGTTTTCGTTGCGGTTCATCTTAAATGACTTGCTAATGTGATCCCTCATATGTGCTGCATCATTAGCTCGTAGACGAACCACACTTATATCCCTAAAGATGCCATCTGGCCGGGCGCTTACGGCGTTTAGTCAGTGCAAATGACATTTTCATGAGCATTTACAAACACGGACACGTGCATCGTTATGCTGTTATATGATACCACCACATTAAAGTATTAACACTGCTCACTCTGGATGAGAATAATTCCTACAGCATGGTTTTGGTCCTGCAGACCGGGATTGTAATCGACTCGCTGTGTGTACGGTTCCCTTAAGCATTTTCTGCAGAGACTGGAGCAGCTGAACCAGTATCCAGACTTCAACAACTATTTGATATTTGTCCTGACAAAGTTAAAATCGGAAGGTGAGTGGCCGCCTCGACTGTTCGCCTTCATTTTTGTGTAACTGCTCAGTGCCATGACTCGGCTGACCCAATGGCATCTTTGCCACTGATGATGTGGCTCCAAGAATATGGGTCGCTCTAATTTTAAACCTAATTCCTGGCATAGATGCAAACGTTTGGCTTGGCTGTCTGGACAGTACATGACCCAAATGTTAAACCGTGTCGAGAAGTCCTAATTCTAAAAGGGCTTCGGCATGACAGCATTTTTGGGAAAAAATACCGGAAGTCCAGATAAATGTATATGACACGTTTTGGTGAAAAGAAAAGAAAAGTGGAAACAGATATTTTTCTCATTCCCTTCTCTCCAAAGACGAGCCAACCCGATCCCTGAGTGGACTGATTCTGAAGAACAATGTCAAGGCTCACTATCACAACTTCCCAAACGGCGTGTCTGATTTCATCAAGAGCGAGTGCCTCCAAAACATCGGGGATTCTTCTCCCCTCATTCGGGCCACAGTCGGTGAGTTGCATCCTCGTGTGCAGCTAAAGAGGTCCTCCGCTGAAGTTGTGTTCTGGGTGTCCTTGGCTGAGAAGCCTGCTGGCCGCCAGCGTTCATGTACATTTAGCCGGAACATTTTTGGAGATCTGATCATGTTTGCAGGCACATCATAAATGTCAGAAGCTGTTTTTAAAAACTTTTAAATATTAGGTGGAACTAAATGGATTTTTACACGGTTTTGTCGTCTTTTTCTGCAAATTTAAATAATTTTATATAATAAGTAATAAAGGTTAGGCTCTCATCCTTGAAGTTAACTAAAAAAAAAAAATTTTTTGTGCCACAAAAATTTTAGAATTAATTTTTTTAAACTAATTGTTGCAGTAATGTTCCACATAAATATTTTTTTCAAATTTTTATTGAAGAAGTTTGCAATAGAGTTATTGCTGCTTATGCTCTTTGTATTTGTTTACTACATAAACCCTTCAGACTCCGTCAGACGTTTATGCCCTTCTGTTGCTGCGTGCAGTCAAATAAGAACTTAGTGTCTTGGAAAAATTGGCCTGGGTCGTGACTTTTCAGATTTCAAACATCAAAAGTAAGAACAGTTGCTGTGGAAAGATGGATTATGTGAAAGTTGAAGGCCAAGACACTTTAGTTCAGTCAGTTTTTGTTTTGTGCAGAAGCTACTTTTCTAGATGATGAACAATATAGAAACTGCTGGGTTTTAACCTTTATTTCAAAATCAACATCCTTATTCAACGTGTCAGTGTTTAAAGTGTAACTTGCATGATTTAAATAGTTGAAGCCCATGTCCCACCAAACATGGTTATGTGGACCCAGAATTGGTGACTCGTATACAGATCAATTCACAAGCACATACTTGACACGTACAAGTCAACGCATGTCAATTATATATTATTTCTGCACGCATACAAATGTCCTGTTTGTGCGAGGGCAGCTGTGCTCAGGTGGATGTCTGTACTACAGTGAATGTAGGAGTAAAAAAAACCTCCCTGTCACTCACATACTGAGGCACTGGCAGAAGGTGAACCGGGGCCCTTTGGACACCCCAGACAGAGGGAATCCACCCATTGGGTCCCCTGACTCCAGCCAACAGGGCCAGAGCTCCAATGAGAACGAGGCTTAGGAACTTACCCTACCTAACCATGGAAAGGTCTCCCTTCTGCGCTGTCTAGTAAAAAGTCCCTCCCACCAGCTCTAGACGAGAGTAGTAGGAGTCCTAAGCATCCCTCAACCCTAACCTCAAAAGGGGACCAGAGTCACCAAAGAGGCCACCACTTAGTACTCCAGACCTCCAGCCCACTCTGGGGAATCAAAAGTGAATCACCTCAGTGTAATGATACCCAGCCTTGCTAGATTTGTGAAAACTCTTATAAACAAGCAATCTTGGGGCCCAATTCTGGGTCTCCCTGTGCCGGTCCCCAGCCCGGATAAAGTACAGGATTGTGTCAGGAAAGGCATCCGGCGTATAAATCTTTCATAAACCACCCGTGTGAATCAGTGAAAGCTGCTACGCTTTGGCAACCCTTGAAGGGATATGATCAAGCCATGAACATATGATTCTGAAGTCAGAGGAACAAATATTTAGTAAAAAATAGCCAGAAATGGGAAAATCTTAAGTTTGAATTCTGCACAAAAAACACGTTATCCATTCGTGTTGTATTAAATCTTTGACATTGTGATAAACACTCATTGAAACTATTTTATGTTCTGGTACATCCTTTTACTTATACAAGTTAATCGCCAGCCTGAGGAAAGCAATAAAGATGAGGGTTTTGTTAAGAAAGGACTTTCTATTTCAAAGTTTTTTTGAATGCTGCAAACTAGTTTTGCAGTCCAGGATTGGCTAATTCAGTTCCACGTTTGTTCTCTCAGAATAATTTGCATTCTTTAGGGGAAGCTGCAAAAATCTCAATTTATATTGGCTTTGTTTGTCTTTTACTAATGCTGTTTTGCAGATTTGACAGTGGATTCCATTTGTTTTTGTTTATTGAATGATAATTGAACCCTGACTTGCAGGTATCCTTATCACCACAATTGCCTCCAAAGGAGAGCTGCAAAACTGGCCTGAGCTGCTGCCAAATCTTTGCCTTCTGCTGGACTCCGAGGACTACAACACATGTGAGGTCAGGAAGAAAAACCCGCCTTTGGTTGAGACATAGATCTGCAGAATTTTCTGAAAATTTTCCGTAAACCCAAACTGTACAGCAAACAATAGACCCGAACTCCTCTCAGCATTCTCACGCTCCATGTTTACAATAAGTTAGTTATTTTTTCTAAATATTTAATTTGCATTTGGGGGTTGTTTATAGCCCAGGAACTTTTTATCAAAATGTTTGTTTAAAATTCTGAGAAACTGAGATAGAACATATCACAGCTAGTTGTTGTAGTCTGCAGCTGTTGACAATAAAAAAGCGCTTTCTGAATTCAAACAAGGCATAAATTACCATTTATTTTTTTCAATATTGTGTAGGACATTTACTGTTTGCATTAGACCATAGTCTGAAGGACATACCTTGATGTTAAAATATGCTTTTTCTTATATTTTTGAAGCTCTAAAGGGTCTGTGCTGGCTAAATGTGCAGCAACGATGTATAAAAGCAACTTTAACATCTGCAGTGAGAGAAAAAACAGATTAATGCTGCAGCATGTTGCCGTTTCAGTGCCACGAAAGGAAAAGCAGAGATTAAATGCACACATTTGCAGCTGTAAGTCATCAGAAGGGAAAGTTTCAGGCTCTGAAGAGACAATATTTGTGTCTGTTTCCCCTTTTCTTTAAATTAATTTGTAGTAGAAAAGCTAGAGCCGGGCTGTCTTAAAACATCTATAAAGCTGCGTCTGGATGGTTTCCTGCTGGCCAGATGAGTAGAGGCAGCCTCACAGCTGGAGCAGCAGCTCCCACAGATTATTCAACATGGAATCATCATTCTTCCTGTCCAAACCAAAAGACCATATGACCCCATTTTCTGGCATATCGCACATAATCACCCAGAATAGGTTTTATGCTGCGCATTTGTGCCTAAAGAACCTGCTGTTGTTTTGTCCTGTCCTGCATGTTTGTGTTTTTTTTAATCCATAATCCATCATTATCCAATTCTTTGCACCGTTGTCTGGCCCGCGGGTTCACGGTGTAATAATTTGAACTTTTATGGTATAAAGAAAGAAAACGGATGGTTTTCGATTTGAAATTGAGCTTATTTGAACGTTCTGTTTGGAATTGGTGACCGATTCTATAAAAGCAGCTGCTTGTAATCACTGTTATTCATCCGATGGATGTAATGCTGCTCAGTCTCCTCTGTTATTAATATGCTGCCTTTATCTGCGATCGCTTGCAACACTAAACATGCATACATTACAGGCATGCAGGCCAGGTAGCCTCCTCGACTGCAGCTGAATCCAGAGGGGACACAAACACGTCCTGGCAGCACCGCTCGCCTCTTGTTTGGGCAGGAATGTTCATATGACTTTTCGCGGGCAGCATCCTCTGAACATTAGGAACTTGGTGTGACAGAATAATGTGCATCCCCTCGTGGCAGGACTGCTGGCCTGCCTTACAAAGCTCATTCAGAAGCTGGGATTTAGGTCAGCTATTTACTGCAGAGGATCTTCAAGTGTGTGTGTGAGAGACTTAATACTGAACAGAAAATCAAATGTAAAAATCTCCTTAGTGGAGTTTCTGTTTTTGAAAAGCAGCTTGGAAGAGTTTGAATTGGGTTGAGCAGCTATTTAGCACTCTATTGGTTAAGGGTTTGATTCCCATTGTTGTTGTTGTTTTTCTGTCTTTGGGCAAGACTTGTAATGGCGCACTGCTTCCATTTGTTAAAGAAACTTGGTGTAGCGATATCTAAATATCTAGAGCAGCTGTTGGTCAGGGGTTCAGATCCCAGTGACTTTATCCATGGGAAAGACACCTAACCACACTGTTCCCCTGATTCTTTGAAAGCTACAGGTTACTATTACTATTACTACTATTTACTGTCCTTTAAGTTTATGTTTAAATGTGCCAACATGTTCCTTTTAAGACCACCTTTAAATTAAGTTCTTGGTTCTATCAGCTAAAGTAGCTTTGCAATGTTTTCTTAGCTTGTCAGATTTACAACAATGAGCTCTTAAAGGTTTGTACACAACTGTGGTAGTGTAATGCAACTTAATCTATGTGTGACAATGTATGAGGCTGCTCCCGCTGTCTGTGGGAGAGGCTGAGTCACTGGCTGCGGCATCAGCAAACCTTTGATAACAATAGCTGCTTCATATCAACATCTTGATATTTATTTAAAGAAGTCTATAAAGTTAAATTTCCAGTTGCTCTTCCTTTGAAAAATAATTACTAGACAGGTCTAAAGGTTTATAAAATTATACAGCAAAGTTTAACACACGTCCACTGATGTGTAGAAGTACAGATGGGAATACAGACTTGGAGATTTAAAATGGAAAAGCAGGCAGACTTGGTTGGCATTCTATAGGTTAAGGGTTTGATTCCCATTGTTTTTTTGTTTTTTTTTTGGTTGCACTGTGGGAAAAAATGATGTGATGAATCCTTTGTCATCCAGTGTGAATGTGACCCTTTAGCCTTGACTTACCTGCTTGGTTACCCAAGATCTTTACCTGCTCATCTCTAAGCCCATGTCAGTCCTAAATGGCATTATGGGAAGATCCTTTCTTTTTAAGCTGGTGGAATGGATATGACCTGGAAAACTCAGAATGTAACCCAACTAGCCACTCATGAAGCCGGTTCATACTCCGAGACGAACAATTGTCTTCCTGATTTTGACATTTCATCTTCCAGGAGAAGCTCAAGCACAGAATCCATTGAAAGTCTATCGATTTAATTTTGAAATTTCAAATCGAAATCAAATTTGTTTGGATAAAAAAATCATATTTACACAATCAGTGACTCTAAAGTGAACTAAGGTGGAATTTGCATTATTAAAATCATAAACCTTATTTGTTAAAATGGATTGACGAAGTGGTTTAACATTTTCCTAAAAAGAATAGATTCCTTTTTGGTCAATAGTTTATTTCTTTTTAACCAGTTACCTTTTCTAAGTTAACAAATAAAGGCGATGAATGCAGACGCCTGTAATGAAGCCATCTGTCAGATCAACCCCTCAAACGTCTGACCAACCAAACTGCCCTTATATGGCAGATGAGTATATGCTTGGGTGATTAAGCCATTCGGGTTAAACTTACTCTGAACAACGGAAGCCCAAGACGACTGAAACTGGAAATTCAAATGAATCATTAAAATCAATGTATTGCCCACCCCCACTTTAATTATGATTATGTTCTTTTTAGCCCAAATCAAAAAACCTGTGTTGATTCCTAGGACATAGTTTCTGCAGAGTGGCAGTAGTTCATTCGAAATGTGTGGGCAGGACCATTGGCCCCTCTCTTCTCTCCGTTACTGAGAGCGATCTGTTTACACTCTCCTGCTAGCTTACAGCCCTCCACACCCCCAACCTAACATTACCGATGCAACAAAAATGGCGGTGGTGATATTGGAGCTATCCAGCCGTACAGTTTTGAGCCAGATGCCTGTTCCGACTATGAAAACGAAGACCTACAAGCGGGCGACAAGAGCGTGGGCCTTGTGGTCCAGCGACTGTAGCCCATATTTCACTGCTACAGGGTTTTTAAAACAGGATCCCCCCCCCCCGTCTGCTCCTGATTCACAAAGATTTGAATAAAGAAATACTCAGAAAAGCACAATTGATCTTATGTCATCCATCAGAAAAAGACAACAAGAGTATGTTAAAAACACACCAAAAAAATCCCTTTTCGACGGAGTGGGTCTTTAAAGCAAAGGGGAGTTTGAGAGTAGCAAACCTCACAGTGAAGAAGCTATATAAGGGTTTACTCTGCTGTGTGAAATGAAAGCTCAAAAAACTGCTTTCTGTGTTAGTAATCTATGCAATTTGATTAGTGATTACCTAGTTATGAGTACCAGAGAAAAAATGAATCAAGTACTACATGTAGGGGGGAAAAACCAACATTGTAGATTTAAGAAGCTTTTTAGTTTTAAAAGGAGATGAAGATGTTTTTTTCTGAAACCCACCTCCTCTGCTCAGTTCTGCACGGAGTGTCGCCGCACATCCCCCTCCCCTGTCTCTATAAAAAGAAACAGGCAGGTGTGTTGAATGCCAAATGTAACGTCGGACGGCTTTTTATAGGTCTCAACTGGACCCTTTTACTGTTATGATTAATGGCAGCGGGCAAGTGGCTGCTGAGGGTGCCGGGTTGATTGCACTTTAGAGTGAAAATGAGATCCGTGCTAATGCTCGACCCATTGTTGTGAGTTTTTCGGACTTTTATTTTTTATCTTTTGTGAACTCGCAGACCCGATGAGGTGTCTGTCCTTTTTTTGCCGTGGCGAGTCCTCGCCTGCATGACTTGCATTCCTCTGCCCAGTGACCTTCAAGAGGATTGCAGTGAGGACACTCAAATTATTCTGCCCTTCCCGCTTAAATACAGTCGCACAAATGCCTTTTATAGTGACGTCAGTGTGAGCAGCCTTTTGTCCTCCAGCCCACAATTCATTCTATTTCTATGGCTGTGGTTTTATTCATCAGCATCACTTTTTTTATGTCTGGGGTTCAAAGTCTTTGTCACAAGATGTTAGAAATGATGAAAGACAGCATCTCTCCACACCTTACCCTCTCACTCCATCCTCTCTGCATTTGTCGTCTGCAAAGAATGCCGATATAGGAGCGGTTTCCATGGAAACACATTTCAGCCAGCGTTGGTGGCTGTGCTGTGACGTTTCTTGTGTCTGCTTCTGAGGCTGCCTTTTCTTTTTTCTTTTCTCTCTCTTTTGGTGTGAGACTAAAATCTGCAGCATATCGTGAGCATGCATACTAAACATCAGTCAAGCTGCTAATATTCAGAGATACACTTTGCATGCGAGCGTGCGACTTTGAGCAGGAGGGGATAAGTGCTTTTCAAGGATCAGGGATCTAAAAATCTGACACAGATATTGTTTTTAGCAGACATCAAGTTCTGAAAATACAGTCCGGTCATCATTTCTTTTTCTTTTGCCTGTAATACAAACACAATAAGGGATTTTCTGTGTAAATATGACATTTTTTTTAATCCATTACTGCTTCTACACGATGGAAGTCTTTTGAGCTTCCTATTATTTTGTACAGTAGGGAATGGGCCACCAATAGAGGTTATGTTTTGTCTATAATTTAGTTTGAAGTGTTTTTTCATCTTTACCTCAAACCTTTTGCTCTTCATTAGTGTTTGGTTTATTATTACTTTTCTGGAATCTGCTTTAGTTTTTTTGTTTTTGTTTTTAGTGGAATTTTAAGAATTGTCTTAAAATCAAGTCAACATTTTTTCATTTTGTACTTTCATTTTCCTGAAGATAAGTTCTCCTTTGAATGCAGAAGAATAAATTCATGTTTTTCAACAAACTCTCTTCTCTAAAGAGTTGCATGTCTGAGTATTATTTTAATATGAGATATAAACTTTGCTGCAAACTTTATTTTGCTTTATGAATAAAATCCACTTGTCAGTTTATGTATATATTTGACTGTAATGCGTGAGTGATGCCCTTTACCTACAGAGCACTCTGTAGGTTTTGTTCTTTCTTTTTCTGTGTTTGAACTTTTGTTTGTAGTCATGCAGTAAATTCATTTTACATCTGGAGTTCCAAAGGATCTGCTTGCTGCATGTAAAACTGCAGACATGTGGGGACCGTCAAAAAGTTACTCCAAAAGATCCCCATTTTTTAAAATCTACAATCCAGGACAAATAATCAAATGTACATCACAGACACTCATCACATTTAATACAGGTTTCAAATACATTTTTAAATAATTAAAATACCATTGCTCTTCCTCTAATAGTAAAGAACAATTGTCGGCTTTGTAGACGTTTTTGTGTCCCCTTGCCTTGGAGTTTGATTTTTTTTTTTTTTTTAAAGTTTTTAGTTCTAAAGAAAATTACTGCGAAAAACAGTATATCTCTTGGGAAAAAAAAAGGCTAAAACATTTTAGATTTTGAAAATTAAAACTGGAAAACGAGAAGATAAGGAAACATCTACAAAGGGTATTACTTTGACTATTGTGGCTTACTGTAATGGAGTAAAGTTTTTAAGTGGAATCTGTATTCACAGCAATGAGTGTCTAATATAGTTTTGATTTTTCCTGTGTTTCTGACTGTCTGGGATGTTTTGTTGTACTTTGTTGACGGTCCCTGCCTGTCTCTGCAGCTTTACCTGCAGACCAGCTTCAAGGCAAACGTGAAGCTCAGCCGGCAGATCCTGTTTAACTCATAGCTACAGACAAAATGAAGTGTTCATCCTTGACATAGACGCCGTGGCTGTCAATCACTTTCTAATTGATGATCAGCTTGTAGTTTTCATGCCTTTGTGGTTCAGAAAGAATGTACTGTAAAAAAAAAAAGTTCTTTTTAAAAATGCTGGAAACAACGATAAAAAAAACACACACACAAAATTATTTAGAAAAACAAAATAAATAAATAATTAAAAAAAAAACCTCAAAAATTATCTCAAAAACAACGTGTTTTTGAATAAATGCAATAAGTTTCTTGACCTTTGGTAGTGAAAATACATTTAAAAGTTGCATTTTATGGAAATAACTTTTTCCTGTCTTTCTATATCTTTCAGGGAGCGTTTGGAGCCCTGCAGAAGATCTGCGAGGACTCTGCTGAGATCCTGGACAGTGACATGCTGGACCGCCCACTTAATGTCATGATCCCCAAGTTCCTGCAGTTTTTTACACACAGGAGTCCTAAAATTAGGTATTTAAACTTTCATTTTTTTCTGCTGAACATTTCTGTATTTGTTGGCTGTTTTGTAAGAAAAAACCCGTCACCTGAACCTTGAGAATTTGGACTAAGGATATGCAAGTCAAAGAGAAATATTTATGTTTTTTGAAAGACGAACAGCTAAGTAAAAGAGGATGTCAGTCAGTAAATTATGAAACATATTGTCAACATAAAAAGGAAACATTTTAAACGCACGTTCTGGTCTTGGTTCCTTTTTTCAACCTTCTTTTTCTATTTCATTTTTTCCTTTAGTTTGAATGAAACAAAGGATTTCAAAGCAAAGACACAGATAATAAGAATAACTGAGTAGTAGCTGACATCAAATTAAAAGAATAAAGTCAAAAAGATGCCATTAATGTTTGATTACTTTGTCCTAATATTTATTTTTTTCCTCAAAACTTCTAATCCCGTTTCATATGGATTGATTGTTTCCCTTTTGAATGCAGTCATTATAACTACTTTGTTATCACTGCTAGAAAATTGATTTCAAAGTCAATTTTAATATCTATATATTTTTTTTGAATTTCTTATTTTTAAATTATTTTAGAATTTTGACTTTTTTAAAAATCCAAATGTAGAAAGTCCTTAAAAAAGTCAAGAAAAAGTCATTGTTAAATAAGTTTGTGATTCCGTTTGACACAAACAGGGGTTCCTCATCTCCAGTGATTTATTCTTTTACTGAAGTATCTGCACAGAGAGCAGAGCAGAGCTGAAGGCATGGAAAAAGAAGAAAAGGGGCTCTAAGGAGCTGCTGTTTGTGTTCCAGGTCTCACGCCATCGCCTGTGTCAACCAGTTCATCATCAGCAGGACTCAGGCGCTGATGCTTCACATCGACCCTTTCATCGAGGCAAGTCTGGCTGAAATACGGCCGTGGGTGTTTGATGCTGAAGAAATAAATATTTTGTGTCTTTGGCAGAAAGAGTCCAGAGCAGATGGAAGTAAAAAGGACCAGATTTTAAATATATATGTTTAAAGAAATAACACTGGCATGTTTTTTAGGTCAGGATACAATTTATAAATCTGATTTTTGCTTTTTAGATAAAAACACAACCCCCCCCCTCCCAAATGAATTATTTGCCATATTTTCTGCATTGTTTTGAATAGTTTTATGCAGAATGAATAAAAAATAAATTAATAAAGTAATTCAAAGAAAATACTACTAATAGTTTCTTCCATTTTTTAAGTGGTAGTTGGTAAAAAACATGCAGTATTTTGGGTTTGTGAGGTTTGGAGTGATCTGAAAGTGAAAGTATTTGGCCGTTAGATGTTGAATTTTCTCTCCCCCAGAACCTGTTTGCTTTGGCGACTGATGACGAGCCGGAGGTGAGGAAGAACGTGTGCAGAGCTCTGGTCATGCTGCTGGAGGTTCGCCTGGACCGCCTCCTGCCTCACATGCACAACATCATCGAGGTGAACAGGCTGAGAGTCCTTCATGTTGCTTCAATGGGACTGAGCTTTTTTGTTATGGTTTTGTTGATCGAAATGGGCAATTAGCACATTCGACGTAAGACCCCTCAGTCTTTTCCGGTTTAGAGAGGCGTAACGGTACTGTTAACATGAAAATGGCTGAGTCTTAAATGTCCCACTCCAATCATCTGTTGATCTATGATAAAAGCTTTCGTAGTGGTCTTTAAATTATGATTATGCCATTTTAGCCATCATTTTTTTTTAAACAGTAGTTTTCTAGGACATAGTTTCTGCACAGCGGCAGGAGTTCATCAGATATTTGCTTCAGGACTGTTGGCATGGAGTAAGCCCGCCCCCACTTCCCTTTATTCATCTGTTGCTCTCCCACTAGACAACAGTCCCTTACCACCCCAACCTATCAGTGCCAGTGCAGCAGAAATGGCGAACAGTATGAACATGCTATAACAAACATACAATGAAAAAAAAAAACAGATGAAAAATTAATTTTAGCTGGGTAGCTCGGTTGGTAAGGTGAGAAGCTACCACGCAGGAAACCAGGGTTTGATTCCCGGA
Source organism: Oryzias sinensis (assembly GCA_037389245.1). Taxonomy (NCBI): domain Eukaryota; kingdom Metazoa; phylum Chordata; class Actinopteri; order Beloniformes; family Adrianichthyidae; genus Oryzias; species Oryzias sinensis. The sequence goes on from CM074502.1 coordinate 4,601,427, forward strand.
GGGGGATGAACAATGGTACTGGGGGCAATTACCATATCAATGGCGAGCAATTAACATCACCTGGTGAGGGCCCTTGGGCAAGACCCTTAACGCTACTGCGTCCCAAGCGCGGTTTAGCGGCAGCTCACTGCCGGAATAACGTGACTGGTTGTCTTTTTTCGGGAAATAGACGTATACAGTTAACCGCAAGTGCCAACTGTAACTCACCGGACTGATTTTTAACCGAAAATACGTCACATAGATCCGTCCATATAGCCCATTGAAGATGTTTGTGGTTAGAGTTTTTGCTTCCTTCTTGAACAGTTCTTTGATTTAATTTTTATGAGTGAAATGATGGTTTAAAGTCCAGGTTTTCCCTGACTTTGGTTGCAGTACATGCTTCAGAGGACTCAGGACCAAGACGAGAACGTTGCCCTGGAGGCCTGCGAGTTCTGGCTCACTCTTGCGGAGCAGCCTGTGTGCAAGGAGGTTCTGTGCGGTCACCTCTCTCAGTAAGATCATCCCTGAGCTCTGCTGCCGCCATCATTACAAGCATGGATGATTCATAGCAGCCTCAGCAGTGAGCCAGAGAAGGCCTTGTAACTGAATGAGATTTGTCCACATCTCCTCACGGGCTGATGAAGAACCCCGCTGGCCGTTGACCTCCCTTGTGACATCTGTCACTGAAGCGCCACGTTAAACTGTGCCCAAAGTGGAGTCAGTGATGAGTGATGACTGTGACTGACCCATCCTTGCTCTTTTTCCCCCCACCTTTCCCTCTGGCTCGTGCTCCAGGCTCATTCCAGTGCTTGTCAACGGTATGAAGTACTCAGAGATTGACATCATCCTGCTCAAGGTCAGTTTATATACTCTAATGTGCACCTTGTGGTGTGAATTGCGTCATGACTCAGATTGACAGACAGTTGAGTTTAGCTGTCTGCACCCGTCAGTGCCCTTGAGTTGTCTTCTCTGAAATTTTAGTTGGAAATGTGACTTGTATCTTTTGGGGTTTTTTTTGCCAGGGCGACATAGAAGAGGATGAAGCCATTCCAGACAATGAGCAAGACATCAGACCTCGCTTCCACCGCTCCCGCACGGTTGCCCAGCAACACGAGGGTGACGGGATTGAAGAAGAGGACGAGGAGGATGATGAGCTGGATGATGATGACACCATCTCTGACTGGAACCTGCGTGAGTTAGTCTGTAAAATCGGAGCTGTGCAGTCTTGTCTTTTTTATTTTATTGGTTTGTAACTCTTCGACTACTTGGAAGTGATGGTTCTTTCTGTTTGTGTCGTGCGTGTTATGTCTGTGCACTCCTGCTTGTGTTTCCTCAAACATCAGGAAAATGCTCCGCGGCAGCGCTGGACGTGTTGGCCAACGTGTTCAGGGACGATCTGCTGGTCCACATCCTGCCTCTGCTCAAAGAGTTGCTTTTCCACCCAGAGTGGGTAGTCAAAGAGTCTGGCATTTTAGTGCTGGGGGCTATAGCTGAAGGTAAAAATACAAAGAGGGATTTTACATTTGGAGTTTGCCCTTTAAAGCCACAGTTATCCTCTTTTTTTCCCCTGTCTTCAGGCTGCATGCAGGGCATGATCCCATATCTGCCTGAACTCATCCCACATCTCGTCCAGTGCTTGTCTGACAAGAAGGCGCTGGTGCGATCCATCACCTGCTGGACTCTGAGCCGCTATGCCCACTGGGTCGTCAGCCAGCCCCCGGACGTCTACCTGAAGCCTTTAATGACGGAGCTGCTGAAGCGGATTCTAGACAGTAACAAGCGCGTTCAGGAGGCCGCCTGCAGGTGAGGAGGAGGACTGTAACAAGTATCTGAATGCAACGTTCCTTCCCTTGTAGGGTTATAGATGTTTTAAGGTTTTTAACTACACTACAAACTTTGCACACTTTTCTCAGACAGACATGAACATTTTCCCCCTTTTTATTCTTGTTTAAACTCTAAAAGCAGATAAGCTTTATATATAGCTGACAATTTGAATTTTAAAAATACAATGAATAAAGATTTTATAACATGACATAAATCTTGGGATCGATAATGTGACGTCATGAGACTGCCATTAAGGATGGAAAAACGATGGAGAACATTTTGAGGATTTGTTGTTAAATGATACCAAGCAACAGTGATGTTTAGGTTTTGTTGATTGCTAAAATCAACCAGAAAGAACAAAAAAATTACGAGTGTGACATTGTTTTCAGACCCACTCCATTGAAAATCATATTGTAGCATTGTTCTCATTTTAGAGGACATATATGAAATAATTTGAGCTTGAAGTGTGTTTCTGAGTATTTTTTCAAATTGTGGTGAATCAGAAGCAGATGAAAAAATGGCGTTTGAAAACGTTGTCATTTGTGACACAGCAACTGAAACGTGAGGGCCGGAGTCTCCCTGCTCCACTTGATTCCGATTCCAATTTGTTAAATAGAGCCATGAACATCTTCATTTTCCTCGTCTGAGATGGCATCTGGCTCAAAACTGTAAAGCTGGATAGCTCCAATATTGCTCGCCATTTTTGTTGCTCCGCTAATGTTAGCGAGGGGTTGTGAGGGGCTGTGAGCTAGCAGGAGAGAGTGTAAACGAAGGGAGGATGGGATATCAGCAGAGGCTTATTTCTGCACCAACTTTGTGTTGAAATTTTTGTGTTTTTATCTGTTTTGTTTAGTTGATTCTGATCTCCTGTTCTAAATAAAGGTATAAATTATGCTGATTTGGTACACATTATTCTAATTTTTTAGCAACAATTCAGACATATTTAGAATAAATAGTAAGAACCGTGGTTTGATCTGTGTATTGTTGATCTAGATTTGTGAATCAGAAGCGATCCACAGCCCTAGTCTGAACCCACTTTTTCTCTCTTTCTGTGTTGTAACTTCTGAAACTCTCCCTGAAAGTGCCTTTGCCACGCTGGAGGAGGAGGCTTGCACAGAACTGGTGCCCTACCTGGCGTTCATCCTGGACACCCTTGTGTTCGCCTTCAGCAAGTACCAACACAAAAACCTGCTGATCCTTTACGACGCCATAGGAACGCTGGCCGACTCTGTGGGACACCACCTCAACAAACCAGTAAGCTGCACTGCTGCGTGTGCACTTTCACTTCATGTTTCTGCCTGGATGACACACGCATGGCACAGCTTCCCCATTTTTGAGAACTTTGTTATGCAACTTCTGAAAAATTACAGCTGTGATGATTTGCCAATGTCACATTAGGATAATAATTTGTCTACAACAGAGAAGTTGTGTTGCCATGTCGGTTAAAATGTCTGGTTTGACTGCATATGTTAAACAAATTGTCTAATATTTTGACTGAAAGGATTCATTTTAGCACTTTACTAACACATATATACATTTTTTATCGCTGTAAATTATGAACTGAAGCACAGATGTTGAAGAAGTAGAGCTGAGAAAAGAGAAGCTAAGAAAAGAAGAGGACAACCATTTTTTTTTAAAGATATTTCATAGATAACAATAGCAGAATTCTTTTGAAATTCCAAGGATTTGACCAAGTGTGTGTCCGAATTGGTCTCTGCAAAACACCAGTGTGCATCGATGCTCACTAGATTGGTGAATATAGACCACAATGCATTGCATTTTTTTTTTTTATAACTTAAGTTTTATTTTTCATTTTTGTAAACAAGATATAGAACACTTGAACATGACATCAAACAAATTAAGTCTTACAAACAAAGAGAAGAAAACGAAAGAAAAAAAATGATAATAATAAATAAAAATAAATAGATAAAAAAGGCAAGGGAAAAAGAAAAAGAAAATTTAACATGTCAGCCACCATTCCAGAAATGTAAACACGTCATACATTGCCCAGTGAGTTTCTATATACAGTCCATCTGTCCCATTTTTCCTTAAAATGTCTTTCTCTCAATCTTAAAGCAAAAGTCATCTTTTCCATGATAGACCACAATGCATTGCATTTAAACCATTTTTCATTTGAAAAACTGTACGTAAATGTATTTTTAAGGACTCATCATCCATATCATCAGAACACAGTGGCTTCATAAATAATGTTCATAAAATGTTCAGAATTTTAGGTCTTTTTACTGCGGCAAATGGAAGACGTCATACTTGCTGTTAAAAACGTGAAAAAGTAGCGAGCATGTGTCTGAATTACGTTAAAATCACACCGTATAGTCTTTTAAGGCTTTCGGACACAGCTCTAAGTTTCCATAACACTTTTATAACTTTAGTCTGATAACATCTACAGGGATGTAATAGCACTGTTAGTATTAACGCTGTGTCCGTATAACAGCTCAAGAAAGACAGCTTAGACATGAAAGGCCAAAAGTCAAAATAACTATTTGGCTCAGAAACATGTAATGTGAAGATTCATGATGCTACAATAAATGTAAACACATGATTGTGCATATGATCTTGGATATGCTTCTTTTTATGAACTATGGACTTTATAAAGAGATAACAAACCATTCTTAAAGACATTTTAGAATAAAAAATCAGCTCAAACTTTGTTTTCTCGTCATTTATTTAAAAATGATTAAAAATCATAGATGTTTTCTGGATAATATCAGAAGAATGCTGGATATGATAAATAAACTAAATAAAATGCTGATGCACAGTTTTGCTAAGTGAAACTATGGTGTCAAATATGAAGTAAAGTGGTCCTGGAAAAGCTCCCTGAAGCAGCACACCTTTGGTTACAGTCTGTGAGGGAGAGAGTCCAGCTTGTACTTGCTGAGTTTTGTCAATACTAATACTTTTCATTGTCATATAAAAGCCTCATCTCTTGTTTTTCAGGAGTACATCCAGATGTTGATGCCACCACTGATCCAGAAGTGGAATCAGCTTAAAGATGAAGACAAAGATCTCTTTCCTTTATTAGAAGTGAGTTTCCTTTTCAAACACTCCCAGAATTTCTCTTTTTTTTTAAACAAGACACCATGTCGGTGGTTTCAGTGGAAACCGTTCACGTCAGCTCCTCACCGAGTCCTCTTCCCGCCTTCCCCTCTCAGTGTCTGTCCTCTGTAGCCACGGCGCTTCAGAGCGGCTTCCTGCCATATTGCGAGCCCGTGTACCAGCGCTGTGTCAACCTGGTCCAGAAAACTCTGGCTCAGGCCATGGTGAGTAGGAAACACCTGCTTGTGGGCTTTCAACCTTCAACTGTTGCAGCCGGTCTCCTTTTCATCAGAAGGAAATCATTTCTGAAACAGTTTGATTTAAAGGCCTGCAAGGCTCATAGAGTCATTGCATGAAGATGAAAGTGACTCTTTTGGTTTTTGTCCTTAATTGACGCTCGCACAGTTCTTAAAGCAGCTTTACAACAATGCACAGTTACAGCAGAAGCATAAACAAAGCCTTCATTGTAATCAACTTAGTCCAGCTGCTGGCTCATGCCCCTTCAGACACATCAAAAGAGATGCTGCAGAAACTATTATTGTTTGTTATGTGCTTTGAAAAGACTGTTAAATCTTAGTCTTTGCTGCAGACGTGGACTGGACTGCACTAAAGACGATCCATTGCTGTATTGAGTACAGCAATGGTTAGCAAAAATGAAAATGAAGCTGTCGCGTGGGGATCCTTAAAATCCTTACATCCTTAATTATTCTCATAATTTGAGATAAATATTGAGGTATTTGTTTAAGCATTTAATACCCAAAGAAATCATTTTGTAAATGTCAGGCACCACACTAGATTTAGGGGATGTTTGGCGACATTTAGCCTCACAAATACACTTTCTCCCTTTTGTGTTTGTTTCTTTTTATTTTCCTTTAGGGCACATGTGTCAAACTCAAGGCCCGGGGGCCAAATGTGGCCCTCCAGGTCATTTTATGTGGCCCGTGAGAACATAAAAGTTTTTAATTTCTTAAAATAAAAATAAAAAATTGGTGTGTATTTATTCATATCTAGGGGGAATCGGACTTGAAATATCAGATTGGGCAGCTATACATTAGAACCTAAACACTGTCCTTATAACCTAACCCGACAGAATCAAATGTAAAAGGATTTATGCTAGAGTAACAATCAAACATATGTTTTTTTATGCAACTGCAATTGTCACTTTAAAAAGTTATAATAAATAATGAGTTATTTAACATTAAGGAGTAGTTACATTTAGTTACATGTTTAAGTTAAATCTGGCCCTTTGAGGACAACCACTATGCTCATGTGGCCCTCTGGGAAAATTAGTTTGACACCCCTGCTTTAGGGGATAAGGGTGTGAAGAGTTCGAAGAAAAAATATATATTTTCTGTTATGTTATTTTGTTAAAAACATATTTTAATTGGCATTTAAATTTTTCCTTTGTGGACATTACTTTATATTGAAAAACAACCTAAGAATCCAATGTTTACAAGGCTTTCACTTAAGTGAGATTTTCATCACAATAAACAAAATCAGATGGAATAGTTAGTACCTGTTATTTAGCTTTCATTTGATTTCAACTGTCAAATCAGGTTTATTTAAGGTATAAATCTAAAGAAAACTACTTTTTCTACATGCAAATAGGTTAATATATAATAAACTAATATAGGTTTAAGTTTTTCTTTGGATTTGGATTTGTAATATTGCTGCAAAGAACCAAGAATTTGAGCAGAGTCACAAGCTGTTGTTGGTATTTTCAACAATGTGGAGTCTATTGTAATATGAGCTGTACAAAGATGCTAGAAAAGTTAATGTGCTTCAATGAAAGCTTTTCCCCCTCCTTTTACTTTCTATTTTATCAGAATTATAGTGAGAATAAACTGTATATATGAAAAATACACCCTATACCTGTGGTGACCTGATGTGTTGAGTTCATTTGAAACCAGTTTTTTAGCCCTTTTGACCAAACATTGCATCATCTAACCTCCTTTCCTTTAAAGAAAAGCAGATTTATGGGAAAAGGGCGCACACGTGTCAACCTGCCTCGCCCCATTTAAGCTATGTGTCAAATCCTAAATATATAAAATGACACTATTAAGGAAAAAACAAATCACCCAGGTATTTTTTTCTTGTAAATTAAGCCTTTAAATGTAAAAAAAGAGTAATTTTACAACAGATTTTATTTCAATTTTATTTTATAACAAGTCATCTAGCTGTTGTATGATGAAATGTGTTGGCTCCACTTACTGTTTGGTTTCAAAGGAGCTTTTAGGAAGTGAAAGTGTTCCTCTGCAGTCTGTCAGTGAATATTTTAAAGGACTCCAATCCAAGTTCAGAAACTTTTCTAGGGCACACCACTGCCCCCAAGTGGTGAAACTGTGAATTAATGGCACACTCAGATGAAAATTGTGTTTTTGGTGTATTTACATGTTCTTGTGGCGTTTTGGGGATGATGGAGGACATATATTATGAAAATTAAGCTTAAAATTGCATTTCTGGGTATTTTTTTATTCAAATTGGGGATCATGGGCAGATGAAAAAATGCCGTTCGGATTGGACCTTAATTGTGATGTAGAAAAGAGGGGAAGGGGGATGGGCTTGTTTTGCGACAACAGTCCCAAACACAATTCAGAGGGAAATTTCTAATGAACTACACGACCACTGCAGAAACTACAACACATCTTTTTTTTCATCTTTTTTTGGCTAAAAAGGACATAGTAGGGCGACAGTGGCTCAGGTGGGGGAGCGCGGTCGTCCAATGATCGAAGGGTTGGCGGTTCGATCCCCGCTCCCACCAGCCAAAATGTCGTTGTGTCCTTGGGCAAGACACTTCACCCTCCTTGCCTCCAGTGTGGCTCCACTGGTGTGTGAATGTGTATGAATGATCCCGGTGATGGTCAGAGGGGCCGTAGGCGCGAACTGGCAGCCACGCCTCTGTCAGTCTGCCCCAGGGCAGCTGTGGCTACAACCGTAGCTTACCATCACCAAGTATGAATGAGGAGTGAATGAATAATGGACATAATGTAAGCGCTTTGGGTGTCTTGAAAAGCGCAGATAAATCTAATCCATTATTATTATTATTATAGTCAGAATTAAGACCACTGGTAACGCCTTTACAATAGATCAGACAATAAGAGTGGGTCTTAAACATCTTACAATTTTAACCTGCGTGTTAGATCTTACCTTTGAGCAGAGCACACTCTTCAGGTGCTTTTTCATAGAAAGCCTGGATATGTGTTTTTAAAGCGCTTGTGTTTCTGTTCTTTTGTTTTTGTAATGTCTTCAGCTTCATCAGTCACAGCCTGACCAGTATGAGGCTCCTGACAAAGACTTCATGATCGTGGCTTTGGATCTCCTCAGTGGACTGGCTGAAGGTTTGGGAGGGACCATTGAGCAGCTGGTTGCCCGTAGCAACATCCTCACCCTCATGTACCAGTGTATGCAGGTAAAGGGCTTAGCAAGCATGAGCCACCAATGAGCAGCTTTGGGGTTTTTAACCGTTTCTGTTTTTTTGTGTCAGGACAAAATGCCAGAAGTGCGGCAGAGTTCTTTTGCTTTACTCGGAGATCTGACTAAGGCTTGTTTCCAGCATGTCAAACCATGCATCGGTGAGTTCTGCATCTCTAAAGCCATGCACGACGCAAAACTTTGGGTTAACTGCTAAAGTTTTTACTTTTTTCCTCCCCCAGGTGATTTCATGCCAGTACTGGGCACTAACCTAAACCCGGAGTTGATATCAGTGTGCAACAATGCAACCTGGGCAATCGGAGAGATATCTATACAAATGGGTCAGTCATTTTCATTTCTCTTTATACCGTTTTTATGAAACATATCAAAACAGAATCATGTTTGGAACATTTCCCCCTCCTATGCATTCTCACTCAGGGCCTGAAATGCAGCCATACGTTGCCATGGTGCTGCACCAGCTGGTGGAGATCATTAACAGGCCCAACACTCCAAAGACTCTTCTGGAAAACACAGGTACCACACGGTGGCAGTGCTGAGCCAACCAGCCAGGTGGCCACACACACAGGGAGGTGCCCACTCACCGCACACACTAGGATTCCTGTGTCCCCCCCCCCTAATCTCCATCCAAACAACCCTCCCCAAAGAATGAGCCTTACAGGTTTTGAAATTAAACTTCTCTGTTATTGATTTGCAACCTGGCTTTAGAAGCCTCAAAGTTGGGATAAAAGACAAATCAAACATCTGCTGGAAAGTTCTTGATGCTCTTCCAAAGAATGAAACCATGTAAGAGCCCAGTCTTAGGGTTCTCTAATGTGGACTGACTGTTTAAGACACGAACTAGCCTCACAGAAATGCTGATTTATCTAATCAGTTTAACACAACTAATCCAGAATGAATGAAAGAATCCTTAAACGGGCAAACATAGGGACATATCTGGAGAAAAAAAATCAATTCTTGAACTGGTTACACTTAGCTACTTTCATTTTATTCTACCTTTGAAAATTGCTGAGTCAAAATTAGCACAGTCAAGATGAAAATTTACCAAAACGTGTGTGCAAGGATCAAAATGTGACCTGCCAAAACCCCAAAGACAAATTAGGGACTAAGTAGATGTGTTCCTGTTTGTTTGCTGTCAGTTTATGTGTTGCTTTTATTTACTGTTCTTTAAATGTGGATGCATATCTGCCAATAGATGTTAAATGTTGTTAAGAATGGCCAACGTTTGATGCAGGATACACGACCACTCCGACCGCCATTTGACCTCCTTATGCACGTTTTCATTCGCCAAATTGAAAACGCCTCCTTCTAGCCCTGTGGCAACACCAAACGTCATATTAGAAGACATTTCCAAGAGCACCAGCGTGTGACTGGAACTAAATTCAAACCAGATCAACCATTAGATCAATCATTACCCAGAAAGCAAGAAAATAAAAATAAAAATATTTAAAAACATGGTTTTAAATGGGAGTGGTTGGGAATTCTTGGAGTGCGTGACGGCACTCCTTAGTTTCACTGATCAGGTGATCCTGCACTGAACTTTACTCTGATGAGCACACCATCTGCTTTCTGCATGTGTCATTGGACTGTTCATAAATGCCTGTTTGTTAATAAGATTGTTGCATAGTTTTGTGTCTCTTAAACTTAGGTCCTCCCTCCTCTCTGCCTCATAAGAACCTGCTGTGCTGGATACTAGTCTCCCTCCATGTAGTTGGCTTGGAGTAACCTTGTCTTTTTCTTTTCAAAAAGAAAACAAAGAGCATTTTCTGTTTTGATTCTGAAGGTGAACATTTGTAAAGTTTAAGGGAGAAAAATCCTGTTGACTCCCACACTAGCCCGTGTGTGGAGGCGTCCAAATTTAAGCCCGTTTTCACGCTGGATCAGAAGATCTGTGAAAAGAAGACGCCATCGTTTGCCTTTTTTCTATGAATGTCTTGTCAAAGCTGTCGATGTGTTCTCCCTTAAACGTTCTGTATGTCTTTTTTTAGAGTGTCATATTTTACATTACTCCCCTCACAAGTGAAAGGGGCTGCGATGATCTAGTGAAATCTTCTGTTTATTATCATACACAGATTCTGTTGATTTATGTCTCTGAGTTGTTTGTTTTTTCTTTATTTTTTTCTCCTTCCCTCCTCATTGCTCATGTCTTGGTTGGCGTTTGGTGGTGTGTAACCGTGATTGCGTTACCTTAGCAATAACAATTGGTCGTCTTGGTTACGTTTGTCCTCAAGAGGTGGCTCCCATGCTACAGCAGTTTATAAGACCCTGGTGTGTATTATTCAATCTTTTATTTAATTCATCTCTCTGCTCTCTTCTTCTGTCGCCTGTTCCTCCCTTCTCTCCCCTGCTGCTCTCCTCTTCTCCTCCCTTATTCCTCTAAAAACAAAACAAAAAAGTCTTTTTTCAGTTTGGTTTCTTATCATTGCCAACCGTGTGACTAACCCTGTCCTCTTTTAGGTCTTACTTGTGTTTTTCCTTATTTTCTTTCTTTATTATGTTTGCCTCAGTAGCACCTTCATGTATTACACATTAGTTTGTTAAGTTCCTTTGTCATTGTTACCTGTCGCTAACAGCCTATAAAGATGCATGGGATCAGATTTGTTACATGCCTGCTGGTTCAACAACAGAGAAAGGAGGCAGCCTTTAATGCCGCCGAGCATTCCTCAATCCCTTTCTCGTTTCGTAGTCACCCAGCTGCATGTGGCTGTCCCAAAAATTATCCCGACCTTTTTCTAAAAGTAATGCTACTTCCGAGGTGCTATACTTGAGGTTTTGTTCAACACACTGCTCAGATACAAAAGAAGAGATGTTAGAAGAAACTAAGTGTTAAAAAATGCCGATTCTTTCTAGTTTTGTGAGCATGCCTAACGTCTTGTGCTAACTGCAGGAAGAAATGTGTTTAAACGTATTAAATTGATCGTGATTTATGTCGTACCTAAAGTTGTTTCTGAATAATTTGTCCGATGAGTTTGATGTTGAATTTGGACGTCACAATTGCCAGGTGCACCTCTCTGCGAAATATAAGAGACAATGAGGAGAAAGACTCCGCCTTCAGAGGAATTTGCACCATGATCAGTGTAAATCCAGGAGGCGTAGTGCAGGTGAGGTCCAGTTGGGCTCATCAGATTTTGGGCGGTTCTCTGAACTCAAACGTTGGCTCACCTCTCTTCTCTGGAACAGGATTTTATATTCTTCTGTGATGCAGTGGCCTCCTGGGTTAATCCAAAGGATGATCTGAGAGAAATGTTCTACAAGGTAAACATTCGACAAATGATTTTGCTGTCCTGTCTTTCCTCTAATGGCTGAAGGGATGGAATAGCAGCGCTTGAAAAGTTGTGCTGATGTTTTGTTTCAGATCCTTCATGGCTTTAAGAACCAGGTGGGAGAAGAGAATTGGAGGCGTTTTGCGGATCAGTTCCCGATGCCACTGAAGGAACGGTTGGCAGCCTTTTATGGGGTGTAGCTGTTTCCACCGCACTGTGGTCAGTGTCATCTCCATCTTTTCTAAGAGTTGGTGACAGGCGAATGAAGCCTCGTGAAGCTTTTGGCTTTGCACATTGACTGTATATGAGAACTGGATTGAGTGACATCACTCAGAGAAAATGGCTTACCTCTGGCTCCAGCAAAATTAAGTCAAGTCAGTCACCATTTTTTACCCCCATACAGACGCCGCCATGTTGGAAACAAAAAATCGTCATAAGCAACGATTGGTGCAAGTCGGTCTGTGTCAATGTTTCTATGGCAACCACTTTCACCAATCAAAAGTGAGCTTGTTGGAAGTCCACACCACTACCACTTGAAAGCGTGCTACACGAAATCTGTTAAACGTTTTGAACGCCGGACGTGAGATCACCTACTTTTATTAAGACATCTAAATGGCCAGTTTATAACTTGAATAACTTGCATTACAGACAAAAAATATGAAAAAATGTAGATTAGCAAGAAGATGTTAAAAAAATGTGGCAGAGCAAGAATGGTTATTCTGACAAATAGGATGACTGAGTATTATCCGTCTCTATAGAAGTCTATGGGATTCTGCTGGTAGTTCCTGTTTAGAACCACAGGGAGAAGGGGTCAATTAGTCCAGTTCTCATATACAGTCAGTAGCTTTTTACCAGAAAATTCTGCTGGATTCGATTGAACAGAAGATGTTGTAGAAATTTCACACAAAAACAACTTCTCTTTGGGCGAGGCACTACCCTAAACAAAGATTAAGCAGGAAGGAAAAAAAGAAGAAGAAAAGAAAACATTCTGGTTATTCTTGTCGTATTGCTATCATAAACAATTCTGGCACCACATTTTTTAACCTGACAATTTTCCAACCTTTTCATGATTTATGCTTTTTTTAATTTTACCATATGAGTTGGTATTAATTAAAAGTCTTAATCACATTTGCCCTAATGGGTGAATAAAGTGTCTGCTGGCGAAAAATGAATAAATCTGTACGGGGCACATGTATCAATGAAAAGTTCATTGATACGTGTTTTTTGTTGTGTTTTTTCAAAATCTAAAAGTTGAGACCAGGAGATCTTTTCTGTAGCTGCTAAAATTCGAAATATTGTATTTAGTGTCCAGCACCAAACTTCTTAATTTGAGGAGATGCTTAAAAGAAAAATAATGTTTTGAAATGCCGTTAACTGCTAAATCTAATGCTGCGTTCACACCAAATGCGATTCGTGCAGCAAATTAGCATCCACTGGCTGTGTTCAAATTCCCCGCTCAAAGGTTGTCCAAAAGGGTTTTCATAAACCTGTCGCTCCTGCCACATGTGGGAGGAGCTACATTCAAAGTTTTCAGCCTCATCGCAACATTATGAAAGACATGGATGAGGTTGAGATATCAAATTTATTTATTTTAAAGCTCTACAAAAGCGTTCATAATCACGTTTCTATGTCTGGGTTCATGAGATCATTCAGAGAATCTCCCAGTACGAGGAGCTTCACCTTCCACTGCAGGAGCGGAGCTGAATGACGGCTGCTTTCAACTGTACTTTCCGTTTGCGGACTAGCTGTCCCGCATTAGTCAGAAGAAGGAAAAAAATAAAAACAAGTAAATAAAATTGGAGGAAGTTTTGATTATTGTCTCCAGATAAATAAATAAAAATATCATAAAGTTCAGAAAAAGGAGAATCAGATTCTCCTCCATGTTGGGGCGGACTCAACCCACTAATGACATCATCAACATGTCACGAGGTAAAGCTGAGTTTTTGATTGGCTGACAAAATGCAAATTCTTCTTTAATTGAACAATAATTGAACTCTGGAAACATCGAGCCGCCACGCCCAAAAGACGCTGCCATTAGTCCGCCGCCACGCGCGTCTGTACATTGACTTAAACACATAACTGGACAGTCCTGGCGAGCGCATCCCGTTTGGTGTGAACGTGGCTTTAGCGTAGTGGTGATGGTGAAAAACCTGTCATGTTTGGTTGTCATCCTGATGAAGCCTCTCCTTCTCCCCGCAGGTCATTCAATGTGGGATTTGATGTAGGGAACCATCCCAGGGAACGTTACCCTTTACTAGGGGGGAAGGGTGTGCTCGCTGAGGGAGGGGAAGGGGTGCAGACCCCTCCTCAACTCAGTGGACGGGGTGGGAGGGAGGTGGCAGTAGCTGCAGTGCCCTTGTGCACGAGCTAAGGGGGAAAAGCAGAGCAACCTTTTCGTGGGAGGATCATTCACTTGTATCACAAACGAGAAAATGTTTTCTTTTCCTCTGTTGTTTTTCCCAATGTTTTTTATTAAAAATGGGGTTTAAGGCATATTTGCATTTCTAAGAAGGCTGTTCTTGAAAGAGGAAATTCTTTAGAGTAAGTCCTACCGAGGTGATGTAGCTTCAAGCCCTGAAATTTTCTCAAAGAGAACCAGATCGCCATTCACCAAACTTCCTGTAGCAAAGCAGAGGCTGTTAATGTTGTCTCCAAGGAGCCAATTTAAGGAACAGCTTTCCTGGGAAAGGGTAGCATGCTTTTATTATTGTGGGGGGAAAAAACTGTTAAGCATCAGTGATGTGTGTTGACAGTGGACATAGCTTACTGGATAAGGTTCTTTGGTCATGTGACTTTTGTACTTTTGCCATACTTTTGTTTCCTCTGCCAGATGGCTGCAGCCAAAGCGCTGCACCGTAGCACCACAGGGTGTAAGTTTGGGCTCTGTGTAACACCCCAGCGTGAACAGCAAGCCTCCGTTTGCTTCTGTGGTGTGAATGTAAAATTGATCAGCAGGCACATTGGAGCTTCAGCTGCTTTAGTGTTCTCTGTGAAGGAAAATCGAAGGAGACTATGCAGGTTAGCATCCTGCGTGTTTTATTGTTTTTATTTTTTTTTTTTAATTTTTGGGTCAATAAGTCGCTGTCTCTGTAATTGTGACACAAACCATCCAATCAATGTTAAATATGTTTCCTTTTTCCTGGTCGTTTGGCTTCCTGTGTTAACAGCATGATCTTTGGGGTGACTGTGTAATGTTTTGGGTGGTTGTCACTGTGAGGTACTTGGATGCTTTCATCTCTTGCATGTTGGTGGCCCCCCACACCCCAGCATATAGTGAGTGGGGAAAGGGGATTGTGGGAGGGAGGGAGGGGAGCTTCAACTCTTTAAAGTAAAACACGTATGTATCGCCACACTGAGACTTGTATAACCCAACACATGCTCTCCCTGAGCCGTCCCTCCCCGTCGCTGGATGTCGTTTTTAAATACTGTGAAAGTACAAGAATGTGTCTACTTGTGTCAAAATGTTTTTTTCTTTTTTTTAATTTTCTTTTTCAGCCTGGATGTATTCCATGATGAGGTAGAGAGGCTTCATTTTTGTTTAAGAACCCAGCCGGTGAAATTTCCTCTGCTGGTCAGAGCAAAAACTGCAGTATTTGAACCCTTTGTAACGCACTCTCACCTGATATTTACATAGAAAGTGCTTGAATAAATGCCAAACTCCTGACATGAAACACTGCTGCTACTCATGTAATAGAAAAAGCCATTTTGATGCAGCAGTTATTGGAGGGTCATTGGGACGAAGTTCCACGCTAGAAATACTCTTAAAACGTCAAATGTATCCAGGATAGGATCATCATCATGGAATACAAAGGCAAATTCTTCTGTGTCCGGTCATTTTGTGTGTGTTTTTTTAAGTGATTTTGTTTGTCACATTCCAGCTGTTTGGCATGCAAGAAAAAGAAGTCACCACATCCGTCAGTGAGAGATTGTGTCAATAAAAACGTGCAAAAATAATCCCCTCTATTACTGTGCCGTCCTCGACTCGACCGCTGCTAAGATTTCTTGTCGTCTTTTGCCACTTGAATATGTGTTTTGTAGTTTCTGACCTCAGGTTGTTTTGTTTTTTTTAGTTTCGAAGTGTTATTTATCTTTTTACCACATAAATGTACTCCTTTATGCATCTCCTCACTCGTCCAGTAAAAATGCAGCTCTTTGTGTTATGTAGCCATAGGTGTTTGCATTGACATCCATTAGCGTTGATCTATGCAACTCTGGGCCCTCAAATGTTGACGTCAATTGCAAAACTAGAGTTAGAACAATTCAGAGTAGTAACACTGCGTTTGGTCAATAGTTGAATCTCTGCCCAATGCCGTCGAACTAAATATTTCAATTATTTGGTGTTTTGTAATGAGATTATACTCCTACAAACAGCAGAAACGGTTGGCAACTTTTGCAAATACAAGTGTGACTTTCTACAAAGCTTTATTGAGATTTTCTATTTTTATAAACCACTCACCCATAGTGAAGAATGTCTACTCTTGTATTCAATTATTTAAACTTACAAATAGTATCTACTTCACCTTTTTTGCTAAACAAAGCATCATTTTAATAAACATTTTTTCCCTCTTTTTTAAATAAGCTGCTGAATTTTTAAGGAAAAAAAGTAATACTTTAGAACCCGCAAATATTTTGGATCATGCAAAAGATTCTATATTGTACTGTAGTAATTTTGTAATATTTGTAAAATGAAATAGTGAGTGTGACTGGTTACCATTGCTTGAATCTGAACATTGTTCCAATAAATTGTTTACATTATAAAGTTATGTGGGTTTTTTTTTCTTGCAATGTTAGCATAAACTGGAACACTGTCACATAAACCCTGAGAATAATCACAAATTTAGCTGTGGGTGTACATTTAAGAAAAAAAATATACACATGAATCATAAAAGATATTTTTTGCAGCAGATTTTTTAAATGTGACAAAGCATTGAAAAATTAACGTCCTGTTCTAAACAGGAGCTATCGAGCAGGGCGAATGGACCAAACTACTCACATATTTTCTGGGTTTTAAAGAGTATTGCGTTTTTGATATTTCCTAAGCTTCATTAACTAGAATGCTGTGCCCTCATTTGTACAGTATTAAGTTTTTCGCCGTTTCTCTCAAAAGGAAGTGACAATTTAATGTGCAGCAGCACATAGCTGAGTTTCAAATGACTAGAACATTCTCTGTAAGGAAAAAAGTTCAGTAGAAGGAGCTAGGTGCTCTTAAGCATAAAAAATATTTAGAACAGGAGTCTGCAACGATTTGCAAAAACATTGGGTTAGTAGATCTAGTTCATTTGGGGGGAGGGGGGTCACTCCTGCTTAGATTTCTGACATTTCAGGTAACTGAGAAAATTATGGAAAAAGGGTTCAAATATGATCAGAGTGGTATGTCTTTGGAATAAACTTGCAAGTTCACATTCTTATCTTCTGCTGCTGTAGGCCTAGTTGCTGACCAGATGCAAAGTTAGTCTTAAAAGTTCAGTAAAAAAAGTAGTTAAAGGATATAAATAATGAAGATAAACTAAAATTATGACATAAAATGCCATGTTTGTTTTGGCTTTCCTGCATTCTTAATAGAATTTGCAGCAGGATGATCTCATTTTGACACTAGGTGTATTTTAATTTGAAAGGAACTTGCATATGCTGCTGTCAAAAGTAAAAGAAGCTAAAATTGTTATACAGTATACAGAAATATAGCTCTGCTATAATTCAATTATCATAAATATTTGAAAACTATGTTTTATAAATGAACGGCTTAATGGACACAAAAACAAAGTGTATTTTTCTAAACAGAAAACTGTCGCACACTGGGTTTTAAGCAAGAAATTGCTAAATGACTCTTTTACTGTAAGGTTGCAGACCTGATGTTTAGGGAACAAACATCAATATTTGTTAAATATTTTCTTTTCTGAGTCAAAGTGTTTACCAGGAGTAATGTTTTCATATTAATATTCAAATATTATAGCCAGATTCCATGACCAGAGTTTGGGCCATCGAGGCACCCGCCTTCGACTGCCACCCCCAACCACATTGTTCTTTTGAGCTCTCCTAGAGGTGGTTGGCCCATGGGAGAGGGATCCCATGTCAAACCTTCAGGCTGGGGCCGACCGGAAAGATAGTTTGCCCTCCTGGCTGGGTGGAGTGCTCCTGCCCCCAGGTGAAGGAGTTAAATAACAGGGTCTTGCTCTTGATTGGGCGTGAAATGCGTCAGGCCGGTGGTGCAGCAGCCGCATTATGTAATTACAGCTGTACGGTAAGTGGTGGTGAAGAGAAAGCTGAGCCAGAAAGCAAAGCTCTGACTCTTGGTTCCAATACTCACCATGACCCAGAGCTCATGAGCAAAGAAAACGAGGTACCAAATAAAAGTGGCTGAAATCCTCCGCTGGGTGGCTGGGCGCTCCTTTAGAGATGGGGGGAGATGCTCGGTCACCCGAAGAGAGCTCGGAGTAGAACCGCTGCTCCTCCGCGTCGAGAGGAGCCAGCTGAGGTGGCTCAGGAACCTGGTCGGGATGCCTCCTGGGCGCCTCCCTGGGGAGGTGTTCCGGGCATGTCCCACTGGGCGGAGGCCCCAGAGAAGACCCTGGACACGCTGGAGAGACTATGTCCTTCAGCTGACCTGGAAACGTCTCAAGTCCCCCCTGAGATGGAGGAAAGTGGCGGGGTGAGGAAATGAGCATCTTTAGACTGCTGCCCCATGAACAGGTGGATAAGCGGAAAAGGATGGATGGAAATTTTTATTGAAAAAAAAGGCATCCTGATAAATAAAAATTAAAATGCTGCACCTTTTATTTATACAGCAGAATAAATAACAGGAATAAATAACCTAACCTTTGGAGCCAATATACTTCTATGATTATAGCGAAAACAAAAAAAAAAATGTTGTTGTTTTTGCTTTTCGAACAGTTGTCCCAAAATTCTTTTGGTAATTTTAAAAAAAGAAAAATTGGAAAAATTGAACATTTTATACAGGCCTAGAGGAAATTGTACTATTGCACACACACACCAGAAGGAAGAGTATATATGCCCATATGTAGTGAAGTAAACAAAATCTTAATATATATAAACCCTTAATAATAAAAATAATCTATGTACATGCGTCTCTGGAATAGAATACAATTTCACTAGTTGAACATTTTATAGTGGGAACATTTCTTAGTAAAAACTGACTTTGAACAGAATCATTTATTTTCTCCAAATTACTGAAAAAAAAAAAAAAAGAGCCGGAGGATACATAAAATGCATTATTTAATTAATATTTGTTTATTTTTAAGAAACAGTGTTGTGCACAGAAGGCAAACAGATTTGCAAACTTTCCTGGAATTAAAAAATGATTAAATATAAATAAAAATTGTTTATGACAGAAATGTTTTCTGATCATCAAAGAAGTGGTCAAACATGTCATTACTTTTCTAGATAGATGGATGGATGGATGGATGGATGGATGGATGGATGGATGGATGGATGGATGGATGGATGGATGGATGGATGGATGGATGGATGGATGGATGGATGGATGGATGGATGGATGGATGGATGGATGGATGGATGGATGGATGGATGGATGGATAGATAGATGGATATAGATAGATAGATAGATAGATAGATAGATAGATAGATAGATAGATAGATAGATAGATAGATAGATAGATAGATAGATAGATAGATAGATAGATGAATGGAGGGGGAGGAAATAGATAGATAGATAGAACTTTATTTATCCTGAGCAGCAAAAATTAGCATTACAGGGGATAAAGTAAAAAGTTCATTTAAACAAAGTAATAAGTAAAAAGACACAGCAAAAGCAACCGCTAAATAACAACAAAAAAAAACAACTGAGAAAGTACAACAGCTGCAACAGATTTGTAAACAAATGCGTTAATAATATTAATATGACATGGTGGTTTATGTTGATTCCTCATTTTACATTTTAGAGAATGGGAGTTTTTATTAAGATTTACCTTGCTCGTGTTATGTTTTAGAGCAGGAAAATCTGGCGCGCGCAAAAGCTCAACCAACGAAATCGCGCAAGCTTACGTAGTCATAGCAACAGTGACTGGTCAATCTTTTTTGATTGGCTGTGAGATTTAAAGACGGCTGGCGTTCTGGGTAACTTTTAAACCACCGTTCGAGTTTATCTAAATGTTGAGTTAATGTCAACATTCTTTTTATTATCTTTGTATCGAAGAAAAAGAAAAATATGATCAAGGATGTTATTTATTTGATGTCTAACGTGATCTCGGGTCTCCAGTTTGAGCTCGACTCGGCCGTAGGTGGCGCTGTTTCGTTCGAAGTCTCCGTCGCGCTGGAAAGCCAAGGAAGAGCCGAGGGGGAGGTGGAATCTGGAAAGAGAAGAAAGGGGAGAGGAGGAAAACGGGGAAAGGCAGACACAACAGAAACGGGCCAGGACGGCGGATGATTTTCGCTCTTAAAACCTCCAGCACAGCTAACTCAAGAGCGGCGGCACAGGAGATAAGAGCAAGATGATAACGCCCTACTTCCTAGAGAATTTCTGGGTAGGTCCTACTTTTAATTTTTGATGTTCACGGTGTTTACACCGGCGCTGATCTTCACACTTCCCTTTCTGTCACGTCTATGTCATTTCCGTCACGTCGTGTTCACGTTTCGGGGACAGCCGGACACTTGCCCCGGCGGGCAAGTCGCTCCCTTCAGGGGCCGACAGACTAACCGGTCAGCCCCGCGGCTATCGCTAGTTTCCTTCGGCTGTTACCTTCGTCTGGGCCTCAATGAGCCAATCTAACTTTAGAGCTCCGACGGCCCACCCTCCTTTCCCATTAATTGGTTGCGTCTGGATCTCTTGGAATGTTTACGGTCAATTCCAAGAATGCGATTGGACACCTAACCTGCCAGTCACAGCCCTCCCTTTGACGCGTCATTTTCTAAGCTTTGGGGAGAGACCAGATGATTTAGTTTAAAGCTACCTAAAAAGACACAAAGTTAACTGTAGTGCGCGTTACTTTTACTCAGAAAATGGTCTGTCTATTTGCTGCTAATGGTCATGTATTACTTTTGGACGTGGCCCTCCTAAACTTAAAGCAGGTTTAAATGTTACACTTGTTGCTTTCAGTGCTTCCTAGGGACTCATTAAATTAATTTAGCTAATCTTACATTGCTAACTTGGCATTTATACAACTTGTATGTGTTGTTAATGCTGAATATTTGCCATTTGGTTAAAGAAACAATCATAGGTAACATTAGGGAAGGTTTTATGACTGTGTTATTACATTCCTACCATGACAGACACATATATTTTTTGTATATTTAATTGTTGCCAAACCTGCTCTTTTACACAGATCAGTTGAAGATAAGCTGATCTTAATCTGGACTATGTTGTTTTCTTTTCTGTGTTTAAAGTTCAACTCTGATTATCTTTTTAAAATCTATTATTAAAGAGTTCCCAGGGATCTTTTAATTAGGATTATGCGGTTTTTAGCCCAAAACAAAAACTGTGTCTTTTTTTAGGATATTGTTTCTGCAGAGCGGCAGGAGTTCATCAGAAATTATTTGCGGGAAGGACTGTTGGTCTGAAGTACGCCTGCCCTCGTTTCCCATCATCCCTTTGTTTAAACCCTCTCCCGCTAGCTTACAGCCCCTGACACACCCAAGCTAACATTAGCTGTTTTTCAAACAGCATTTTTTTTTGTCTGCTCCTGATTCACAACGATTTGAATAAAGAAATACTCTGAAATGTTATTTAACCTTAATTTCCTTTATATATATATATATAAAGAAAAATGCCACAGGAACATGCTAAAAACACCAAAAACATGATTTTTATGGGAGTGGGTCTTTAAGTCAGCAAACCAGTAACCTCAGGCCTCAGATACTGGCATTAAAGGATAAAAAAAACTAAATGGAAGCTGAAATAACAAAGCAGCTCTAGAACTGAACTTAAGCCAGACGTCTCTATGTAATTAGACGATACAGTGATGTTATCCAGTGTTTTTCTCTAAATGAGACTGCATCATTACCCGAATGGAAACCTTCGGAGCCCTCACCCCTGATGCTTCAATCTGCTCTTTGTGCCCTGCAGCAAGCCACAAGAGAATCCAGTGATGGCAGCAATCAGCTGTGCGTTTAGCATGCAGGGCACACAAATGCACATACTTGGCATTAGGAGACGCATCCATCTCCAGTTTGACTCGCCTGCAAATCTTTAGCGCTAGAGCGCACACATTTATCTGGCTGACTTAGACATTTTTGCTGCGGATTTATTTCTTGCAAAAGGAGTAGGAAGTTGCACAGATTATTTTCACACTTTGTGGTCTGTTCATACATCTTTTCCTTCTATGAAATCTTTAATCTGCAACGTTAAATATTCCTAACCAGCTGAGAAAACAAACGATCCGATTCAGGAGCCAGGTTTTCTCCAGCTATGTTGTTTTTCCCCTCAAAAGTTGCAGCACTTGACTGGTCAGCAGCTGCATCGTTTCCGCCCTCTGGATTGATGTCCAGACAGTTTCATTTCCTTTTTTGTGTCTCCCTGTCCATTCACTTTGAGCGTGGCATGTGCGGAGGGGTTTGGACGTCCCAGTGCATGGAGGGGTTTGGCTGCAGGCAGTCCTTGCGAGTTCATGTTTAATCTGTGGTCTCTCAGCCTGCAGAGTGTCATGGGAAAATAAGATGGCAGTTTGATAAGCAAACAGTGTTGATACAGCCAACAGGATGGCTTCTCCGCTTCCCCCCCTCCCTTGTAGATTTTATGTTGTGTGTGGTCTACTAGGCTGTCACTCATCGTCTGTACGGAAGTTATGAAACAGCCTGTGAAGACTCAAGCATGAAACGTGTTTGAAAGTGAGGATGCGATTCATATTGCTTTCAATTTTTGGCTTTAGAAGAAGATCTGTAGAAAAGTTGTGTTTATTTGTGGAGAACTGCGGAATCCATCCGAAAACAGTCAAGATCCTATTGTTGTGCTTGAAATTGATATGGTTTCTTGCGTCTTTTTACCCTCACTGCTTGTGTTTCCCCTTAAACAGGGAGGGTTACAAGATGATCAGCCCTTCTGTGATCTATCCAACCCCCCCATCGCTTGTATATCTGTTACAGCCTGTGTGTCTTGGGGTTATGAGTTTAGATATCAGACTTATAACACTGGGAAATGGGGCCCTCCAACAGGTGGTTTTTAGGTTTGTATCGCCGATGTTCTCGAATCGCCTGCTGCAGGTCAAAGTCATTTTTCAGGTGTTGTGTAGACCAGTTCACAGATCTGACTGCCAAAGGCCTCGTCGGACGGCAAACACGGCAATTGCAAAACCAAGACTTAGCCACATTCAAAGTCAGAATCACACCTGTAGTAACGCCGTTTGTGGGTCTGCTAACGACTCAAGGCCACACTGCGAACTAGTCTGTTAAATGGCTCTGTGGTAAAAGCTACTTAGAAATAATTGTGTTTGCTGCCTCAAATGTAGCTCAACAAAAAGAAAACGGTAAACAAACTTTGTTAGACCTGGGAGAGTTGTGTCCATATCCACTTTGCAGCAGCATTTTCTGCTTACTTCTGCCCTGCTTGCTGCTAATTAACCTGGGTGAGGGGTATCCCATCCATGTAGAGATGCAATTGTGGGGGGTGTTTGGAAGGCGAAAGGGCGGCCTGGACCCCCCGGTTCTGGACCTCAAAAAGAAGAGACATAAATATTGATTGTTCAGAAGTCCCGACGCTCAGGTCTCACAGCTCGGAGGGTTTTTTTTTTATTTGCAGACTATGTTTGCAGAAACAGCATTTTCTGCAAAAAGGAGCATATTCTGTCTGGATGTGGTTATATTCAGAGCTAAGGAACAGGATTTATTTGAGCTAAGTAAACTTTGTTTTTTTATTTTTACAAGTTGAATCTTGTTTGCTTGCCAATGGTGTTCATGTCTCGCACGGAAAGTTTGGATAAAAGCTCAAAAATATCATCAGCTGATGAAAAGCACCATAACTTTTCTCATGTCTTTCAAAACCCAACTCCAGTTTATTTTAGTTTAAAGTCTGTCATTATTGCATGTTAGCTATTTACCTGTTTGAATCGTTGAAATCAATCTTTCCAGACAATAGAAATTTTACCCTGGGGGTACTCAAACGCATGAAGAGGGTACGAGAGAGAGAGAGAGACAGCGTCGGGTAGTAAAAAAAAACGGCCAAAAAATGATTGTCAAATACCTATACGACCAACAAAGAATCCTGTCACATAGATTATTACAAAGTCAGAAAATGTTTTTCAGCATCTACCTTAGCGCATTTGCCTAAGGGAATTTTATGCACTTTTACAAATGGACAAATCCACAGATGTGGCTGGTCAGGGCAGGACAGAGGAGGGGCGTGGCTGCGGGCCATCATAGCACCGCTAGTGGCTTCTATTTAAATTGTGCTGTAACTAAGATTCAAGTAATTTGGTCGTTAAAACACTACACTGTGCAGTATTTATTATGCATATTATATTGGAATACGCAATCAATTAAAATGTTTGGTGGGTAAAGCTGACATATTTTAACTGATAATGTAAAACTTTAGGAAGCCCTTGTAAATAAAATCAAATTTTTTTTCCCCCTAAAAAATGGTTTATCCCAAACATAACCTGATCAAACAACACAGGTATGTGGAGGTGTGTTTTTTTTTTAATACGTTTTAAACATTTTTTTCTTTGGACAGTGTTTCCTCACTATTTTGCGGTTCACCTTTAGCCGTCTTACTATTTTGCAAGATTCTTTTGTTTTTGTTTTTAAACAGCGCACCATGTTCTCCATCCTAATTGGCTGTTGATCTTGTCAATCAATCTCAAGTTCATGTCTGTGTGAGAAAAGTGTATAGTGTGGAGTGAGGCCTTCAAACATCTATAATTCTACTTTGCTAGTTTTACCTATGGCGGGTTATTTATGGAACGTATCCCCAGCGATTAACGAGGAAACACCGTCTGTAAAGTCTGTTGTAGTTCAGTTTTACATAAGGTTTAGAACCATCAAGAGTTATTTTTTACTTTAAGGAAATGCTGTCGAAAGTGAATTCTTCTGAACTTGAAAGCTGACATTCTTGGAGTGTGTTGTCACCCAGTCGGGTGTAGAAGGGAAATTATAGCTCCACGCTGATGGCTGTCAGAAAGTGAAGAAGCAGTGCAGGAATCTCTGCTATCAGAGCATAGAACACATAAAGGATACTGGCGGAGAGCAACTGCAGTTCATAAATTGTTAGGAAAAGTCTGCACACTCTCTGCTTTACCTGAAAATTAACCTGCAATGATGAGGAAACATGTCTGCTGAGACTTGAAGCTCATGCATTATGTCTTTTCTGTCCTTTTTTTCTGGTCAAATGTTAGATCACAACACATTTTCTTTCCGAAAAAACTGGATGTCTTGCTTTATACACTTCCGTTTTCATGTGGAGTTGTGTTGTCAAACTCATGCTGGGGAATTTGTCATTGCCTGTTGGGCATTGAACCCTTCATCCCCATCGCCCTGGATCTTTCAGCTTCTTAACCCTTGTGCTATCTTAGATGACCCCACCCTTACATTGAGGTGTTCTCCCTACCATGACAAAGGTGGATAAAGGTGGAAAGATTCCATGTAATCCATGGACACCAGTGAAGATCACAAATCATCAAAGTAAAAAGGTTCAGTGCACTGTCTAGTGGGTCTAGATGACCCAACTCCCAGCGTTAAAGTGCTTAGGATAGCACAAGGGTTAAAGAACAGCCATCCTTGATGGGAGACGTTAAAGTGCACTGCTGTGCTTTCGTCTGTCCTTCAAACTTCACATTCTGTGTTTATTTTGATGACACTGTTGAGTGCAAATACACAATAGGGTTCCAAAAGCTTTGCGGTTTGTTGTGCAGACATGGTTCGCATAGTCATTTTACTCGAATGGCTTCTTGTGTGTCACTGAAATCTATTGACTATTGACTTTGGAGAATCGTGAGCTTAGCTCCTACTCTGTAAAAGCAGACATAATTCCCTCCCCTCCAAAAGGAGATGATTTATTCCTTCCTTTTGTTATTTGTGGACGACTACAGCTCATAATTATGAGTAGTTTTGTGGGCTTACATCCTCAAATAATGGAAAGTATCCTTTGTTTCATTGCAGTTGCCCAAAGGAATTGTTTTATGTGCTTCAAATGACTGCATTCAAGCAGATTTCACATAGGGTCTTAAAGACCCACTCCCACGAAAATGGTGTTTTTAACATGTTCTTGTGGCATTTTTCCTCAAAATTATATTTCTGAGTATTTCTTTATTCAAATCGTGGTGAATCAGGAGCAGTGAAAGACTACACTTTGAAAAATTATAATAATAATAAAAATAATAATAATACATTTTATTTAAAAGCGCCTTTCAGAACACCCAAGGACACTGTACAGATTCAAAAGAAAAGACTATAAAATCACATGTTAAAAACAATAAATAAGTTAAAACCATTAATACAATCAGATAGCAGAAGATGAAAAATTGTGATCAGAGGAAGCAGATTTAAACAGATATGTTTTCAGTCTGGATTTAAAAATTGAAAATGAGTCAATGTTACGGAGGGCTGGTGGGAGAGAGTTCCAGAGTCGGGGAGTCGAGCGGCTGAAGGCACGGCTCGCCATGGTGACCATACGGGCCGGAGGAACGGAAAGCTGAAGGGAAGAGGAAGACCGGAGAGAGCGAGAGGGATTAATAATATGGAGGAGATTAGAAATCTAAGAGGGACCCAGGTTATGGAGGGCTTTGAACGAGTAGAGAAGAAGTTTGAATTGAATACTGAAAGCTACCTTAGCCGTTTAGCTGCTGGAGAATGGGAGTGACGTGATGGAAGGAAGGAGTTCTGGTGATGATGCGGGCAGCTGAATTCTGGACCAAATGAAGTCTATTAAGAGTTTTCTTGGGAAGACCAGAGAGAAGTGCATCGCAGTAGTCGATGCGAGATGCGACCAGACTATGAACCGAAATGGAGGTGGAGTGGACGTGAATTGAGCTTAGTTGTGACGTAGAAAATGCATTTGGTGGGACAGAAGCTGCTTGGTCTGCTCCATTCTCTTGCATCCCTGTGCAGACGAATAAATCAATGTGCGTCTTTGTTTTCCTCGTCTGAGAACGTTAGGTTGGGAATGCGAGTGGCTGTAAGCTAGCGGGAGAGCGTGTAAACACATTTTCTAGAGACCTTTTGGAAAATGACATGTCAAATACCATTTTCTGCATCATTTGAATTAAACGGCAGAATGAGCGGTGTTGAAGAAGAAGAAGAAAAAGCGGTTTGGCAGACGGGATACTTTTTCATTGTAATTTTGAGTCAACAAACGCAGCTTCATTTTGAAAATGAAAAAGCATTTCTGGCATTGACTTTTATTTGTAATTATGCGACAGAAATCCTTCCATAAAAAGACCATTGTGAACACTTTTAAATTGATCAAAGTCACGATTTGTTTTGATTCTCTTTGATTTGTTTAAAGTTTAATATTTTTTACTTTGTCATAAAAATACTTTTTACACACTGCTTGAAGTCATTTAAAGTAAACTGGTACTTTTCATAAAAACTGATTTGTGTTCCCTGTTCCCAATGAATTATCCATACAAATGATTTGTTTGAAATCTTCTAGATGTTCTTATCTGCCGTGGCTCCTTTTTTGGCTGCTCCAGAGTTCAAACGTGTTCAGAGAATTTGTGGCTCATAGATCTTTCTCTGAAGCCGAGCTCCTGTTTGTTTAACAACTTTAGAGTTTAGGTGAGAGTTCTCTGAACCCCGTGTGGTTCTGAGTCTGCGGTTACGTATCTCAATGGTGGTTTTGCTCTGATAAAAAAGCTGCTTTGGGGCTTGGGAGTTTCTTCCCCGCGCACACAAACAAGGCTTCCCCCCCTCCCCAATCGGCCCAAAGATCTCCGGTCGATGTGAGCCGTCTGCTTCCACCACTTTTGTTTTCTCTGGCCCCAGAGCGCACGGCGTTCGTGCCGATCAGTTGAATTTCAGCCGACACTGCCAGGTTTCACACTGACTCTCAGGCAGCGCTCACTCACAGAACATTAGACGGCTGAGGTCCCTCATTGTTGGTACCCGTTTGTCTGAAGTCGTCTCACCTGCAGGGCCATTGTTTGGTAACCTCTGTTTTTTCGTTCACTGGAGTACACTTAATTCCACAACGTCAAAACGGCCTTGTCATGGCATCGCTTCCGTGTTTTTCTACACAGCCAGTCAATTTGTTATTGTTATTGTCGTCTATATTTGGTCGAAAATAATATTTCTTTTTCACTGCAGTTGTGCGTTCTGCACCGATATTTTTTTCTCAGAATGTCCTCCAGCTTTGTTTAAAGAAAAGCAAAGTGAAAAACGCCCTGGGGCTGCTTCCTTTATTTGTTTTCTGTCTTTTATTCATTGATATCACAGTCCTCATATGTTGCACAGAACGGTCCGTCTTCCTGTTTCTGTTCTGCTCTGTTTGGGTGGATTCTCACCGTCGGTTGTCACTTCCTCCGTCTAGGCCACTCGTTGGCGTTCAGTCCCTCATTTTAGGCAAAACCTGTGGCTTATCCTGCATCTCATGCGTGCATCTTAGTTTGCCTATAGATCTTGTTTTTTTGGCAGCTGGACTCATGTAGTGAATCATAATAGTTCTGTCACTGAAGCAGCTCGCTGAGGTGAAGGCAGACCGCACAGCTGAAACAGTCCGTTTTGTATGCTGGGTTTCTTTGATCCAGGTTCCAGCTGCTGTTTTGGAAAGCAAACCGCTTATAACAGATGCATTAAATGAGACCCTTAATGATATTTCTTTCTTGTGAATTAGGATCTGCAGACACTGAGAATGGCTTTACAACAGTTGCACCTTCAAATGACCTTGTTTTGGCACCGTTTCCGGAGAGGATCTCCTATTTTTGTGTGCGTAATAATACTTGATTTGTAACTAACACGGTACATTTTGTGAATAACTGTGTGTTCTTGCAATTGTGTATTCACACCAACACTCGAGTATCAAAAACTTACCAATACAACTTGAAATCGCACCAAATTAAAACTAACAACAAATTTAAATCGGATTCTATGCGAACAAATATCTATAAAATGTGCACCAATCCCCTGATACACACAGACAAAACCCCATTTATGTGCAGGTCAGAGTTACAAGTCCACGTGGAGTTTGGAGACTTCTGCAGATTTGTGCACACATGGTGCGTTGAAATTCTGGTACAATGCTGGGTCATCGGAATTTTTTAGCACCCTTTCCCTCTATTTCCTTCTATAGGTGTTGCTGAGCTGACAAATACGGAAAAGAGGATCATCTCGGCACTCAAAGTTTACTTTTTAAACCTAAAAAAACATTAGAAATATATGCTTATCTGAGACGTAGAAATGTTATGACTTTTCTACAGAAGTCATTTCTCAGGGTTGACTGAGTCGCCGCCATTCTCCTCTTTTTGCCTCCCAGTCTGCCTGTGTTCTGATTTTCTTTTCAACAAAAAACCAGTCCACCACCTAGCGGTTGTTTCTGTTATCCATGTTGTAGCATTTCTTCTTTCTGGTAGACTATTTTCTCTCCATAATCTTCTGAACTCCTCATGTCAGGAGATCTCAGATTTTTGATCAGGTGTTTTCAGAAGTCTTTCTGCCTGTCCTCCTGCACTTGTTTTTGTCCTCTTGAGAGAATCATAGATGCAAAACATCAACATAAGCTACTGAAAAAGCAGTTTTGGAGTACACTTTGTCTTCCAATACTCTCTCTAAAGCTACGCACACACCGTCCTTGGCAACACGCGCTCAAACGACACCTTTCAAAGAAGAATCGATTCTGGCTTCTGCATTCCAATCTCTCACATTCAAGCTTAGCTTTGCACATTGTTAAGACCGTTTTTTTCATTTTTTGGCTGTTTGTACATAGAGCACAGCTGTTGAACAAACATTGAAGCTTAAACCAAGTCAAACTCTGACCAATCAAGGACTGTTTTGGTTGTGACGTATCCGCCGTCCCTTTTTATTCGCTGAAGTGCCAACCGTTTGAAAATTGATCATGAAAGAGAAATTAATAATTTCAGTTTGTGCCTGGCCTGGAATTATGGCACCAAGTCTTTCATGTATCGGAATAGAGCTGTGAAAGTAAAACCCTGGAGCAAGATTTGCACCACTTCGACATTTCGCACCAATCCTCTTCCAACTGTAGGTGGAGGATATTTAAGTAAACAGGAGAAAAAGAAGAAGAAGAAGTCCCTCCCTGCTTGTCCAGTGTGAACATCATGTGTCAAAAAAAAAAGAACGCACTGAAGAACACGCTAAAAGCTGGCATGTGACGTGCATCCATACATCTTAACGATGAAAAATAATCTCTTTAAATGTAAATTTCAAACAAGCTAATTAGACTATTTATTTACGATCCAAACAGTTTGAAACGTTAACTAAACTGTACTTTTTTGGAATGACTTTTAATACTTAGTAGTCTTTGGCATCCTATTTTCTTTTATGAATTCTTATCTGTCTTTTATGTGTTTATGGTCTGTTGTAATTTTATGCTGTTGTTTTTTTTTTTTTTTTTGCTTCCTTGATTTTTAAACTTCTTTCTATTTATCGTAAATCACTTTGGCTCCCACATGGCGTTGTGAAGTCCTGTAGAAAAGAAGTTTCATTCATTTAAACGTATGCAGTTATTCATGATGGTTCTGTTTTCCACGATTTTGAAGCTTTTAAGAATGAGTGTGCGATGGTTGGACTGTTCCTCCTCAGATTGCAGAGGCTCATGGAAGACAATGAGGAAGTAAAAGGCTTCTTCCCCTGTTTTGTATGCTGTAACTGCATAACACAGTTAGGGCATCTCATAATAAAAAAGGGAGGGCGGTTCTAACAGACGTCTGTGTCGTCTGCTAGAGAGCAGCAGGGTATATGGGTGGAGTGCAGGATGGTGGCAGTCTTCTTGGACCCTTACTCTGGAGGCGCACTGGGAGATTGGGAGGAGCTAGGAGTAGGGCAGTGATCTTTGCCGCTGACCTGAAGACTCTCTTCACCTCCTTCTTGTGAGCATCAGTATCTCAGGGTGTTGCAGTTGAAGGATGTCAGCAGTATCTGTTGAAGATGGTCCTTCTGGAGCAGCTTCAGGAAGTGCAAGCTCCGCCCCCCTCACCAGGCATGTGACATTCTCTGGTTTTGTCTGAATTTCCTCACTACTCCCTACCTCTGAGAGACCGTATAGTGTAGGGCTGGCCAGTGGATTTGAACAAAACTCAGACACATGCTCACAGTTTTTTTTTTCAACGTCACCCATTTGCTGACGTTAGAACCTAATAAATATGAACATTTGATGAAGACAATATTTGAATCCCCTGTGCTTTGCGTCCTGGGTGGAGGGCGCCCGCCCAGAAAGGTAGCCATTTGGGTAGCTGACTGTTGGGGTGCGTGGAACTCATGATGGCCTCCTCCTCTTTGTGGACCCACCGGTAATGTGGTCATCCAACCACGGCTAAGTGAGGTTACCCCTGGGCGGGTCTGGCTAACCCGTTCATTGGCTGCGCCATGATAAGTAGTCCGATAAGAAGCCAAGACGGGCCTTTGGCTTATCGAATTGGTTCACACCAGGGTTAGGGGCAGGACCTTTCTCAAGCTTTCTCTCCTGTGCATTTGGAGTTGAATCCCATGGTGTCTTGACAAATCTACGTCCCCAGCGGTTGACAGACCCTGGGGCTCAGCAGCGGTCCCAAAGGCATCTGAAAGTACCAACACTGAACGGAGAGGAGCTTGGACCTGCCGTTGCCTAAGGGGTTGCTACAATCTGGGATTCTAACACGTTCATCAATGACACAGACAACCTTGTAACTGTGACAGAGACTTCTGGGGTATCCTGGTTGTAGGCCTGGGCGATAAATCGATCAAATGAATTAATTCGAATTTTTTGTTACGGGCGATTTCAAAAATAACTAAATCGAATTTTTATGTGGCGCATCTTTGGCTCCCCAGAGCTTCCGTAGCGTTAGTGTCACACAGCGACACGCGACGCGACAATCGACACACGAAGCAGCTAGCGACAGCATGGCTACCGGTGACAGTAGGAAGTTTGTTCCCAAGAAAAGAATAAAATCATCTGTTGTTTGGAACTGGTCTGGGTTTACTGCCACAAACGTGGAGGAATATAGACCCCCACCCACGCTGCCTAAAGCCCATCAGAGTCAAGGCTCTCACGCGCGCTCGCGTGGCACGCGCTCAGTCATCTTAATCACGTACGCGCCCTGACACACACACAAACACTGATTCTACAACGCCTGTATAGTTAGTTGTTACTGCGTTGTAATTATTACTTTTACTGATATATTCATTTGCGACGCGGCGGCGTAGGGTTTTGTTTGTCGGAGGAGGCGGCCGCGAGGGGGGGGGGGGGTTGACCTGCTTCATCATCATCTCCGTGGAGAAGACGGGGTTTATTGATTTAATTAAAACCTTAGACCCCAGATATGAGCTGTATTGTTAATCCTTTAGAAAATGGTGCTACTCTCAAGGTGAATGTTTGTCTCCTTTTAGTCTAGACTACAAAGTGTGACTTAAACACAGCTGGGACTTAAGTAAAGAAGTAACCTTTTTAATTGGGATAAGTGAAAACATGTGTAGAATAACAAAATTAGACAAAAACAAGAAAAAAAAATATATAAAACAACACAAAATTATTTAAACACAAGTCCAAAAAGGGAGTAAGAAGAAAATTTTTATACTTAACTTTGATTCCAAGAGCGTGTTCATTTATTTATTATTCATGCCATTTGTTACATTTGTCTTGGGTTTGATTAAATAAAAGCAACATTTGCTTGAACTTGTTTGCTGTTTGTACTTATCGCTTTCCTTAAGTAGGGTGGGGGGGGAAAAAAATCGGGGAAAAAATCGGAAATCGAATTAAAAAAAATAAAATCGGAGATTTTATTTTTAGGCCATATCGCCCAGCCCTACCTGGTTGTTGATTCGGACACCCTGACAAAACGGCAAATGCCCTATATAGTGAGGGAATTCAGACACAAGCTGGGGCTGGGAAAGCTCCTGTATGGTAAAGGTGCAGAGGAACTTGTAGGTGTGGAGTTTCTTATAACCAGTCCCTCACAATTGAAAGTAAAGAACGCAGTTTCTCAACCAAGATGCTTCAAATCAAATGAAAATCAAATTAAATTAAATTAATAGGAGCTCTTTTCTTTCCAAATTAGGGAATTTCTAAGCATTGTACATAAAAACACAGAGGGATTTTGGATGATCGTCTTGGAAAACAGGGAGCATTGAAAAGAGTTGTATGCAGGATCGTACCGAAGGCTCTTCTGTTGACCGTTTTGGTCTGTAAGCAGACTGCTGTAGGTCAGAGGTGGGTGGAAGGAAGTCCATGCCGGCCTACAAGGTCTGTGGTGGTGGAGGCTTCTTTCTACCGGCTGGAGGCGTGAATGGGGGTGACAAAGAAAAATAAAATCTAGTGTCAGAACCTGAAGTTCTTTATTTGAATCCCTTCACAAAATTCATTTAACTACCTTATTTATTTATGTATTTTATAGCTTTTGTACATTTTTACCCTCTCTATCTGTTATTCTGTACAGTGCTTTCTCAAACTACTAGCCACAGCGTTTCCCTCCATTTAATGTTCATCTTTTAATTAAATTATGCGTTGGGTGGGCCATAAGCTCTCAGAACGGGGGAGGGGGAAGTGAACGTGGGGTTGCTCTAATGAACTTCTGCTGCTCTGCAGAAACTATGTCCTAGAAAACGGTTATTTTTTGGGATTTTGACCAAAAATGGCATAATCATAATTTAAAGACCACCGGGAACACTTTCGAAATAGATCAAAAGACCATCAGAGTGGGACTTTAAGATGACAGAGGCATCATTTTTAGCCAAAATACAGATATGGTTAATAATTCAACTTATTCAGAATATTTTCATAGCTTTTTTAAGGAATAACTGTTTAAATAGCTGCAGATTCGTCAGGCTGAAAACCTGCAGATGAAGATACTGAAGAGGCTAGCATAAAAAAAGCATTTTTATTTGTTCCACTTTGTTACGTTTTCCGTGCATTAATGATTTTGCTGCCTTGTTCTGTCTCTGACCTGCAGGGGGAAAAGAATAATGGCTTCGATGTGCTCTATCACAACATGAAGCATGGCCAGATTTCCACTAAGGAGCTGACAGACTTCATCAGAGAAAGGTAAGAAAAAAGCGGCGTCGCCCTGAGAACAACGCGACACGCGAAAAATTCTGCATAACCGGCTTCACAGCGTCTGCAGTGTTCTGTCAAATCAATACTGTGATTCATCGTGTCAAACAGTCAACAGCTGCAGATCCAGTTGCAGGTATTGCGTTTGTGAAAACCCACAATTCTTTGCTCAATTATGATTACCGTAATTTTGGGTTATAGAGCACACCCACTTACAAGCCGCACCCACCCATTTTCACGTATT
Organism: Oryzias sinensis; assembly: GCA_037389245.1. Classification (NCBI taxonomy): domain Eukaryota; kingdom Metazoa; phylum Chordata; class Actinopteri; order Beloniformes; family Adrianichthyidae; genus Oryzias; species Oryzias sinensis. The sequence continues at coordinate 4,635,316 of CM074502.1, forward strand.
AAATTTCCTCTTTACATACATAAGCCGCGTCAGTGTACAAGCCGCATGCATTAAGCAACATCGTTAGCCTGACAAAGCATGTCCTGACTTCCAGACTGAGTGCAATTTTTAACTACACTGTGGGAGGAGTCAACATTGAACACACCCACATCTGCCAAACAGCATGCACCTCAATTCTGTTCAGAAGTTCCTCAGTTATGGGTTTTTTATTTATTTATTTATTTTAGTTTTTTACTTATTGACAATTGAGGTATCATACATAAAATTACAAACAGTAACCATATAATCAACATTACATCCATCATTACATGATGAGGAAATTTACACCAGCGATTCCCCATTTCCCATGAGTCTTAGGGGCTAAAGGCGGGGCTAACCCCCGGCTCGCCACACCGTTGTCAGTGTTTAAAGAATGAGCAAGGAGCAGCAGTGGATGGAGGGGCGAACGGGAGAGTAGCTCTCCTTCCGCTTGTGTCGCGGCAGCATAATGGTGGTAACAGGGCTGGTTAAAAAAGCACACCAGTAAAATAAAGCAGCGGCGACAGAAAAAGGGCGCGCCTCACGTCAGAAGTTTCCTTCCACAACAAACACTGTTTCTCCACGGACTCCTATGCGCTCCGTGCTCGCCAAGCGGGCTCCTTGTCACCCCTTCCTATCTTCTCCGACACCCCTGGCCAGGGCGGCTCCAGGGAGGAGTGCTTTGTCCCCATTGCGCCGGTGGACGGAGCGAATCATGTCTGTGCAGAGCAATTGGACTTAATACTGTACGTTTTGTGGATGAGGGGCGGATGCGTTGTTACGTGTGGGAGCCTTCAGACTGCCATCTGTCCCGCAGCTCAATGTGAACGAGCAGCAGGAGAACATGTCTCCAGCTCACACGCTTTTCAAAGCAATAGTCCGCTCAGTCCTTAGAAACCGTTCAAACAATCATGTCTATTTGTGTTTCCAGTCGTGTCCCGATAAAATAAATAAATTAGCCGCGTCACTGAATAAGCCGCAGGGCTGTAAGCGCAGGACAAAAGTAGCGGCTTATAGTCCGGAAATTACGGTATGTTGCATTTAGCCAAAATCAAAAACCCTGTGTCGTTTTCTAGGACATAGTTTCTGTAGAGTGGCAGGAGTTTGTGAGAAATGTACCCCGTCCCCCCTTCTAGTCACTCTCTCCCGCTGGCTTAAAGCTGCTCACAACCCCAACCGAGCAGCAACAGAGCCATCCAGCCGTACAGTTTGGAGCCAAATGCCAGCTCGGATGAGGAAAACGAAGTCACACACTGATCTAGAACCGTAACCTTTTTTAACACCCAGAAATGCAATTTTGAGCTGAATTGTCTTTAAACAGAAAAGTACCACTAGAATATGTTCAGAAGACCATTTTAATCTGAGTGGGTTTTTAAAAGGAAGAAAAATGATTTCATGATATTCATTAGAGAATAAAAAAACGGCATGAAAGTATGGTGAAAAAGTGTAAAAATATAACAGCCAATCAAATTTCCTACAGGCAGACAGTACGAGAAAAACTCAACTTTTAGTGGTCTTTGTAGCAAGTTCAGCCGCGCAGCGCTGCAAGTTAGGACAGTTGACATAACAGTTGGTAATAATCCTGAGTGTGACGAGGAAGTAATTGATCACTTGTGTCTTTATTTGACCTGTAACGTCATCTGTGTTATACGGAAAGTTGCTTATCAGCTGCTGGCTTTACTTCTCTCCAAATCAAGCAAAGTATTTTTATTTTTTTACCTAAAAACAAAACCTGCGTTTAAACAGGAAATACAACGATGGTAGTAAGAGTGTGAGGATTGTGGAACCTGTTTGTCAAATATGCTTCATTGTTAATCCAGCTTTGGGCTCCACACCAACGGTGTCTGCGGCACCACGATAACACCATAACGATAGCTGCTTTGTAAATCATTCCCAGCTCGGAGGAGATTATAGCTGCTGCATGGGAAGCGTTTGGAACATAAAAAGATGATGTGCCGAAGTTCAGCAGAACATTTCCCTCTCCCAGAAGAATACATTTAGTCTGTCTCTGCTCTGTAAAATACTAATCTCTATCTAAGGTGGACACCATGTTTTTTCTTCCTTTAATTAACAAGCATTTCTAATACTCCCAAATACTCAAAGGTTACATTAGAAAAGTGTTTCTGCAATACAAGTACTGATATCATTTACATTGCAATCATCCTTATACATCTTTTTTTTAATTAAAAGTAGATATTTTTATTTTTATTTTTTTATTATATTCATTATATATTTTAAATGGTTTTTGTAGCATTTTTACTCAGAAAGTTTAAATAAAACCCTCCAAAGACTTTGAGTTTATTTTCCCTTGAAATACTTTTTGCTGATTCCACGACAAATTCTTAAATGAAAGCTCTTGCATATATTAAGTTGTTTTGTAGCTGTTATATCAGCTAATAAGTATTTCATGGAATAATTTGCACAAACACCAAGAAATGTTTTCTGGTATTCTCCCCCCAAAATAACCCTGTGGCTCCCCCTGGCGGCGAGAAGCGTTCACTGCAGTGGTGATAATTCATCAATCTATACTTAAATGTTGTGCTTCTCATTTAAATCAATACTTTCCGGTATATATTTTTTCTTTTTAAAGCACAGAAATGATGCATACCATTTTTATTGTTGATTAAATGATGCTGAGTTTCTGCGATAAGGACTATAGGTCCCGTTTTTATTCATGTAGATTGAAAATGTTTGGATCACTAAAGTCTTCCTGCACTCACTTCCATTTTTCTGATGGTTTTAGTGATTTTTTATGATATGTCAAAAGCCAATTTGTTTGGCTTTTGCCATATTATAAATAGACAGAAACCTTAATTTATGTATTCATATTTGGTTTCTATGTTTTATTCATGCTCAGTAGCTTTTTTAAAAAATTTTATCTGGGGATCCAGTGGTGACATCCTCTGTGATCATGAGTGGAATGGAGGCCATGTGTGGATTGAACCCTAACATACCATTTCCTCAGTTCAAAATCAAACCAGATTTCTATTTCTATTAATATTTTGACTCTTGATTATTTGTCATTGTATACTTTTTTATGCTAGGTGGATGAGTTAAGAGGCATTATATGTATTTTATTTTTTAATTTGATCTATTTTTTTTACTTAAAATGTAAAGTTATTTGTTTTGTTTTTTCCTTTTTAGGTTTGAACAATGCTTTTAATTCTCTAAAGCATGTTGCATCACTGTACCATGGAGCAAAAAGTGCTTTATAAATAAAGTTTGATTTGGTTTTAGCCGAACAAAATCATTGCTTTAGTGGCGTATACTTATATAGCTTTAGTGGCCAGCAGCTCATTTGAAGGACTAAAACTATTCAGGGCTAAACTTAACTGAAACTTTTGGACAAATGCCTCCCTCATATGGAAATATAGACTCGTACGATCCTGACAAAATTTTTCTTTTTAAAGATCCAGATAACTATAATGATCTTTACAGAACTGTTTGTTCTTAACTCCACAATTAGTTGTTTGGAGGTAAAAACCAGAAATTGTGTCATTTGGCTGGAGAAATGTGTTACTGTTCTTGTAAAAGAAAGATCATTTGTTTGGCAGACAGTAAACATCCTCCAAAACCCCTCACTGTGTTGGTTTTCTGAAAGCATTCATTCGCTTCAAAACCATTTGTTTTAACTGAATTTGTTCAGATCAATATGCATTTTGTAGAATCTGACTTGGAATCTAATTTTCTTTTAAGGCTAATTCTTGTATCTCAGTGAGGAAAATTAGCTTCATTATTTTTGTTTAACATAAGAAAAAGATCTTTTATTACAGCAAGATCCATGTTGTTCATTGTATAGTTTTAATGTGATTTAACTGGATTGAAATGGGTTTGTTACAGGTTTTTTCTTTCGCAAAAGTTCTTTTCCTTCTAACAAAACACTTGTCATTACGTGTCATCCTGTCTGTAAGTTTTGACTTGTTGCCAAACATAAAATCGATGCAGTTTTCTCTTGCTTTTGTAGAAAATATATATTAAAAAAAAGTTAATCATTCCAGAGTGGAACCGCCTTTGCATCTCATCCTCAGGTGTGAAGCTGTAACCTGTTTGACATTTTAAGCTGCGTTGCTGTCCGTGCCTTTGTTTGTTTGAATGATGTGTCTGTGTGAGGTCATAGGCGTCGTTCCTGCGATGCGGCAGCAGCTTTCCTCCTGTCGCTTTGACTCGGCGCAAAGGAATGAGGCAAATTGGAGGAAGCGGCAGATTTCAAACACGCGCTTTCCTCCCGTTTCATCTCGATCATCGAGCAACTCGCACGCTCGGCCGCAGAGATTCGCCAAAACACAGAGCATGTGCTAAAAATGATATGATACAAGTTCAGTCTTTTACTGTGGTCTAACACGGTTGCTTCTTGAGCAAAACGCGCTGCACAAAATATGCTTTAAAAAAAATTATAATAATATCCGCATTTTGACTCTTTTTTTGTTTTTTTTCCCCTTTAGGAGTACCATTGAAGAAGCCTATGCCAGGTCCATGACCAAACTTGTCAAAACAGCTGGAAACTTTTCTCAACTTGGGTGAGTTGAAACCTCCTCCACGTTTTATCAAAGAAAGCGCCGTTTTGTCAGTGTCAACATCACATGTTGTTCCGCTGCAGCACATTCGCTCCGGTGTGGGATGTTTTCAAGAGCTCAACCGAGAAACAGGCCGGCTGTCACATGGACTTGGCAAGGAAACTGCAGGAACTCATTAAAGAAGTCCAGAAGTACATAGAAGAGCAGGCCAAAGCACACAAGAAGGTGAGGAGCTGCAGCAACAACACGTCTGTCATGATTATGTTGTTTAATAACTAAAGAGGACTTTTTAAAGGACTTCTTTTCTCCCTGTAAACCACACTGGAAGAACATTGACTGAAATTTCCTTTAAAAGGTAAAGATTAACAAATGATTTAAGGACAGCAGTGGACTTTTGACCTTGTCTTTTATTAAAATCACCCACCTGCAGGCCTCCATGTAGCTTTTACCAGATGAAAAGCCACAATACAGGTTACATTTGGTATGATTTATCCAACACATCAATGGCTGCAGTTATATATTTCTTTTAATTCATTTCAGCTTCCACCTTTTAGATGTTTATGTTGTTAAATTGCCCAAAAATAAATCGTTTTAAAAAGTCTTTCTATGATGTTATGCGGGAGGTTTGATGATATTCTGTGTTTGATGATTCTCTTATTGATGTCAATAAGAGAATTGACTGTATTTGGATACCTTAGTGGCAAATTTCAAACATTATTTTACGGTAAAGTTTTCTTTGATGTTCTTTAAGACCCACTCCAATGAACATTATGTTTTTTGTTATCATTTTTCTGATGATGATGGATCTTTATTCAAATTGGTTTGGACTCAGGAGCAGACACAAAAAAAAACAGTTTAAAAAAAAGATCGTATCCGTGGCGTGAAAATTGACCCTGGGCGGACCACAAGCTCCCTGCTCCGCTCCATTCTGATGCAAACACTTGCAGATGAGTAGATCCACGGACGTCTGTGTTTTCCTCGTCTGAGCTGGCATCTGGATCAGACCTCAGCTATCCAAGCGTGCGAACTGCTGGATGACAGGAAGTAGGGGCGGACTTACTCCGTGCCAACAGTCCCATCCACAACTTGGAGGGAAATTTCTGATGAGCTCCTTCCGCTCTGCAGAAACTACGTCCGAATCCGAATTGCTTGATTGCTTCTACTACTTCTACTTTGACACATGGGTGGAATCTAACCTGCATTCTCCCAATCTGGGGTCGCCTGCTCTATCTCTGCACCACGGCCACAATTTAACTTAAAAATATATATATATATTTTATATACCACAGTTTGACTCCCCTTCTGGATCAAATTTAAATGCAAATTCAGTGAAATAGAATGAATAATTGCTTTTATCCTCGCAGTAAATGTTAATAATACACATTTTCTTTGATGTATTGCTTAGTTTTACTTTTTTTTTGGTGGGGGGGGGGACCTTGGTTCTGCCCACACCCCCTTTTGAATTTTTGACCATAAAAATGGAGATAGACCAAGAATAATGCATTCACTATATATGAGAGCTGGACTGAGTGACCCATCCCCGCTGTCATTCCAAACAGGAAGTACCCGCCGGCTCCACAAAGTCAAAATTCTTCTACAGAGAAATAAGCTGCTATTTTTTATTGTCATTCTTTTGGTCAGATAACCATTCTTGCTCGGTTACTTTAAAAAAAAAAAAGTTATTGATAATCCTCATTTACTTTGCGTGAAATATTTTCAGTAGTGGAAGTTGTTCAAGATATAAACTGACCAATCAGATGCCTCAATAAAAGTAGGTGGTCTCATGTCCAACTTTGAAGCGTTTGATTGACAGTCTTCATGCAGCTCGCTTTCAATGGTAGGGGTGTGGACTAATATGGACCAATAGTTCTATCATGGCGGCGTCCATATGGCAAAAAAGTGAATTGAATTATTTTTGTTGGTGCCGGAAGTAAGACGTTTTCTCTGGATGATGTCACACTCACTCAGTCCAGGTCTCATATACAGTCAATGGGATAATGCTGTGCCACAGAATGCAGCAAAGTGTTATTATCCGTTTGGGTTCAGGTCATGAATCTCTGGCTCTTTCCTGTCTTCTGGGCAGATTTCGGTGGGCCTGCTGGAACAAGGAATTCAGTGTTTAAGCGGGAAACTGCCAAGGCTAATCACAAACGTTGATGTACTGTTGGTGATTAAGATTTCTAAATAATTTCAGATTTTACAACGTCTTCCTTCTGCTTCCTCCGAGGATGTTTACATCATACTATAACTGTGACATAACTAAGGGGATCTAAGATGATGCCTCTTGGTAAAACAAATGATCAACTGAGCGTTCTGTGTGGTCACTGTAATTATAAGCCATTACCCGTTGTTTATACATTTCCCTTTATGTCCTTTAAGGCTTGAAATTGATATGAAGGGCTGTGAACACGCAACCAGGGCTCTGATCAAATGCAGAATTGTATACATTTTTTAATAGCTGTTATATAGCTTTAATTGCTTCCCGCTGTGCCATAGCAGGGGTCTGTGTCCCATGCGTGAGAGAGAAACAGAAAAGCTGAGATGGTATTTTTCTGGGGCCAAAAGCAGCTTTCTGTGGGCGACGAACTGATCTGTTGTTTTTCAAAAGTCACATCATAAAACGGGTGTTACACGATGCAGAACAACAGCTGGTTAAGACGCCTGCAAAGGTTGTTTTTTTGTTTTTTTTTGGCCCTATGAAATGAGTTAACGGAAGCGTCATGCTTTCAGACGAAAGAAGAGGTGGCCCCGACCCTGGAAGCCGTCCAGAACATCCAGACCATCTCTCAGAGCCTTCAAAAGTCCAGGGAGATCTACAACGCCAAAACGGTGGAGCAGGAGCGCCTCCGCAAAGAGGGGGCCACCCAAAGAGACGTGGACAAGGTGGGAGGTCACACTCAACTGTGGGGTACATGATGTCTCACAGTAACCCGGAAAGGTTTTCTGCTCTCACACGTTTCCTCCACCCGCCGGGGTTCGAGTTGATCCAAAACCTGGAAAGTCGATGTGTGCTCTACACAAACATGCTGCAGGCCTTTTGTCTGTTTGTTTACAGGCTGGAGTGAAAGCCAAAAAAGCCACAGAGGCCTACAAGTCCTACGTGGAGAAATATGCCACAGCCAAGTCTGAGTTTGAGCAGAAGATGGCTGAAACTGCGCAGGTATTAAAACCCGATGCCCTCTGCAACGTGCCTGAGGGGGACCAGGATGTATCACCTTTTTATTTAAACGTTTTAATAAACGGTTTAGTGTGCAAGATGAGCTTAAAAACACAGCAAAAAAACGGTAATCGTTAAATGGCTTTCAAAATGGATATTAACAAAAGCATTTACATTTCTTTGACTACCATACCTTTCCAAGCCATAACGGGATCAACGTGAATCAGCTTATTCTGTCACGGAGAACAGCGGCTTTGCGTCTGTATGCAGCACTTTATACTAGTAATGTGTCGCATTTCGGTAAAAAGTGTTGCTTATCGGCACAAAGCGGCTTTTGTCTGCGAATCAACTGCTTCACGTTGATTGCATAAGGAGTTAGAGTATGTCAAACGGCATAGTGTTACGACTCCTGGGGACTTCTGGGTTTCTGGGTACTGTCTTATTGTTGTCTTGGTCGTGTATGGATTCCTCATTGGAAACTCCCGTTTATGGGCTTCCACCTACGTTCAAAACTCTCGCGTTCACACGTAGCTAAGTTTACACGATTAGTTTCGGGCTCTACATGCAAACCGCGCATCCATTGAATCTGTGTTAAAAGTTAAACTAGGTCGAACTTTGATCAACCAAGGACTCTGATTTGAGACTGACAAATGGATGGCGTCCCTTCTGATTCAGGGAAGTACCAACCTTTTGAGAATTGATCGCGGAGGAGAAATTGATAAATGCGGTTTGTGCTCAGCCGGAAATATATGACACCAAGTCTTTCATTTATCGGAATAGAGCTGTGAAAGAAAAAGCCTGGGGCGAGATTTGCACCACTTCCACATTTCGCACCAAGCGTCTTCCTACTGTAGGTGGCGTGGACATGTGCTAGTAAACTGCAGAAAAAGAAGAAGCCCCTCCCTGCTTGTCCAGTGTGAACATCATGGACATGTGTGACTCCCGCCGGCCTATGCCCCGTTTTGTGCCCGGATTGTGTGTGTTTTTTCTCTAACCCTATTAATCCTGATGGGATCCATCTAAAGGGAATGATGTGATAAACTCCAAATTGAAGTCAGATCTCCAGAATTTGGCATTTATCCCGTCCTGCCACCAGAGAAAGCAGCATCACAGCTCCGCTTCCCCATGGTCGGGGCTCGTCTTCTGTGTATACGTGTGCATGTATTGTAAACGCTGACATATGTGCTCTATGACATCACTGGGGGCTTCCACATGTGTGTCCAGCATTGTTCAAAAGAAAGCATTTTTTTCCCCTCCCGCTTGTCTTATTTTTCTGTCTGCTTAATGAGACAGACACCATGATGCAGATCAGTTGGCATGCAGTCGGGCGCATTTATAGCGACTGATTTGTAGCCTCGCCTCGCCACGGTTAACCGCCAGCATCATCAATCTGCCTTGCAGAAATTCCAAGACATCGAAGAAAACCACATTCTGCAGTTGAAGGAGATCATCCACTCGTACTCGGAATATGTGGAGGAAACACATGTGCAGATCGGAGAGGTAGGCCTGTTCCCGTGACGACACTCACAGACACTCCTGAAATGAAAGAAATCCGGTACTGCAAAACAAATGGAAGCCAATCAAACTCGCATTAGTGCTTAAACAAATGGAGGCTCTCTTGCAATATTTATACTGGATCTGATTCAGAACCAGATTGATCAGAGTGAAATGTTAGCTTAGGAAACCGAACTTACTTTAGGCCGCCTCAGATGACAACTTGGTCCTCCGGGAGTTACTGTAGTTCTTTCTTTAGCCTGTAGAGGGCGACAGAGCTTGACACATTTGTGCTGCTCACGCCTGTCAAGGAGAAGAATGAGGAGGTCCTGCTAAACTCTCCACACCACAGTGAAATGCTGTTTGTCATGGAGACTGAGAATTAGTGATAAACAAGATGTCACAAAGTTTCCGGAGCCAGAAACTGAACCAGACTCAGCTTGTCGGCTTGAATGGGCTCAAAGATGAATTACAGAGCCGGAAACAGAAGAAGTCACAGCGTTGTGGACATTTTGTCAAAGTTTTCAACACTATAAGGTATTTTTTGTGTAAATAAGAAATATTTTATTATTTATGCTACCCTTTTCAATTTATTTCCTTTCAAACAAAATTCAGCCTAAGGTAGGAAGAACAAATGTTATATTTTAGGGTTTGTTTTTTTGGCAATGAACTGAACAGAGTTTATTATTTTCTTATAAATAATATTGAAACCCTTTTTGCCTAATGATCTTTTACTTATCTTTGTATTGTAAGCAAGCAAAAAACACATAAAATGTGATAAGAAGATTTTTTTTAAACTTGAACTTATTTTTATTTACCCCCAAATACATTTTTGTTCATTTTAGTATTTTTTCTGTTATCTTTCTTAGAACCAGGTGATCAGCAATTGTTCAAATTTTTTTACATTCAACCTAAATCTGCTTATGAAAGTTTAGTTCAGGTCTAAATTAGGTTTGAGTTTTTCTGACAGATAATGTTTCTTAATGGAACTCGTGGCAAACTCGCTGGTTTTTGAGCAAAGGAAAGCATTTGTGTATGAAATAACTTTAAAGGTCCATTTGAGAAATAAAACCGAAGTTGTCACGCAGTAAACACTTTAGCTGTGCAGTTATTTTTAGTCACATTTGAGGAAGGATGGGCTCAGCGTAAGGAGCCGAATACCTTCTGGACGGTGAGTTAAGTGCTTTTCGGAGCCGAGGGAAGTGAAGACACTTGTCTGTTGTGTGTCTGTGTGTGTGATGGTGGTGGGGTGTTTGACAGTATGCGTGCCGTGTTTGTTTTTGTGAGGGCAGATGCATGTTATGGAGCATGTGGGGTTTGTTTTGTGTTTATGTGTGATATGAGAGGAGCGGGCAGGTTGATGACATTAGCGGCCTTCGTGGTGGCAGAAGCACCTGACAGATTGCGTGTGCTCCTCTGGGAGTATTTCCTCCCCCCGCCCTGCCCGCTGACCAGTCCCTGACCACCCTTCCCTCCCCCAGCATCCTCCCCTTGCTAGGACGGAGCTAATGCACCTCTCCTCTGTAGCCCGCGGGGGTGTTGGGGGTGTTTATTGGAGCCAGGGCAGTATCACGCACATCTGAATGGATTGTCTGTGAGACAGTCAGCAACTGCCTGCGTCTTGTTGCCCAATCGCTGTTTCCCCATTCCCCTCGCTGAACGCACACCCTAACATGCATCACAAAAACAAACAAGCAAACAAACGCTATCCTTCCTTTGTCGATGTCCAAAAGACATCTCTGCCAGAGACAACCAGGCAGCAGTGGACTGAGAGCAACATCCATTATGTATCCACATGGAAAGAAACCTACAAAAAAAGTCTGTTGTGTTGAGAATTATAACAACAACCACACCAGTTGTTTCACTCAACACATAGTGAAAAAATAGGGAAGAAATTCCTTAATGCAACTTCCTGATTAAAGCTCATTTGTAAAAGAAGCTGAGAAAATCAGCTAACAACGTTGATTAAAACAAAAAACAAGAAAAAAAATGTTTTTGCCCAAAAGACATCTCTACCAGACTGAGGCCAAAATCTGTTATATCTCCACATGGAAAAGAAACAACTATTTTTCGGATTAAAGAAAAAAAATCATAAATCAATCGTACTTTTGGGATCAATTTATTGAACAAATTAAGAACAGACATTTTGTCTTGAAAGGCAAAAAAAATAATAACGGAATAGATAACTATGATAGACTGAAAATCTGCATCTTAAATCTTATAAATAGGATAAAAAATTACAAAAAGAAATTCAGTTGTGTTGCAAACTCCTAAAACCACATCACTTGCCATCAACAATGTTCTCACCGATTTAGGATTTCCTTGAACATGTAGTGTCTTTAAAAATTAGGGAAGAACCTCCAAGTGCTAAACTTCCTGATTGAAGCCTATTTGTAAACATAGCTGCTAAGCCAGCTAATACCCTTCATGTTAAAACGGCTAACTTTACAACGTGATCAAACACAAATGATAGAAACTTTAAAAAGGAGAAATTGAATCAATTAAAGATGAGCCCTAACATTAAAAACAGAAAACAGCTGTTTCTGCCTGAAGGAGTCACTTAATCTCTTTCGGGTCGAAGAGTTTCCTCTCTACATGAACCAGTTTCTGCACATAAAGACCTCTGTAGCATGCAGTCATTTCCTACTAATTTAAAGAACAGGAATTCATTTATTTTTCCTTTCAAACTTTATAGGTGCACAAAGAATTTGTGAGGAATATCGAGAACACGTCAGTGGAGAGCCTCATACAGAAACTGTCTGAAAGCAAAGGAACGGGGAAGGAGAGGCCAGGTAAGACACTTCTATGTTTTTATAAAATATACATTTATCTTAGAAGGACATTATTATGTCCTGTCTGGGGAAGAAAATCCCTTAGACACGGAGGAGGAGCAAGATGCATTCTCCCACATTGAACACCGTGTGGAAAATGTAAAAAAAACTGTAAGATTGGGGTTTGAGTTTTGCAATCAGACAGGTTTTGAATACAGAAAAAGGAATGAAAATCATCAATTTTTAATGCTTCTTTTTTTGAGATGCAGTAAACTAAAGGAGTGTTTTTCAACCAGAGATGGTCAGGTGTGTCGTCAGAAATTGCCCTCATTAACTGATCTAAAAACATTTACGATCTCCAGGATTTCAGCTCTGTGTTCATCCAAACAGGCCCTGATAAAACACTGAGAAGTTAGGAATATGAAAGATCATAAAATACTGTTTTCTTTGGGTTTATTTGATTAAATTAAAGACATTTTGATAAGAATGACGGTACCGCCGTAGCGTCAGTTGTTTACGGAAAAGTCCCGCCCCTTCAACTGTCTCTACCAATCATTTTTGGAGGCTTAATCATACGTCATCAGTCTGACCAATCAGAAGTGGTTAAAGTCTTCACGTCCTTGTTCTGATTCTGCTTATAAAGTCGCTTTGTTCCAACAAAAATACCAGCTAAAGCTCGTCTTTAGCGGTGTAGCTTTCCACAGAATCCGGTGTCAGACCGTGGAACAAGTGAACAAAACAATGAAGCTCAGAGACGCGAGTCATTCTTTTTTATTTTTTTATTTTTTTTAACTTGTCCTGTCCAACAGCTGGGCAGACAGATGAGAACTTTAACAATAGGGGTTATTAATCTTCATACAAACCAAAGGTAAGTCTGAATAAACCCCTTTTGTAATTGAGGCCAAACTTTATTAAGTTCAATCATGTTTGAAAATCTTTGGTGTTGGACCGGACGGAAAAGGAAAGAAGAGAAAAAGAGAGAGGGATGTTAGAGAGAGAGGGGGGGTAGGAGGGTGATAATAGGAGGGGGGGGGATAAGACCATGAAGCAGCATAAAGCAACAAGTCTACTGGTTGTAAATCATTATGGTAAGGTTCAAATGTAGTACAAAAAGGGCGGGGCCTGTCCACACACACACTGAATTGTTATCAACACACCTGCTAGCTGCAAAAATGTCCACATGTCAACATGTACACAAAACAGATAAGGTTCACACACGCATACCTATGCCTTTAAACCAACTAGTGTGAAATATTTCATTCATTCAATCATTGGAAACTATTAGAGACGCGAGTCATTCTGCCTTTGTACTACATCTCCCATGATGCATTGGATTAAAGTGACAGGGTCTCAGTGCACAATTAGTCTTCCTTTGACATCTCGAAACCACAACAAACACGCATCAAACAGTTTTTAAATCTTCTAACTTAACTTTTATTACATTTCTTAGAAAAAACAGCTGCAGCTTCCAGCTTTTTCTGCCACAATTATCACAAAAATGTATGAGATTGCAGAGGGGCTGTAGATCAATACAGACGATGAGTTTCTCCTTTTTTGTGTGTGCCGTGGCTCAAAAAAGTTTGAAAAACACTGGACTAAAGTGAGACTTGAGTTCAGTGCTCGGGCCCTAATTAATTAAAATAAGTAATGATAAACAAACACCCAAACAAAAAATATATATATCATGACATCATAATTACTCTTACTATAGAGCTAGACATAATTGCATGTATTTATACAGTCCATAACTGTTTGAATCCATTAATTAAGTTTGTCCATTGAGAGTTTGATGTATTCTTGAAGGGAAGAAGCTAATTCTACTTTTTTTCATGCATAGTTACCACAATGTGGTTCTTAATTTCTTTACAAACTTCTGAAATCAAAATATTTTGATCTGAACATCAGGATTAAAGGATTGAAACTGCAGGAAGACCAGATAAGAAGAGTCAACCCATGTCTTTATGACTCATCACCCAAGAGGAAAGGGTGGGAAACCTGCCTTTGGACCCAAATCCTTTAACTCTTAATCCACATTCTACGCTGTAAAATTGCCCTGCGATGCTTCATTCTGCTTCTTAAAAAGGGGAGGGGCCAATGGGAGTAAAAGACGGCCATCACAGGCAATCAAAGTAATCTTGGCTAAAGGTAGGCCAGCTTGGCATTCCAGTTAGCATGTGACACTCCGGGGGGTTTTGCAGCGCTCAGACTAAGCGGGTAAAACCACCTGTTTTGAGGAGGTCAGAGTTCAACAATGACTCCGGTGTAAACGCAGTAATCGGGGAAAAACTCCCCAGACTTCCCATGATTAGATCTTCATTTTTCTGCAGCTCTGTGTCCTCACTTTGCTGTTGTCAGTCGTTTAACTTGGTGTGTGGAAATCTGCCCTCAGCAGTCCCTGCTCATGTACGACATGACGTCAGGTCACCGCCACAAAGGCCTCACCTCCGCTGTGTTTGTGTGTACACAGACGGTCACCCCCGCGTCCAAACTCTGCGCCCAGCCACCGGTGGCCCTCATTTGTTTGGACAGCAGAATTAATTGAGGTGGGGGGGACGGTCCAAAAATTCCTCTCGTATCAAGCTGTTCATTAGGGGTCGAGCAGCAGCTCCGGCCCCGTCAGGAAAATAAGCCGCCGCTCCGCTGATGAAACATCTGAACGGATGCCCGGTGCGGGCCCTTCAGAGACGCAGACGAAAGAGGTTGAATAAACTTTCTATTGCGGATACAATCCCAAAGTGACACGCTGCGAGGCGGAGGGAGCGGGGGGTTCAACGATATCCAGCTGAGCTGTCAACTGGCTGCTGGCCAGACACGCAAACCCCCCCCCCCCCCCCCCCTCCTATCCGTTTGCCATGTGAAGCATATGCAATGTGAAAACAAAAAAGAAAACAACGTTTTCCGCTCATGCGTGACTGCATGTTTCCCTCACAGAACGCTGGGAGAGTAGAAACATCTTCCTCTGGATAAACACAGTCATGTCTGTTTGAAAACACTTCCTAATGTCTGCCCACATAACAACCGTCTGTGCCGGATGAACTTCCATTCCGTCAAGGACCATTTTAGCTTTTGCAATTCTTCTTTCCGTCTGCGCGTTAGAGCAAATATTTCAGTCTCAAAAACTCATCAAACTTTTTCCACACCTAGTATCCGGCAAAAATGAATTTTGGGCGTCATGACCAACCCCGGTCCTCCAAAAACGATGACATCATAGCAGATGAAACCATCGTCAAAAGGAATGGGGCCAAAATCTCCTCTATTGGGCACAAAGAAAATGTCAAACTCCACTAATGGAAACCCAAACAAATGTGTCTGAGATATCCTAAGGAAGTTTTAAAATTATTATGGGATGGCCAGGAGACCCACAGCTTGGCTGCCTTTTTGTGGCAAAATGTGAAATTTGAAGATTTTCGCGTTTTCCCCCAATACGGAAAAAGAAAACTTGTGTTCGAGCGATCTTCAAACAATTTCACACACACGCCACCAGTTTAAATCTACAACCACAACTGAAGTTTTTTTTACCCTTGGCCCTGAGAAAAGGCTGGCATCTTGAATTCTTTAAGCGCTCACGTTTGGTACCAGCTAAAGCTTCAATCTCCTAGTGTTTTCAATCTATCGCTTCCTGGGAAACGACTTGAGAAATAATCTTGGAATAAGAAGTTTGTAGTTCCATTTCACATATTTTTAAATGGCATATTGTGTAAAGGTAATAAATGAATCCCTGGCTCAAGCTGAACGAATCAATAGGATAAACCATATGACTATATTAGGAATGTGGGCGTAGTTAACAAAAACCTCCATTGCTAAGGAAATCCAAAACTTTACTTTTGCCGATTTTTCCAAAAATGCTATCGATCTTTTCGTCACCCCCAGGTGACAAACAAATAAAATGGTTGCTATGGAGATAAATACCTACAGGAAAGCCGCCGTTTTGTAAAAAAATGTTTACTTTAATAGTAAGGGATGTGCAGCAGGCAGTGAGGGTGGGTCAAGCTTGTAGCGTTATTCTTTATGTACTTTTTTTTGGTAGATGTGTTAAGGACATGTTTCCACTTGCGGTCGCAGGATGCAGGAGACAAAACGTCCCCAGAGATTTGTGTAGTTTTTCTTCTCAGTCTCCTACCTGTGCAATAATAAAAGATAATAGCAAGAGATTAAAAAAAAACTTTTTTTTAACCAGCTTTTGTACATCACCTGGGAAGCTTTTTAATGTCGGTTTAAGAGGCGCGGTTTTGTCAGCCGTTCGTGCCGCTGCTGCATGATGCTGCACCGTAGAGTAGATGGCTCATTGATGTACTTTATCCACTTCACTTGCTGTAATGCATGCCTTTCGTGACTCACTCATCCAGCACGCCAAACAATGCATCAATTCTGCTTGCGACTGGCATCCTCTGGAGAAACGTCGGACTGCCGCTGCATACATTCTGAGTTCAGATATCATTTGCTTTGTTGTTTTTAGGTCAAGCCACGTTATCTGGAATGTCGCCAGAGGGTCCAGCCTCATGTACCGCTTTCCTTCTACTCATTTTGCTCTTCAGCTTTTTTTTTTTGTGTGTGTGTGAAATTAGCTCTTAATCCTCTTCAGATTTTAGGATTTGCCTGATGGACAGGAGTCCAAATTGCACGTCTCGTCTACGGTTTTCTTCCAGCCTTTTTGCTTAGTTATGCATAAGTAAACGTTTCTGAAGTGTAGCACCCCGAGTGTTTATGAGCATAATCGCTGAGCGTTAAAGACCCACTCTGATGAAAACTGTTTTCTGTGTTTCTAACATGCTCTTGTGGCAGTTTTCTCATGGTGCAGGTATACATAGATGAAGAAAATTAGGCTGAAAATTGGTTTTCTGAGTATATCTTTATTCAAATTGTTGTGAATCAGGAGCAGACGAAAAAAATACAATTTAAAAAGAGCGTATTTGTTACATAGAAAATATGGTGGGCAGGCCACAAGGTCCCTGCTCTGCTCCATTCTGATGCATCCACTTACAGACACATGGATCCATGTTCGTTTTTTTTTTTTTTTTTTTTTCTTCCATTTGCGCTGGAATTTGGCTCAAAACTGTACGGCTGAATAACTCCAATATGGCTCACCAATTTGTTGCACCAGTAATGTTAGGTAGGGGTGTGGGGGGCTCAAGGCCTCTCAAGTACAGTAAGGTAAAGGAGGGAAGGGTTTCCCTTAGCCAACCATCCCACCCACAGCTCAAAGGCAAATTTCTAATGGACTTCTGTAGCTCTGCAGAAACTATGTTCTGGAAAACGACAGTTTTTATTTTTTTTATTTTACAAAAAAAGACAAAAAACGGCACAAGTATAATTAAAAGACCACTGCTTTAAATGAATAAAAGCTTTAGTAATCCTTTGGGATTACTAAAGCTTCTGTTAACCTAACCTTCCACCAGAGGCAAGGTGAGGTTGAGTGTCTTGCCCAAGGACACTTCGACATATGAGCGGGCAAGGCGGGAATCGAACCTGCAATCTTCCGATCAGAGGTCGATCTGGGATAAATAAGTGTGGTGTTTTCACAGCTGATGATTAGCTGTTTTTTGTGTCAACTTGTGTTTGTTGACTTTGTTGCTGCTCTGTAAAGATTGAATTTCCAGATGGGATGGGGGGTGTTGTGTTGAGCCCCTCTGTGAGGCACACTTCAGGGTGTTATGTAGTGCTTTGTGGAAACAGAAGTCAGCAGACATACTTTTAAGTGTTATTGACCCTTCCGGCCCTCTGGGACCAGCCCGGCCCTGCAGACATTGCCATTCTGCTGTTCATGTGTGTCTTTGAATCTGTATTGGGCGTGTGCTGCACTTTCAGACCACTAACTGGGATATTGATCTTTTGTGTGCCACATGTTCCTCAATTTTTTATTTAAAAAGCAATCTTTGTTGCAGGGCCCGTCGAGTTTGAAGAGTGCAATGCAGCCATCGCAACAGAAGGTGAGACTTTCAACAGGATGACACATTTACCTTTAAGTTTTGACTGGTACAATTAAGGGGTTTTAAATGACAGTTTTTGACAACTTGTATTGACCTTTAATGTTTTTTGTACGCACCGCCGCCTAAACCAATCCCATTGGTTGTTTACAATGAAGTAAGAATGACGCCGATTCCCCATCAGTATAACCTTCATTCAAAATTTCACATTAAGGTTTTCAAAAACCTTATTTTTTTTTATTTTTGGTCTGAAACAAACATAAGAGCGATGACACATAATTTTGACACCCCTTGAGCAAATTCCTTGGAATATTGTAAATAGTTTTTATAAATGCATTGTTCACCTTGTTTTGACCTTTTCTTTTCCTGGTTTTTAGTTTTGTAAATATTCACTTTGTACACTTTTACACTGTCTTGTAAAGGCAAACAAACACTTTTGCTCTTCATTTTTTGTGATTTGTTTTGTATCAAAGATTTTCAAAAAAAATTCAAACTTGGGACACTGTTTTCGTACAGTTTCAGGTTTATTGTGAAACTGTTGTGTAAAAATATAGTGAATATTTGTAAAAAGAAAAAATTAAAAAAGGAACTGGGGTTTGTACTAAAACATGCATGCATTGTCACAAAAAAATACTAAAGATAAGTTATTAGAGCAATTTGTAAAGAAGTGACAAACTCTATAAAAGGTTCCACACTACTAAGCGTTATTAGTTTTGGCAGTCACCCTATAGACACGAAAGCTGTAGTTTCATTTATTTTAAATTTGTATGCTGGTTGTATTCTATCGTCAGCCACCAGGTGGTGCTCCAAGACATTTGTCAAATCTTTATAAGAAAAAAAGGAGGGAAAACCATCCTTTTGGTTATGGATTGAGACTTTTAAAAAAGACAGTAACTGAAGGGGTTTATAGAGAAATAAACGGGTGTTACTCAGTCATGATATCTGTCAGAATTGCTCTAATACCTTTTTAAAAAAAACATGTTTCATGATGTTTTTTCTGTACTGCCAATTATTTAAGTTTTAAACTGACCAATCAAATGTCTCAATAGTAGGTGGTGTCTGCTAGCCCCCCTGTCCAACGTTCAAATAATTGAAATGCCCGTTTTCAAACAGTAGGGATGTGGACTTCCAACAAGGTCACTCCCAATTATTGTTGCCACAGAAATGTTGACTCAGACCGACTGAGACACGTTGTCTGGCTCCAACGAAGCAGCGTTCAAATCACAAAAAAACATTGTCTGAATTGACTTTATTTTTTTGGGACCAGAACTAAACTGTTCTCTATGAGTGTCGTCACACCCCCATTTTCGGGGAAGCTATCAGCAATGTCACACTCAAACTAGCTTCATCAACCTCGGTAATACCAAAGATTTACATGTCCATACGTTGTAGTTTATCAGGTTTACATGGTTACATAGACCGGCTAAAAAAAGAGAAAAACATAAAAACAGAAAGTACAGAGTGAAATATGAAAAAAACAACAACTTTCTGATCAGTTTGGGAATATCCATCCATCCAGTCTCTTGACCCGCTGTATCCCTGTCAGGGTCACGGTTGGTTTGGAATATCTGGAAGTTTTTTTTGTTTTGTTTTTGCTGGGCTACATCACAAGACACCAGTATTATTTTTATTAAGAGTTGATATAATAAAAAGAAAAAAGTATTTTACACAGATTTTTATTTTTTAGGTGCCAAACCAAGAAAAAGAATTCCATTTGGAATCCCAGGCCGAAGGAAAGACAAGGACACAGATTCTATGTAAGTCAGAACTTTCGCCTGGTTTAAAAATATGAAAAAAAAGAGTTTTTCTTCATAACTTTGTTAACGGTAAAGGGCATATCCTTATATAAACCTTTACTAGCTTCTTAGAAGGCCCAAAAGCGCTTTCTAGTCCCATTCATCCATGCACACACACACATTCACACACTGATGACGGCTGATCTGTCTTTCAGGGAGTCCACAGAAGTTGAAGCTAATGTGAGTATGATGCTCATCACAACTAACGGATTGTTTCTAATCTAATCTTAGCTGATTGTTTTTATGTGAAGGTGTAGCTTTCCAAGTGCAGGGTGCGGAAAAGAAATGTTTTTCTGCTTTTTTCAACTCGACTCCTCTTTTTTTCTCTCTCTTTCCCCATCTGTTGGTGTAGAACACTGCTAATGGTGCCCCCCCTGGATATTACGGGTCTATAGACATCCAGAACGCTGTAAGCGAACTAATGACCCCCACACCTGCTGACACACACACACACACACACAAGCACACCATCAGCATTCACACACATAGACACAAAGGTCATATTCTGATGTCATCCCAAACTATTCTGTCAAATATATAAACAGATTTTGGTCAAATTTGTTTTCCTGTATTTATTTTTTGAATTTTTGATTAAAACAGTTTTATCATTGTACTTTATTTTAAAATATAGTTCTTAATTAACTTTTTTTTAAGGAATAAATATAAATAAACGTATTTTACTTTCAAAGACAATTGAATAATGTTACATCATTCTTGTAAAATTGTAGAAATGAAATGAAATAAATAATTATTTTGAGACAAATTCAAGACAAAAGGCTAAATGTATCCAGGATTCCAAGTTTTCGAAGTAGTCAAGTACTTAAATTCCCTCTCCAGTCATCTTTTAATCTATTTTCAAAGCGTTCCTTGGTGTCTTTTTTAATTAGGATTTTGCCGTTTACAGCTCAAATAAAAAGGCCTGTGTCATTTTCTAGGACATAGTTTTTGCAGTGCGGCAGCAGTTCACTGGAAATTTGCCTCTCAGTTGTGGGCGGGATCATTGGTGTGGAGCAATCACGCCCCCCCTTCCCTTCCCCATTTCTAAGAGCTCTCTCAGGAAGCGCATTTGCTACGTCACTAACATGTTCTTTTTCAAACTGCATTTTTTCATCTGCTAATAATGATTTGACTAAAGAAATACTCAGAAATGCAGTGTTGAGATTAATTTACACAACAAATATTCTCCATCATCAGAAAAGTAACAATAGAACATGCTAAAAAAACAAACATGATTTTTTTGGTGTTCTTAACATAAAAAAATCATGTCTAATAATTGTATAGATATTACTTTATTTACAAAAAATAAAGTGCTTAATGTTACATTGTTCTTGCAAAATTGTAGAAATACCTCGATAAATTCATCATTTCAAAGCAAACTTTAAAGCAAGAAGCCAGAAATGTCCAAAGGTCAGACTTTCTTTACCAGTTGTACTTCAAGTACAGGTCGAGTACTTCAAAACTGTTTTCGATTTTAAGATTGAAATATTTTGGATGAATAAAAACATTTTCTTTAAAAGTTTTTTTTAATGTTTAACTCTTTGAAATAAATATTGTTGCTCTTATTTCATTGCAGAATGTTCCTCAGGTTGATGCGGAGGGTTTCTGTATCAGACCAGAAGTCAACGAAAATGATATCCTTTCCACTCTCATGTTGTCCATCCAGAGAGGGTCAATTTTACCCGTCTTTGTTCTCAGTTTTTCTTTAACTGCCGTTTCCGAACATGCCAAAGATAATTCCTTTTACTCCTCGAGCGACTCTGAGGACGAGGACGAGCCCAGGAGGTTCCACGTACAGATTAAACCCGTTCAGCCCAACAACGGCACGCATCACAACCGGGCGAACATCGACGAGCTGAAAGCCTCCATCGGAAACATCATCCTGTCTCCTTCCACCTCGGTACGCCCACAGAGCCTGACATCAGGCCCTTTTGACACTAGGGGGCAACAGGAGCACACCAAATATCTGTCGTAGAGGTCGTTATTTTACTTGTTAGAAAACTATCAGTTTGTTTTAAACACTGAACTGTTTTCTCGAAGCTCCTGCTCATGTTTTACTTCCACTAAGGATTTATTACAGGTCAAACTTAGGGAGTATGTTTTATTTTATTTTTCTTGTCTTAAAAAAACAAAAACAGCAAAAATATATGCTCCAAGTAAGGCACACCGAGTCCCTGAAGGCATTGTTAGGGATGTTTTGCAACACTGGTCAACAAACTAGACACACACACATTAACATGTGCACACACACACACACCCGTGACCTGGCTCATGCAGGCCCTTGTCCTCCCACCATCACTCTGTCTCCAAATCACTCTCCGCTGCTCCGTGAAAATAGCTACTGTCATTAAAATTTAAAGCCACTGTTGCTTATGTGCAAACACACCGCTGTGTTTTTTTTTTTTTTTAGTTTTTTTTACAGCGATCTGCTACCCGGGGAGCACGCTCAGTGTCACTCCCAGCCGCTCACTACGCTAAAGTCACGCCATCCCTTCAATCCGTCCTGTTTGTTTTCATGTTTGCCTTTACTTTTAGGTTTGTCTTGAATCTTTTACAGCATAATTAACTCGTTTTTCTAAATCTTTTTCTCTATAAGTTACAAACTCACAGTTTTTCTACTTCCTAGTCATTTTAGCTATATTTACTTCCCTTTTTTCTTTTTGTTAGATCTTTGATAATTTCTGTATTTTTGTTCTGCAAATACACGATTTACCAGCCTGTGGATGATTATTCATTCCTCCCTAACAGAGAAGTTATCTGGACTCAACTAAAACGAGGCGGTGACGAATCATCTGGAGTAAATCATTGACTCATGTTCTTTTTTTTTTTTTTTACTCCTCCCCGCTCATTTCTCTGTCCTTTTCGTTTCTCCTCCTGTTCGGTTCGCCCTCCGCTGTGTTCTCTTTATTGAAACAGAGTTTTTGTGTGTGTGTGTGTGGTCAGAAGGAGCTGTAATTGAACCCATTTGCCGCTTAGCGCCTGTGGGACTGAAACCCCGGCCTGGTCGCTCTGCGGCGGTTAAATGTTTTGCTATGTTCCTATAACCCATTTTGTTTCTTTTTCTTCTCCCCTGACAACCTCTGTAACCTTTCTCCTTGTAAGAAATGTGTGTGTGTGTGGGGGGGGGATTGAAGCCAGTTTGGTCATCCTCGGGAGTGTATCTCGTGTTTCTCAGCAGGCTCTGTCAGATTTATGTCAGGTTAGAAAAAATAAAAAAGGGCTCAGTGATGGAAGTTGGTGAAGTCTTGAGGGCGCGCTCTCTGCCGCCCCTCGCTGATTCGTCTCTGGCCTTAGGTACACCAGTTTGTGCTGCAAAATTCTCCACCCTAAATTGAACGTCTGGTATGTGCGAGAGTCGGAGCCCTCCTGTGATTTACAGTCCGTAACTGTGAGCTGGAAACTTCTCTCTGCTGCTGGAAATAGTTCAAATACTTCCAAGCACAGGTCCTATGCATCCTAATTCAAGATATATGTCTTAATTTTGAAAATAAATGTCTTAAATTCTGTTATTAAGAAATAAATTTCCAAAAAAATGTGATAATGCAGATTTTCTCAGAGAGGATCTCGTTTAAAGTGTTGGGAGTGATCATATCTCTTTTCCTGATTAACGAATGTGTGTTTGGTTTTTTTTCAGGGGCAGATGCGGAGGAACCAGTCCAGTAAGTGTTTTTTCCCTGTAATCTCGCTCTGTGTGTTTTTGGACTTGGTGGGTGTGGGGGGGCAAATATTTGTTGGCCCAAGTTGGTTGACCTTAAGACGCAAACTCCACAAACCCCACGCCAAAACCAACACATGTAAAGAAAAAGTAAACGGCTGTAATTTATGTCCAAAGGTGATGATGGAGGGATGTTTCCCTCCAGTGGCGCTAATAAGACCGATCGCTGAATCAGCTGTTTGTGTTTGGACGTGTCAGACGAGCTTTTTGTTTTTTGCTAGGTGGCACCGTTTTGCAATCGTCCTGTTGGTTTTTTTCTACGTCACGCCTCGTGTGGCCTGAAAGTGTTTTCTGAGACGTGTGCCACACCGCTGCCGCGTGAGCGTGTGCTGCATGTGCGGGGTCGAGGAAAAAACAAGCAAACCCAAACAGGTCACGCTTCAGCTTCTATCCTGACAAACTGAAAAGAAAGCTTTAGCCTCCAACCTTTCTCTGTCTAATATTTGAGACGTCTGTCTGAGCTAAAATGTACTTGTATGGCAAGATGGAGAAAAAAATAGTTTTGGATCCACTCTGAGGAAAATAGTGTTTTTCATTTTGGTGTTTTTAACATGTTCTTGAGGCATTTTCTGATGATGGAGGACACATCTAAAGAAAATTAAGCTCTAGATTGCATTTTTAGCTATTTCTTCATTCAAAGATTAGAGGAAAATACGCTGAGCGGACCACAAGGCCCCTGCTCTGCTCCATTCTGCAGCATTCATTTGTAGACGACTACATCCATGTATGTCTTTGTTTTCCTTGTCTGAGATGAAAACTGGTAAAAAAAAAAAAAAAACACTATACAGCTGGATACCTTTTGATATTGCTCACCATTTTTGTTGCACCGCTAATGTTAGTTTGGGGTTTCTACTGGAACTCCTGCCGCTTTGCAGAAACTATGTCCTAGAAAGCGACACACGTTTTTTTATTATTTCTTAAAGAGCATAATCATCATTTAAAGACCATTGGAAACACTTTTAGAAATGATCTAAAGATGATCACAGTGGGACTTAAAGTTTAATACGTTCTAGAAACAGTAAGTTGGTTGTATTTAGTCCAGATAGTACTTTCAATAGTCAGTTCTTTGTTTTTTACCAAATTAATATAGAATCTTTATGTCCCTTTGACTGTGCTCCACAGTTTTTGTCTAACTTGTGAAAAAATTGAATTTCAGTAATCAAAATGTATTTGAATTAACAGCTTTTTTCATGTTAGCATTGCTTGTTTTTTGTTGTTGTTTTTTTAACTTGTCCTGTCCAACAGATGAGCAAACCGATGAGAGCTGAAAGCCTCTTTTGTTATATATTTTACTGTTACAAGATGGGGTTATGAATCTTCTGACACACGAGGTGTATATTTGAATAAACCCCTTTTGTCATTTAGACTACACTTTTTTATTATTTATATTTGTAACAGTTTTTTGTTGGACTGGACGGAAAAGAAGAGAGAGGGATGTTAGAGAGGGGGAGAATAGAAGGGTGATTATAGAAGGGGGGAGTAAAATCATAAAGTAACATAAAACACAGAGCAGATAGTTGCTGGAAGTTTAAAATCACTGCTGTCAGGTGTAAATGTATAATAAGTCTAAAAGGGTGTGGCCTGTCCACACACACGCTCAAATGTTACAAACACTCCCTGCATTGCCGTATATTTAATAAACAAATAAAACTACTGTCCTCTACGATATGAACTGAATCTTTGCTTCAACATTAACTAATCCAGTCTGCTTTGTGGGCTTTCATTCTCTGCGTTATGGCCTAAGTCAATACTATGTATTGATTTAAAAAACAACAAAAAAAAGCATTGATAGATGTATACTCTACATACACTCAGGATTGACTGGAGTATCTGCATTAAAGCCTAAGCCTCAGGGCTCTGGTGAGTACGTTTTCACTATAGTAGTTGGCCTTCAGCCCTGCCCTCCCTTTAACCCCAAAAGTCTGCCCCAGTCCTCATCCCTGTCCTCTCACAGGGAGCCTTTCCCGCAGCAAGCTGACTCCAGCTAACACCACTGACTCTTGAGTCTTATGATGAAAGGTTTACTCATGAACCGCTTAAAGTTTGGGGGCTTTTAAATCTGGTAAATAAGTGCTCCTCAGGGTCACTCACATCATAACATTTCAGTCAGGGGCACACAGGAGAATCCCTCTATCCTCTGTTTGGAAGTGCTTCCACTGAATTAAAAAAAAAAAATTGACTTAACCTGTTTGCAGAATTTGAAGAAATCAATTTTAACTTCCTGATAAAACTCTAACCTTAATCTTCTACCAAACTCAGTACCTGTTAGCAATTTGGATAAACAGGTATTCAACTTTTAACCGGTGCTGGATTCCTCTCTAACTCAGTGGGAAAAGGTGTTTATTTATTTATTTTTTTTTTAGTCAGGTGACCTTTTGGTTTTTGGTGGGACCCATTTCAATTGCAGTTTCTCTTAATATATGAGAATGCTGGACATTTCTTTTTTCCACTTCAAATGTCTTTTGTTTGTTTTTTTTGTGCAAATTTGCATAAATCGTTCTTTGTTTGTCCTACTGCAGGTGATGAACTCGCCAAATCCAGAGGGCCAGCATCGTTCGAGTGAGTCCATAGTCTACTGTTTTGATCCTATTAAATTTTAAAACTTTCTCAAAACTTAAAAAAAAATACTGTCCTCCCCTCCTCTGGCAGTCTCACTAATAACGACCTCCTGTCTCTGGACCCACTGAGCGCGCCTCAGCCCGGCGGAGCCTCCTCCTATGCGCCATCGTCAGCAGGTAACCTCTATAGCCTGAAAACATCGACCCATAAACTGTGTGCTTTTATTTTCTGGCACAGATTTGTATTTATTATTGTTCATTAGTGTGAAATTGTTCAGAAAAAATACATTTATGTATATTATGCATACACATGTATAATAAATGGGAATCTTTTTGGCAAAAAATATTAAAACTAATCTTAAATGTAGGCTTTTTTTTAAAAACATATCTAACTTTAAAAGCTTAAATGTTTGTTTTTAAATACAGTTTTAGTAACAAAAAAAGGTATGATAGACAGTTTGGATTATTTTTTTCTTGTAAAATGTAATTAGGACATAAATTTACCCACATTTGTACTTAAATGTAAAAAGTTTTTATTTATTTTTTTTTATAAAAGTTTTTTTTAAATGTTTAATAATATATTTAACTGGTTTTACAGAAATATCTGGTGTTTCTTCATGCTGTGAATATCTGGTTAAATAAAACAAAGAAATCATAAAAGTTTTTTAAAACTTTTTTCACATTTTTCATATATTTTTCCTAAAAAATCTTTTTATCCAGGTATGTCGATCGAAGACAATTTTTCGTTTATGACAACGACCTGAGTTTGCGGCCACAATACAAAAAAAATGACTGTAATTCTTGTAAAGGTTCATTTTAGTTCTCAATGACCTGTTAACTAGGACATCACATGACTTGTGCACTCAAAGATATTTATAGTTCTTTCATTCAGTGGATCTTTGAGGGGGAAACTGTCACAATGTAGACATTCTCCCAATAACATTTGATCTTATTCTTACTAAAATAATAGAGAACAAAGACAAATATCAAAAACAAAAGTCCATTTCTGTTTCCTTTAAAATTCTTGTTCCCTTTTTCTGTGTCTGTTTTTGTTTTCCATCTTTCATGATTTGACAGTTTCAGCGTTTGTTTTTTAATTTGCATACACTGGATTTGTGTTTGACACCAGCGTTCAAACAGAGTGACATTAGCACTGACCCATTACCCAGGTTAAGCATAATCCACAGTTAATTGGCACCTAGTTGGGGTCAGCGGGTCGGCTCTAAAGCCCGCTGGCACATATGTTGTCAAACAGAGTCTCGTTACTGTCAAAGGTCTCAGCTTAAAAGTCAGAAGAGCATCAACAGGTGCCCCCATCAGGATACAGGGATGAGGGTTCACCTCAGCTGGGTGGATTCAGTCTCTGGACCCTGATGAGGTGTTTGCAGCTTAAACTCCAACAGGTTTTGAAACCGAGGCCCTTAAAAAGTCCAAAAATGTTGAAAATGTTTTTTTTCATTTGTTACATTTGACCTTTTCATTGATTTTATTTATGAAGATTTGTATGCGTATCATTTATTTATTTTTTGAGTTTAAATGTTAATGTGTTGTTTGATTTACTTTATTTTTGTCAGACCTTGCCTCTGTCTCCTTTTCAATCTCTTCATCTTCATCTTGTCTGACGAATGACTCTGACGTCTTCCTGCCAGAGGCAGCAGGTAAACTGTGTGTTCATCCAGGTGGACGTTAACCTGCAGGGACTTTCACCATTTTGTTACTCTGTTTTAGTATCTTAGCTCAATAAAATTAAATTTTTATACAAAATGCATGCAATTTAGCATTTCTGCATATTTAAATCAAGTTTTTCCCTGTCTCAGTGACTTTAGGATGCTGTCCTGTTGTAATGCTCTACACGTTTAGGAGACCTAAAATTCTAACTACCGTAGGCTTATCTTTTTTTTTTGACGAGTAAAATAAAATACAGTCATACTCATTCACTGTAAATCAAATATCTTGTGTGTATTGTGCTCCTTTAGAAAAAAAAAACAATCTCCATCATACAAACTGCATCTTTACACCTTTAATCTGTGACATCACTACGACCGAGTTTTAGGGCCACCAAAAATAAAAAAAGTAAAATTACGAGATTTTTTCTCGTAAATTTGGGAGATAAAAGTCGTAGATTAACGAGGAGAAAACACTGAAGTTGTCTGTTTATTGGAGCCTAGCTTGAAGATAAAATATGTGGAGCCTTTTGTGAAGCTTTATTTCCGGATTATTATAGGTTTAAAACAAAAAGATTCTGAACCTTTTGGTGACTCAAAATCAGATTATTGTCGGTGTTGGGGTTCAGTGTCAGTAAAGCGGAGTTTCATTTGTAAAATAAGGAGCTCAGAGACACGTTTGGGTGCAGAGGACCGCTGCAGCCTTTATTCTCCTTTTCATTCACATAACCTGAAGTTCATCTGTCACTCAACGTCAACCTGTCATCCGAACACCAATGCGGAAGTAAACAGTGTTACATACGCCCACTCCTGCAGATGAAGCGTCCCATTTCAGCATAAAACAATAAAGAAGAATGAAAGGAGTCTGTTATATTAGCATTAGAATGTTGAAAATGCCACAAAGAAAGTGCTCCTCCTCGGACGGAAGTGTCACACAGACGTAGAGATCTGGTCTTTGGTGGAGGAAGAAAGGATTGAAGTGGACAGCTGCAGGCACACCAACGGCTTCATCAAGATGCAGAGATCCTGCAAACCACCCATCAATAAATAAAACATGAATAACTCATAAATCAAACAAATGAGCTTCCAGACATTTGGAACGTCATCAGTAAACATTCAGATCACCTGTTCAACTAAGTTTAGTTGGTCTGATCTGCTGCTGTGCAGCGTTCACCTGCTGCTCTGCATGCTCACTTCCACTTTAATCTCGTAAATTTACGATTTTTTTTTTTTTTTTTGGTGGCCCTAATACTCCGTTGTACATCACCAATTGAATTGTAAACTGTAAAAAAAAAGAAATAAAGGAAGAAAGTAAAATTTGAAGTTTTGTTGGACCCACTCACCTTCCAATCAAAAACTCATGCCCCTGAAAATGCCTAAACTTAAGTTCCAATAAACTATATTTTTAAATGAATTCCTTCCTTTACTCTCATGAATGGAAAACCAAGTCATATCAATAAAGATTTTTTTATTTCACGCTGTACAGATGTTTAGTTTTGGTGAAAGATCTGACTTTTTAAGTTTCGTGTAAAACGGATGGTGGGTGCTGGTTTAAAAAGTGCTTTAACACCACCCTCGGCAACGCGTGTTCAAGTGAAAAGTATGTAAACGCACATATATGCACACTTCGGGCTTCCGCGTTCAGAACTTTTCATTCCAGCGTCGCTACGCAAGTTTTTAACACTGTTGCGTACAAAACGCGTATACATCGAATTCACATTGAACTTTGACCAATCAGGGACTTTGATTTGGTAGTGACGAATAGATGGGGTTAATTTACCGAAGTACCAACCAATTGAAAATAATTTAGAAGAAATTAATAATTGAGATTTGTGGCAGAATTCTATGACACCGAGCCCTTTATATATCAGAATAGAGCTGTGAAAGAAAAAGCCTGGAGCCATATTTAGATTTAGATTTAGATCTAGTTCAAGCAGAAGCAACAGAAAAAGAAATACATTCATAACAAAAAACTATTTGTACCGCTTGGACATTTTATACCAGTCCAAAAAGCGTGTTCTTGAACATGCATCACATGCCTGGTGTGATCATATTATAACACTGACAGTGGGAGGTCACACTCTCCCTGCTCTGTTAAGAAGACTTCAATTAATCAAACACCGTTCTTTTCGGCTACTTCTTTTTAGATTGGCCTGCTGGCCAAAGGTGGAACCAACCATCTTCACTATGCACAGAAAGACAGGGATGGGGAATTGTTCTACAGCTCATATTACACATCAGTATGAAGTTATTTGTAGTTACCTCCAGCCTTGACTTTATGTAAAACTGTAGCCGTTTAAAAAAAAAAAAACAGATTTTAACTGGAGCAACACATTTATTGAGTTTTTTCTAGGTTTCATGCCTCATTTCAGCTACTTACAGCCTCTTTTATTTAAACAGTCCTTCAGGAATTCACCTGTCTGTCTGATGAACTGATCCTTCATCCTTTAACCCTCACCTTTATCGCTTCTGTCACCCACGCTGCTTCTTTCAGTGGACTTCGCGCTACAGCAGATGCGCTCTCCTCTTCTGGCAGAGTGTCAGCTTTCCAAAGATGTTTCCTCTTTCTCTTCTTCCTCATCTTCACCCTGGCAGTCACCAGAAGCACAGTTTCAAGCTCTCAAACCCGCCCCAGCGAGAGCTCAAAGTGCCCCCACCACCCGTCCCAGTGAAGCAATAGACCCCATTAAAAGCCCCGGCGCTGCCAGCCCTCCAAAGAGCGCCGACAACGTCACGGCCTTTACCTGGTCCCAGAACCAGTGGACGGCTTTCAGTGATAACTTTGCTCCGCCCCGTCACCTGAGCTCATCTGTGAAGGAGCTGCTGCATTCAGGCTCCGGCAGGACCGGCAACCTTCTGTATGATGAAGCGGCGGCCTGCAGAGAGGCCAACCCCTTCTGTTTCCCTGATGTCTCCTCTGATAGGCCAAAGAGCGCGGGCCCATCAGGAAAACTGATGAATGGTACACAGCATGAACTGTGACTGACGTGACCTTTTTATTAAACATTTATTCATTTTTTGTGCTTCTATTTCATGCTTTTTTATTTTCTGATGTTTCTGACACCCCCCTCCTGATTTACAACATAATTATGTTTTTGACCAAATTCTTTTGAAACATGTTTTATCTCTTTGTTGATCCCGATTTTTTTAAGGTTTTGATGAAAACTCAACACTGTGTTGCATGATTTGATTTGTTTTTTGTTTTTTTGCATGTATAAAAAGTCGAACACTTGTGCTTGTTTCAACCAAAAATGCAGAATAAGTGTTTTTTTCTCGATTTGAAATTTCTTTTTTTTTTCTTCTAGTGCCATTACCAAACCGACCCATAACACCCCTGGCAACCGGAGCCCTCATGCCCCCACCCCGACCCTCTTCCAGGCCCAAACTTCCCACTGCAAAACTCACAGGAATCAATGAAATTGTGAGTA
The DNA here is from genome assembly GCA_037389245.1 of Oryzias sinensis. Taxonomy (NCBI): domain Eukaryota; kingdom Metazoa; phylum Chordata; class Actinopteri; order Beloniformes; family Adrianichthyidae; genus Oryzias; species Oryzias sinensis. The sequence goes on from CM074502.1 coordinate 4,666,352, forward strand.
TAAGAAACATGGATGTGTACATTATTATGATCGCGTTAGTCATTCAAAATTTTTGATTCCTACTTCTGTTCTTGTGTGGATACAAATTGATCATAATTTGGGGTAAAAACATTAACAAAGTTTGTAAATATGAAAACAGTTGCCTGTACTCACTAAATTTTTGAACACTGGAATCACAAACAATGATAGATTCACTGCCATGCTTTACAGTTGGAGGGAACTTTTAAACACTTTGTTCAAAAATGCAACTGCTTTTAAAACTCTTCAGGAACTTTATTTTCAGAAATGTACTTTTTTTTTTATTTGTTGTGGAGTTTGCTCATTTTTTTGATTCTCACCATTGGTTACCACTAATATGTTTTCAACACTTTCAAAATTTTGTGTTTTCTTCATTTTTTTAAGGACAATAATTGCTGGAGAAAAAATTGAATTGGTTTAATTATCTACACTTTTTAAATCCTTTTAGAAAGCTCCTGTTATGGCCTCATGAGTTCCAGCCATTCTTTTTTGTGTATACAATGACATTAAAACAAAACTGTATATTTTAGTTTTAGGGGTGCATCTTTTTAAAGGCTGACTGGCTGATTAAAAACATTTTCTTAATTTGGTGGGTGGTTTAAATCAGTGGTCCTCAACCCTGCAGACTAGTACTGGTCCCTGCAACAGTTGGTACCAGACCACAGAGGAAAAAAATTTTTTTTATTCCTCTGTGGTCACAAAACAAAAATTGTTCTTTGTTTTATTTATGCGGATTCTCTTCATCCTTTTACAGGCTGGTCCACGAAAACATTGTTTGATATTAAACCGGTCCGCGGCCTGAAAAAGGTTAGGGACCACTGGTTTCTACCACTGGTAGAGTTTAATGAACTTGTTTAGTGTTTGAACTAAATCGTTGTTGTTTTTTAAAGAAACATACATTTGTAATTACCATTGGAGTGTTTTTATTGGATTTAGTCTTTAGTCTAAGAGCAGAATTTCAGAAGATGTCATATTTGTAAGTTTTATCCCCAAATTGTGACTGTAAGAACAAGAAAGCTAAAAAAAATAAAATGAGGCTCTAGGACAGGGGTCCCCAAACCTTTTCCAGTGAGGGACACTGGACGTTTCCATTCTCTGATCGGGGGCCACGGTCAGTTTGAAACAGATAAAGTGTGACAGTCGCAGGGTTGCCTAAATGTAAATACTTATTGTTTCCCAGAAAGCCACACATAACCAAATATAGATAACCCGACCTGATTTCAATTAATCCTATCTGGGTTCTCCATCAAAAAAAAAAGAAAACAATAAGAATCAGCAAACATATAATAACTTAATTGCTTAATGGCTATAAAAGCTTTTAGAGTTTGTCTGCTCGCATTTGCAAGCCATCATATTTCTCTTTGTGACGGGATTCATAATGTCGGTATAGATTGTCTTCTTTGAATACCGCCACCGTCTATTGGCAGATGATACAAACAGCCTTTTCTTTATGTTGAACAAAAAAATACTTGTTTGTCCACCACAGGGTAAATACCTTGCATTCTTGATCAAGTTTTCTCTTCCCTAACCATTTGGCAGTTCTACGACTGGGACAAAGTGAGGTTGCGGTAGCAACATTTTTAGGTTAGCTGACATTTCAATTCACATAAGCTTTGTTGACGTGAGGAAACAAATCCCGAGATTCCGTTGGGCAGGGCCAGTTCACCATGCTTCACTTTTCCATAATTCCATGAGTCACGTGGTTATGCTAAAAAAACAAAACAATTGCAAACAGATAAGAATCATTTTGGGGGCCGGGTCAAATGCATGGGCCGGGCCGGGTCCGCAGTTTGGGGGCCCCTGCTCTAGGAGTTTACAATGAATAGAAAAACCTGTAAACGTTTTTATTTGGTGATCGTTTATGTATTTATGTACAAATCATTTGTTAAAAGGGGAAAATATTTAGTCTTTTGGCCAAAGAGGCATTTTTTCTTTTCTTTTATGAGTGGTTTATTAATGGAACATCCATTTTGTATTTGTCAATCAATTTTGAATATTTTCTGTCAGGGACGCCCTTTCAGCCCGCCAAAAACATCCAACGGCAGCCCTCCTCCGACTGCACCGCTCGCCCGAGCTGAGAGTTCGTCTTCTTTGTCCTCGAACGCATCACTCAGTGCTGCAAACACCCCCACTGTTGGTACGATCCTTTTCATCCGCTCTTCTCCTCCTTCCCACCTTCTCAGCAAACATATTTTTCTTTCTGCACCACATTGTGCCACCATCCCCTCCATCTCCTCCCCCTCACAGGAGCTGTGCACACCTTTCCTCCCTTCTTTTCCTCCTTTGAGACAGACCTGCTCTCCCTCTCTCCTCTCTTTCCACTAAGCCAAAGTGAGTCTTCCCCTCCGAGCTCATCTTCTAAAATCCTCTTCCACAGAAATGTTTAATCAGAATTCACTGATGTGAAGAAAGACACGACCACCACCATCTTTCCTCTCATTCTCTCTGGGTTTTTGTATCTTCTCTCTTCTCCACACTTTTATTGTGGTCAGCAGAAGATGATCTGTTTGTAGCGAAGCTGCCGACCTTTGAGAAGCGGTGCGAGACGCCAGCAGGTACAGTCCAGCCTTACGCTGGGGGAGCTCTCCTCTGGTTTAGCTGAACGACTAACCCCCAGTCAGGCCTGGCAGACAGACGGCTGGATAAGCGTCTTTGCAGCTGATCTGCATTATGAGTTCTTCCCCTAACAAGTTTGTTGCCAGCAGGAAACTCTCAGCAATGATTCCTGAACATTTTGTCTAATGCTTCTCTGTTTAATCAAATGGAATTTTTTTAAAGTCCCGCTCTAATCATCTTTCGATCTATTATAAAGGCATTCCCAGTGGTCTTTTAGCCATAATCAAATATGTTTTCTATGACATAGATTCTGCAGAGTGGCAGCAGTTAATCAGAAATTCACCTCAGAGTTGTGGTCGACCATTGGCCCGGAGTGAGGTTCCGTTCATTTCCCATCATCCCTTTGCTTACTTTCTCTCCCGCTAGCTTACAGCCCCTCACAACGCCAACCTAACATTAGCGCTGCAACAAAAATGATGAGCAATATTGGAGTTGATCAGCTGTACAGTTTGGGGGGAAAACAAAGACGTACATGTTCCGCACCGGACCAGTATTTTGATCGTTTCCATTTACAATGGGCCTATTAAACTTGACCCCCCTTAAGAGCCTTTAAATGTACCTGGGCCCCGTTGGTTGAAGAATAGAATGGAATGGTTAGGGCGGAGCGACTGTCGTCACACGATGAAACCCGTTGATTGGCAGAAGATCATTACGACAAAGTGCCAAACCAGCGCCAACATATTCCTCTTCACCGCCTGCAGTTTTCTCTCAAACGACATGGAGTAACTTGTATATATGAAGTACCAAAAGCCAGCAAGCTATCAAAACATGTTGAGCTATTGACCTGCCAATTGTAGTTTTAAAAAAAGCTTTTTCCCACTGAATTTTTTCATCTGTTCCTGATTTGCAGCGATTTGAATAAAAAGAAATGCTAAAAAAACGCAGTTTTCATCCCAATTTTATTTATATATATCCACCATCGTGCAAAAAATGCTACAAGAACATGTTAAAAACACCAAAAACAGAATTTTTATAGGAGTGGGCCTTTAAAAAAGAAAGCAGCTGCTGCAAAAAAATCTAAAAATAACAGCATTTGAATGCAGACCTCGTCTGATGAAATGCCATAAAGATGTAAACCATCTTTTGCATGCCTCTAATCCTGACTGCTCTGTTTGTTTTTCAATCTGCAGCTGGGTCAAACCCATGTTTTTTTCATTCTCAGGAACGTCTCGCGGTCCCAGCCCTGTGACCCTGGCATCCCAAGATGCCCTGCCCATTGCCGTGGCCTTCACAGAGTCAGTTAATGCCTACTTCAAAGGAGCTGATCCCACTAAGTGAGTCTCACGTGACAACCCAAAGACCGCAACTTTATTTTCTATACCTCCAGTGTCACTGCGGAGTTTCACAGTCCAGCTTGCAGCAGGGAGACAGTTCTACCCCGCTCGTTCTGCATGCGTGTAACGTTCTGCGCGAGTCTGGCACCGTTCTTTCAGAAGGGATTACCTGCATGAGCAGATTCCGAGTCAGATTCCACATCAGAGAAAAACATACAGTCTTTTATTGGTTAACTGCCGCTAAATTGCTGCTGTGCAAAAAGGCTTATTTTTGCAGGAGATTAGCAAATGGAATTTTTTTTATATAAGTTATGCAGCCAAAGCCTTCTGCGAGTTCAAGACTGGCAGAGGGGAGCAAACACCCCCGCCAAGACCCCCCCCCCACTGTCCCCCAATATTATCCAGTCCTCTCATGCAGCTGCAGAAGCACCACAAGAACTATACCATCCCTACACACATGGAATAAGTAATAAACTATATTTATAATTATTTTTATTCAGAAAAAGAAAATACATTTTTACTCTACAACAAAATCCTGATGATAAAAAGATGAATCATTTTCAAGCCTACACCAACACCTGTGAACGAGTCAAAAAGTTACTCGAAGTTGGAATAAATCCATTAAGAATTCTGGTTTTTGACTTTAAACAGCAGTTTATGTTGGAAAAATCCTGCAAAGGATTATTTTCACTTTAATACCAATTACAGTGGTCTCTCGCTGTACCGCAGTTCACCTTATCATGGTCTTACTGTTTTGCATAATTAAAAAAATATATATATTTTTTTATACTTTAACAACAAACTGAGATCTGCTTCCTGATTGGCTGTTTACTTTGTCACCAAATATTCTCCATGCTGTGTCTCCTTCAGGTTGCCAAATCTACATAAATATTCGATGGCAATCAGATCTTTGTTTTCATTCTAAAATACTGGACTTATGTCTCCATGAAGGTTGGAACTTTGAGAGTTTGTAACAAGAGAGAAAAGTGAAATAGTTCATGTTTGTCTGAGTAAAGTGTATAAAGTGTGTAGTGAGGAGTTTTATAGGCTTAAAATATCTATAATTATACTTTGCGAATTTCGCCTTTTGCAGGCAACATAATTCGCGCAACAAATGAGAGAAGACTGTAACACCAACATTTTAGTAGTTATTTTAAAACTGCTTTTATAACAAAAATGTATAAAAATGATCAAACCGGACAGTAGATGAATCAGCACATTCTGGAAAATTTCCAGTGACTGTGTTTACGTGCACAGCATAGTGGTTTTTAGCTCTCCAAGCTGCTCAGGACAGTTGGACAAAAGCAAAACTGAAGATACAAATGCTTTTATAAACTTTGTCTGCGGATGAAAAGTCATAAAACCGTCAGGAAACGCAGTAAGTGCTTCCTGCAAATGCTTGTTTTCATTGCAAATTTAACTTTTAGCATGTTTCACATAAATGAAATCATTCTATTAATTTTAGGAATAAGATAAAGGTGATTAAAGAGCGTGTTTGCATGGTAATGTCTTAAGATATGAGCTTATTTAGGATGAAATGGAAATATTGCTGTGGACATCAGTTTTGTTCATTCGTACCATTTTTGTGTGACATTAAAATATATTTATCCTTCCAGGGTGAACATAAGTTAGTTTTTGGTTCACTGTTACCGTGTGCAGCCGCTGGATTCCTATGAGGTTGTTCTGATGGTGCTTTGTGCTTTAGAGCAGTGGTCCCCAACCTCCAGGCTGCAGACCGGTACCGGTCCATTGGGAAGTTGGTACCAGCTGCATAGAAAAAAAAACACAAGCCACATTTTTTTTCTGTTTTATTTATAATCTGATTCTGAAAGAGGTTGTATTTTGGAAAACTACTGGATTCTCTTCACCACATCCGACCCAATAATGACAAATTCCAAGTCGCTCTTGTTGAAAATCCATCCGTTACTTTCTTAAAGTGGCAGCACCGTTAGCAAAACTGAAATCCCCAAGCCAGTGAAGTTAATGAAAAACATATTTGGAAATATTTTCTTGCGGCAGAAGAGCCTTCAACTTCAAAATAAAAGAAAACTACATCTTTTGCAAACAGAAACCAGGAGTCTTGACTCCAAAATTGGATTTATTGAGACTATAATAATAATTCATAATCTTCAGCAACCGGCTGTCTAATCAGATAAGATAAAGACACTTTATTGATCCCAGCCCGGGAAATTGGGTTGTTGCACCGACCGTGTACAGGCTCAGTACAAACAAACAAACAATGAGTATCTAATGTTACCAGAATTTTGCCAATAAAGTTGTTCAATGGGTGGATGCATAATTCATATTATATTTAGAAAACACCACTTCCAGTGACTGTTTTTTCGCACCTTAAAAGTCGGACAAGGTTAAAGTTGGCGTGTGATTTTGTAGCTTTTACTTTGATAGTTATGCATTAAGGGACAAGGTGGATCACATTTTAATGGTGCCTACACAAAATCTAGAGAACAAGTTTAAACGGAGGATTTACAGAGGATGAAGACAGCCTTAAAAGTTAAGGGAAACTGGAGGCTAAAGAGAAATCGAACCCCCACTTCAGCCTTGTTCAGACCACTCCATGAATATGTTGTCTGACATTATATAGGCCCAGCAACGCAGTGGTCAGAGCTTTCACCTTATAGCAAGAAGGTCCTGGTTTGAATCCCAGTTGGGACCTTTCCATTTGGAGTTTGCTTGTTGGTGAACCCTGCCTTTGCCCAACAGTAGCTGGCACAGGCTCTGGCAACCCTGTGACCCCAAAAGGGATATAGCAGGTTAAGAAAATGGATGGAGGGATGGGCTAAACTGGTCTGTAGCCTTAGGTAGGGAACCACTGCCTTAGAGAACTTGTTCTATGCCGTACCAAAGAAGCTAAGGTGTTCTTCTTTTCTTCTTTTTCTATTACCTGGTGGTTTCTCCACAGGTGTATTGTGAAGATCACAGGAGACATGACGCTCTCGTTCCCTATGGGCATCATCAAAGTCTTCATGTCCAACCCGTCCCCCGCTGTCCTCACCTTCAAACTGAAGAATGCCAGCAGGCTGGAGCAGATCCTCCCCAACGTGCAGCTACTCCACAGGTGAGGATCCCCCAAAACGCTCTGGTCAAAGACAGATTTGAGCTGGAAGGAAGTGGCCTCTGCGTCACTGGAGGGAAATTCAATTATCACCAGGACATAAAGCTGTCATTAGGCCGTCAGAGAAGTATTCTCCCGCAGATGTTCAGGTTCTCAGCTGCTCGTGTCTCTTCTGAAGGAAACACTTCATTAAACTGCAGCTTCATTCAGCACCAGACTCATCCAACCCTTTATTGCCTTTCTCACCTCGTTTGTTGGAGCACAATGTATTGGATGTGTATTTTACCTCAGTCAGCCCAGCTTTCAGTAAGGTGCTAAATATGTAAGCCCGGCTGTTTTTGCCACTAGAGAAAGTCATAAAGGAACTACATCTTTATTTGCTCTTCGCTCTGGTTCCTCCCGACCACATGGCAAGGCTAATCAAATCCACCGGAGTTCACGATTTAGTAGCTGCTTGGATATGACAGCCTCATATTTTCCAAGCTGTTGGAGCTTCACACACAAAGCTATAGCGATTAATTCAGCTTCTGATTATTCCTTGTGTGTGTGTTTGGCTTTTGTCCAGTGACCCTTCCCAAAGTGATTCAGATTCCAAGAGTTTCTGGTTCAACATGCAAGCACTGACAACCTACCTCAGAAAAGCCTCCGAGCAGAACCCTTCAGCTTCTTACTACAACGTGGACATCCTGAAATACCAGGTGAGGAGTTTTTGTTATCTGAGCCGCTTAAAAGAAGAAATACGACGGCGTTGAATATGATTCTGATTAGGTTGCCATATTTCATCTGCACTGTTTTTGCTGGAGTGAGCGTTCACCTTCAGTGCTCTGATATCCTCTTTCTTTTGGAAGTAAACCATCATCCACAGATTTACACGGCTTCATTGGGGTTTTCATGTTTGGCTGTTTATTTCAATAAATTAAAACTAATGTTTCATTCTGGTCCAACATTCATGGTTTGCCTGAAACAACGTTCCCGTTGAGAAATTCAACAATAGTTTCACTCTACAGCTCTGTAAGTCAACACAAAAATGTGTTAAATGTTGTTTAGATGTGCTCCACACAAAAAAAACAAAGATTTTATCTTTTTAAAATCATGTTAGCAGGTTAACTTTTAAAAACCTGCTAACAGGTTTTTAAAAGTTAGCAGGTTTTTAAAAACCTGCTAACTTTTTTACATTTCTTATGTAGGTTGATCTTCATTGCTGCTACCCAAAATAAAAGAACAAAAAAATAATCAAATTACCTTAAAGCGCCTAAAAAAGTAGTTTTTGGGTTCTCCAGGGTTAAAGACCCCCCCGATCATCTTTTTATCTATTGTAAAAGAGTTCCCAGTGGTCTTGTAATTATGATTATGACATTTTTCCAAACACCTGTAAATGGTAAATGGCGTATACTTGTATAGCGCTTTTTTACCTACAAGGACAAAGTGCTTTACAGTCACAGACCCATTCAGCCAGTCACATTCACACACTGGTGGCGGCTCCGCTGCCGAACACTGGCGCCCGCCTACCACCAGAGGCAAGGTGGGGTTCAGTGTCTTGCCCAAGGACACTTTGACTCATGGGCGTGCAAGGCGGGAATCGAACCTGCAATCTTACGATCGCGGGTCGACCGCCCTACCGCTGCCCCATTAGTCGTTTTCTAGGTCATAGTTTCTGCAGAGCAGCAGGAGCTTGTTAGAAATTCACCTTTTAATTGTCTCAAATACAGTTTTGGCATGGAGGACATGGATGATGTTGAGAGATCAGGTTTATTTATTTATTTTGGAGAGCTCTACAAAAGCGTCAGTAATCGTGTCTCCATGGATTCATGAGACTCACCAGTACGGTGAGGTTCAGCATAACAGACGCTTTCAGCTGTGCTTCCGGCTTTCTGTGAGCCAGTTTGATGACTGACTGTTCCGCATTAATCTAAAGAGGGAAAAAATACAAATAACAACAAAATTAGAGGAGTTTTTTGTTATTAATAAGAAAAATATCATAAAGTTTAGGAGGATAACAATCAGATTCTCCTCCATGTTGGTCTTGGACTCCACCCACTGACACCATCAGCGCGTCCCGGACCAAAGCCGAGTCCCTCATTTATGAATCCCAATGATTGAAGTGCAGGGTTTCTGCGCCACAAAGTAAACTTTATTAGTCACAGAAAAACTAGACGTTTCATGTCGCTGCATTCAGGTGCAGTCTGACGGAATCCATTCCACCCCGCTCAACCTGGCCGTCTACTGGAAGTGCACACCAAGCACAACAGACCTGCGGGTGGATTACCGCTACAACCCAGAATCCATGGACTCCCCAGGCTCGCTCACCAACCTGCAGGTCTTGGTCCCTGTAGACGGAGGAGTCACCAGCGTGCAATCTCTGCCCAACTCCATATGGTGAGACGCGCATGTGGACATACCAGAACGTCTTCCTTTTGCTGAACCCTCTAAGCTTCAACTGTACCACCTTATTATTTCAGGAGTTCAGAGCAGAACAAGTGTCTCTGGAAACTAAGCGACCTCTCCAGTAAATCAGAAAACGAAGGTGTGAGCTCATTCAAACTTTTACAAGAGTGTTTTAAACCAGAGTTGTGCAGTTTCCTCACCCCTTTTACATGTCCGTCCCTCAGGTGCCGGGTCTATAAGGGCTAAATTTGATCTCTCAAATGGGCCGTCCAACCCGTCCACTCTGGCAGTGCAGTTCATGAGCGAGGGCGCCACCCTGTCTGGAGTGGACATGGAGCTGCTGGGCTCTGGATACAGGCTTTCCCTCAGCAAGAAAAGATTTGCCACCGGTTAGTCGCATTCCTCCACACTGCTGATGGTCCATGTGGACCGCCACATCTCAAATAGAAATCATCTGTCTGTCTCCTCAGGGCGTTACATGGCGGACTGCTGAGGTAACCGGAAAGAAAAGCCCTTATTTGACAGAAAACTTGGGGGGAATGCAGCTGCGGCGGTTCACACAGGAAGCGAGAATCTCACTACAAAAGGCAGCACTGAGTATTGAACACTGTTGAAAAAAAAAAAAGAATAAAAGAAAACTTAAGATTCGCTTTCAGGAACATGTAGATATAAAGTCTAATAATTCTGATTATTCTGATCTATTCCTTTTTGTACAGGCAAGAAACGATTTATTGACTAGCTATAAATCTTTATTGTATTTGAAATCATAAAACAAGGAAAAAAAGTGCACTAATAATCTTCCAAATACCTTTTTTCCCTCTTCTCTGAGAAGAAAAAACATTTTTTTCCCTCCTAACTGTAAATAACACCCCAGACCTGATTTCTTTACTGATGTTTGTGTTTTTCTCTGTCTGTGTCAATTATGTGCAATGAAGCGATGAAGGTGGAATCCGTCTTTTACATTACTCACATCAGTCTGACCTTTAAAACAATATTGAAGTGCGAAAAAAAAAAAAATTTGACATCAGTGCCTTCTCTTCTATAAACAAAAGGCAAAAAAGGAATTCGTTTTTTCTGAACAATAACCTTTTATGGATTCTGATCTGTTTTCCTTAAAACCCTCTAGAGTTGGATTGTTTAGGGGGTCAAACATCCAGGGACATTTGCACCAAATTGAACTTTTAACCACCCTTCTGTGTGCTGTAAATGATAACTGTGCCTAAATTTTATACGTTTTTTGTGCACCGCAGCGCAGTTAGCAACGGCGGCACCAACGTGCCCCGATTGTGTTTTTTTACTTCTAATACTTGGATGTTGAAGGGAACGCGTCTCATCTTCCAGAAGTGAAATGGCGATGGATCTGCGATTGTTTGCTGTCACCGTCTGCCTCACGGCGTTGGCTCAGAGCGTCTCAGTGGGATTAAAAAAACGCCTCATCCGGACCTCTCCTGTGGTTAGAAACTCTGCCGTTAAAGTTGGGCTGGATCACTCACCTCTCTTGCCTTTTGCACCAGTGCATGCTGGGATTTTCTTCAGCAGGTTTTGCAAAGCAAAAAATGTGGTCACTTTTGACTCTTGGTGCTTCTCTCTTGTCTTTTTTAATGAAGGGCTGCTTCTGCAGAGGCTGATTTATATCTTTTGGAGGCAAAATCCATTAGTAGGTGGCCCTGTGGCACTTTTTTGTTGTTGCATAAGTTGTCTAAAAACTGTGATGCCAAATTGCTGAAACTTTTTTAGGAGAGGAGTTTAATACAATAATCATTTGACCTGAAGCAACCCTCCAATAGAATAGTAGAAAAAGTTCCTATTTTTAATTAGGTGTCGACAAAAGAAACCGCTTATTAGATGTTGGAAGGCATTTGAAACCTTTATTTTGGTCACAAATTTATCTTCAAAAATTTACAATTTCTTTTCCATTTTCTCTGCCTCTGAATTTTTTAAAATACTTTAACAAAATCAGTCTAGAAATGATCTAACATTGTTTACTTAATGGAAAGCATTCTGTTTATTGCTTCTTTTTCTCCAAAAAGATGAGCACATTTTAAAAATGGCTGTGTAGACCCTAGAACTGTTCAGTATTAGCAAGCTGGTTCTTGCTGACCCGATACAACTTTAAGATTATCCTTTAAAAAAAAAAGCTCTTTCTAAATTCAGCTTCTCTCTTTTCTATTTGTTGTATTAAACAACTAAAAAAACAACATTGTGTAAGATGATTCTCACCTTTTTCCTTATATTTCAGTCACTTTTTGTCTATTTTATGATTTCTTATTGTGTGTATTAAATGTGTAATATATGGATATATACAAATATATGAAAATGACTACTTGGAGTGTGTTTTTTGTTGCCACCCTATAAGTTATGATTAATTTTATTTTCATTCTACATCATAAAGAAAATTGAAAGCTGTAGGTAAAAGAAAAATGTAGCAAAACACAAACTTTTTTTTCAAACAGTAGTTTATCAAAGTCCTTTCAGTTTCAGTAGAAACAGGTTATTTTAATGATGATTAGATTTATCGGATTGGATTTTTATATTTTACACATACGCATACACCCAGATACACATACAAATTATTCTATTATAATTACTCTAAATCAGAAATGCACATATTATCACTTTACAGTTGATACATGACCCATTTAAAACCATTAAATATTAAGTGTCAAAAGTAATATAATTAATTACCTGAAAAGGAGTAGAAGAAAGCTAATTTATAAAATCCAGCCCCTATTTTGCTTTACCTAACCATTGAGTTTTACATTTTTAAATAATTATCTGCTTTTTAACTTCTGATCAGATATTTATAGTTTTTTTTACAATCACAAGTGCTGATCATTTAAACAATCCATAGGTTTTGATCAAATCAAAGGACAAAGATGCGGTGCATAGTGCTTAGAGATGGAGATATTCTTTATTGATTCCACGTTGGGGAAATTCAATTGCTACAGCAGTTCAGTGCAAAAAAAGAGAGAAAGAAAAAAGAAGAGAAGAACAACAGCAATGTGCAAAAGAAGGAAGGGTGTTCAACATTCGCAAGCATACAAATGTAAAATGTGCAAAAAAAATGTGTCATTATAAATTAATTTGTTGCAATATTTAAGAAATTCTTGTCAATAATCACACAACAGGTAATCATCAGGAATCATTGTTTCATATCAGGCCACAAGGTGGAGGGTATATTGATATGATCTGAAAATAACACCTGCTTTATTATCATTAAAATTCAATTTATTAATAATAGCCTTACTATTTTGGTCAAAATCGGTGTTCTTGTCTCGGCTTAACCAGGTTAGAGGTTTATAATGCTAAATGAAAGGTCCAAGGTTTTCAATGTTTTCATTCCTTCTTCTGCTGTCACATTGAAAGCCTTCTTGCTGGTTTTGACTGGGCTTGTAAAATGATTGCGTTTATTGTGACTCTTTAGTTACAGACAAATTAGCATGTTTTTTTTTTTTTTTAATTATTTTTTTAATTATTAATTTTTTAATTACATCAATTTAATTTTTCATCGATAAAAAATACCCATTAGTGGTGTAAAAGTAAAGGTTTGAAGTCTGGTTTATTTCATAAAACCACTTTTAAAATTGTATTTTGATCTTTAATTGTTCCACGAAGCCAAAAATTTAAATGAAATACCTTAAAATTATGCTTTTTTTTTAGAGAACTTATTGAGTTAAGTTTGAAATAGATGAATTTGATTATTTAATTTCAGGTCATGATTAATTAACCACACACACACAAAAATAATAATCATATGACTGCACTAGTTTTAACATAAAATTTAGCAATTTTATTGGAAACGGCATCAAGCTTATCTCTCCAAAGATGTTTATCATTCAGTTTTTCAAAAAGTTGTCATAAAAAATGATCTAAAGTCAAAAGTAGCTGATTAGTTTTGACCCGAATCCATGTGGAAGAGGTTTCTAAGGCTGCCTGACTCCCTCCAAGCTTTCAGAATAACAGATCATCAAAACAAATCTTTGAGACACAAGCACATGTGTTACTAATGCTCGGTGTGCGTTATGAGAGCCTCACGCAGAGATTTGCTTACAGCAGGATGTATTGACGACCGCGCGTACAGCCTCAGCACTACATCAACACCCCATGCATAATTACCGTATCCTCAATCATTCCCCATATGTGTGTGTGACTGAAGAGCTCCTTGCTGTTTGAATCACGGCCTTTTCGCTGCTTCTTCTTCACAGCCAAATGATGTGTGAGCCATCGGTGGAGGCTCTGCTTCTCCCCTCCCCGCTTAACTCTGTCAGACTGGGAAGGAAAGAACTGGGGGTTTCTGGTGGTTGATGGTATTTTCTGAGAGGCCAAAATGAGATGTGAGAGCTGAAGTCGTGTCCAGAAAGAGTGCTAATCCGTGTCCGTGTGTGGGTGTGTGGGTGGGTGTGTGTGTGTGTCCAAAGCATTTCATGAACTCTGTGTGAGCTTTACAGGTAAAATAGTGATTAATTAAATTAACCAAATGTATATGTTTTCTAAAATTGTACATTTTTATTTGTAAGTTTCACTATTTTACAAAATGGGGTTAAAAAAAAACATTTTAGCGCAAGCTGATCGCATGTCTGCTGGCCCCCACTGTGAACGTTTGATTGGCAGATTCTCATGAACCCGCTTTCAGTGAAAGCGGTGCAAACCTCCAATAAGCTGTCTCATGACTGGCAATAGTAGTTGCCATAGAAATGTTGACTTAGACGGGCTCGGATCAATCCCTGTCGTCTGGCTCCAACATGGCGACGTCCATGGTGCGGAAAAATGGCGACTGAATTGGCTTCGTTTGGCTGGAGCCGAAAGTAGGGCATTTTCTGTGGGTGACCTCAACTCTGTCCAGCTCTATTATACAGTCAATGGTGTCAACAGATGGATGATGGGACACAACCTAACTGCTGCCACTGCAGAAACTGCAAAAACACAATTTTTTCAAATTTTGACTGAAAGACTACTAGCAGTGTTTTGAAAATTGATCAAGAGATGATCGAAGTGGGTCTCTGACCTGCTGATATAAAATCCTCGGCTGCACAATGGTGTAGTAGTTAGCACGTCCTGGATGGGGCTTTTCTGAATGGAGTTTGCATCTTCTCCTCACACTGCGGCTTCCTTCCACATTCCAAAAACATGCTTCATAGGGCAATTGGAGACTATATTGTGTGTGTGCAAGTATGAGTGTGTGACAACAGACTGGTGACCTGTCCAGAATGTTCCCTAGCTTTGCCCAAAAGTTGCTTTGTTGGTATCCTAAAAGCGATTCAGTGGGTTCCTTAAAGTACTTGTTCTGTTTTTTCCTTGTTGATAAGATTGAACTGTGTGATTCTGTGTAGAAAAAGGAATTGGGGCAACAGAAACTAGTATTATGTGTCCAGTCCAACACCACAGCGAGCTGCTCACCAATGGCTCATTAGGGGTCGAGGTATGAAGATTGATACGCACTAATGTGGTTTTATATGCAAATTATTATTATAGCTGCTCAGACCATTTTCAGAGACTATATATATGTTTTTAAAACAGAAACTTGCAGGTTATGGGTCGGTCAAGCTGTGGGTGTCTGGAAAGGCTTAACATCAGTGTCACTCGCATGAAACGGTCCGAGCAGACGGAGCATTTAGTCTCTGTTGTCCACCATCACAGTTCTGTTTGTTCAAGTCCCCCCTGGAGCCTTAGAGCTGAGTTATTCTACGATCCAAAGAGCCAGAGCAGCATCAGTAAAATTTATGGACAATTTATAATCGATGTGCCCATTTGATCTCCCTCTTCACCGCGAGGAAAACCATCTGAACAAACAAGCAATAGTGTCGGCTTATTGCATTAACACAGATTCCTCTCCTCTGCTGCTCCCACTTGCTCCAAAGATCTTTTCAGAATAACTCAAACGCCGATCACGTCGAGACGCCCATCCGAGGGGAGATCCACATTTTCCACTCGACAAATACTGTTGCCTTCTGTGCTGAAAAGATCAACACAATCCACTGTTAATCATCACAACAGTTTTGTCTGACAGCAAAGGATGTTCAGTAGCTTTTCACAGATGGAAAAATGTGGCCCACCTCTCGTTGAAATTATCTTTGGGGTCTCCCTTAAGTCTTAAAATTTATTTCAGTTTAATAGTTCTGCACCTTCATTTTTCTTGGGAAGACCTCTGGATCCCTGCTCTGCCCTGAGGACAGGGAGTGGACCCTTTCGTGCCATGCTGAAAGAGGCATGTCAAAGGCTATTTGTCATGGTAAGCGGGCATGTGTGTAAGTGTGCGCTTGGGGGAGGGGATGACTCAGATATGATCATTCCTTAACTCATAAGTTGGATCTTTGGTGGATCGGCACAGCCTCTGATGTTATGTCCTTTTCTTCATTCTCTTGCTGTAATGTCCAAGATCATGTTGCACGAACAGCTTCTAAAAGTCTACATGCACTGGTTCTAGGTTCTGCTTCTTATGGACCGATGATCTGCATGTTTTGCTTCGTTTTCCTCCTCCAACACCTGATTCCAATGAGCAGAATCGTTGAGTTTGGCTCAGAAAAATCAGCCAAACTCATTTGGATCAAGTGTGTAAGAGCAAGAACTGAAGTAAACCCTGCTGGGATGATGAGATCTTTACTGGACAGAATATCAACTTTTTTTAAAGAAGTGAAAGAACCTCCAGTCATTTTAAAGTGTCTTTTTGTCTTTAATCATTGACTGTATACAAGAACTGGAGTTATTCTGGCTCACAGTAGGGAAACTTATGGCTCCAACCAAATTAAATCAATTCAGTCATCATTTTTTTGCAATGCGGACACCACCATGTTGGAGCCAGACAACGTCCGTAAGCAGTGATTGGTCCAAGTCAGAATTTCTATGGCAACCACTCTTGCAAATAAGCAGGGATTCTGTTGTGAACCCACTTGACAGCAGACTACATGAAATCTGCCAATCAAAGGTTTTGAAAATTGGACATGGGGGCTGGCAGGCACCAAATGTTTTTATTGACGCATCTGATTGGTCTGTTTATAACTTGCATAATATACACTACAGAAAAATCATGACAAAAATTAGGTTTACGAAGAACTTGTTAAAAGAAAATATATCAGGGAAACAATGCTTATTCTGACAAATAGAAGGATTGAGTGAAAGGTCATTATTTCTCAATAGAAGTTTATGGGTTTTTGGCTTCTTGGAGCCAGGTAGTATTTCCTGTTTGGAACGGGAAGGGAGAGGAGTCACTCAGTCCAGTTCTCATATACAGTCAATGGGTTTTACTCCTTTTTGGACTGTAAATTGTAGCAGCCAAAAAAATCCATTGTAAAGAAGCAAAAACTCCAATATAAGTAGTTCTTTTTGGATAAATTTATTTGACAAAATACAGGACCAAGAGCGAACATTTCATCTTGAAAGACAAATTATAATAACGAAATAGATAACAATAATAGACTGAATATCTGCACAATTCACTACAGTAAAACACTGATGCTTATTTAGCTTCATGAAACTAGGAGAAATGTAGTATAACAGTGTCACATATGAACAATAACTATAGATACCCATAGCATTAAAAATAACATGCTAACAAGTCAACTAAACTCTTTACTGCCCTTCAAATCCCTTAATCCGTTGAATTCTTTATCCTCTGTTTTCCTCTTTGGAACACGCCCGGAATAAAAGCCACGTCACACAGCCACATTTTGTGCATATTCCATGGATGAAATTGGTCATATGTGAATACAAGTGTAAAAAATGAAAAAGGTTGTGGCTCTTTTCATGAAATTTTTACAGATGCATCACGAATGAACCACGTTAAAACCACGATAGAAGTACGAATAAATTACGCAAAAAACACAAATCAGTGTAGAACATGAACTGTGCATGATTATTGCACTGCTTATATGAAATTTATTAGTAATTCATCCTTCAGTTACATAATTTTAGCATATGTGTGCCGTATATGTGATATAAAAGTTAAACATCGATGGTACATGCGTGAAAAGTCTGTTAGACATACATGGATCGGTCGTGAAAAGCCACAAATTTGCGTATGCATCTCGCAAAAATCCCACACAATTGTGTGAGATTTACGTAACAATTGCTTATAAACTACGTAAAATATGCATAAACTGCGTAATTCTCAAACAACCAAATATTCGGACCAGCTCAAAACCAAATTCACATATAGAATCGTCGACGGAAACCCACGAAGGACATCGATGAATGACGAGCACAAGAAACACTTATAAATTACCTACATGAGTAAGTAAAACACATGGATCAGGAAAGCCTGTATGTAGTGGCTGTGTGACAAGGCCTGAAGACTGAGTGGTGCTTCTTCCATTTTGCTGTGAGCAGCAAATACTGATGGAAACATCTACAGTGCCCTCTAGTGGTTGCTGCTATTTATTTTCTTTAACAGTCACATATAAGTTGCACCTGAATATAAGTCCCACCCCCGGCCAAACGATGCAAAAACTTATACTCCAAAACATTGACAATAATTGTTAATTATTATCAAATTGTGCTGTTTAAGATACTCAATACAGCACAAAAAAGAGCCAAACTATAGAGAAAAGGAAGAAACACAGGCGAGGTCAGCTCAGCAAAGCTCACTTTGCTGAAAACGAAAATGAATCTCGTCAGACACGTTGATGAACAAAGGAAATGGGGGATGAAGACTGCAAATCCTTTTAAACAAGACCATCAACTTCTGATAAAGCTCTCCCTCCTCACATATTGACTTGTTGCCAAATGACAAATTACTGTAAAGATGCCGGACAGATGCACTTTTGAAGGATG
Source organism: Oryzias sinensis (assembly GCA_037389245.1). Lineage (NCBI taxonomy): Eukaryota > Metazoa > Chordata > Actinopteri > Beloniformes > Adrianichthyidae > Oryzias > Oryzias sinensis. Next base: position 4,684,484 of record CM074502.1, read on the forward strand.
ATTGCAGAGCTGAAGCGAAATGAAGCATAAGCCCTGGGGATCAATTTGCCTCGCAGTAAGTCAACAGGAGGCAATCATACGCAGAACTTTTCCTTCTTTCGGAGAGGAAATGTCCTTTTCATAAATATTTGGAGTTTTCTAATTGGAAGAATGTGTGTGGCTTTAAACACTACCTTTTAAGGATTCTACACATCTTCCCACTGGCGCAGTGAAATGAGGATGTGCTTTCATGCACAGATTTGAAGAATATGTTTGCATTCACAGTGAAAGTCTGAGGAACATGGATGTTGTTTTAAGATGTACAGTAAAAGCCTGCATGGATCTAAGCCTACTGTTGTGTAGTAAGAACTAAAACTTTAATGATAAAGGCATTAAACAAATAGTAAATGGACAAAATTGAAGAGTAACAAAAGATGGATGAATCAAAAACATTTAATAAAAAATTGCTTTAATTATACATTTAAGTATAAATGCAAGAGGTTTGGCTTGTGGATTGCAGAAAAGATGAAGTCTTAAAGATCTTCTTGGATGCGTTAATTGTAACGTTGGGAAAGTGGCAGTGGAGCGATGGAAAACTAAAGCTATGAACATCTAAATCCTGTTTTTAATGAATTTATTGTATATTTGCCAAACGTCTTACTATACTGCTGAATATTTCCATAAAAATGATTTAAAGGTCAGATACCTGGTTTGGTGTTTTCTGAGTTTAGGCTAATTAGCTACATTGACCTGTGTTTACTCCGCCCACCTCAGTGATGCATCAAAAATGGGTGACTGAGTGGGCCAAAGTGATGGTATTTTTTTTTGTGAGTCCCCCTATCTGTCAGTTCAGCAAAGAAATTAAAAACTACCTCTGACTTCGCGTCATTTTTAGCTTTAAAACAGCTTCTTAAACTCAAGAGTACCTAGCTGCAGACAAGATGGCGGATGGAGCTCCACTCCTTGATGGAAACAGAACTTGGTGCTCTCCAAACAAAAGATGAGCTTCGTTTTATTTTATTTTGTTTTAATTTTTTTGGCTCTCTTTTTAGGTGACGCTGGACAAGCAAACTGCGATGCAAATTAAAACTCAATAAGCTCATGTAATTGTGACTAGGAGCATAGAGTGGAGCTCCAACCGCCATCTTGTCTGCAGCTGGATGCATCTCCTCAAACGGGCTCCAGAACACGAGGGCTGGTGTACCTGCATGATTTCCAAATATTCAAGCCCTACTCATGACTGATTACCTGGTTCAGGTGTGTCCAGCCAGTTAGAACATGCCAGAGCAGAGTATGTTGGAAATCATGCAGAAATGCGACCCTCGAGGCCTGGAGTTGCTCATCCCTGGCATAGGGGTATGATTTCATTTGGATTTGGCACATGTCCCAGGCTGACGTCAGGTAAAGGGATCAATATGTGCTGCAGAAATGTATCAGATATATCTTCAAAAATCCTATTATTTCCATAAAGTTAATGAATTCCAAGGCCATTCTGTTTTTCAAAGGGTTGACGTGTTAACTTGTAACTTCCTTACTTGTCCAGTAACAATCTTGAGGTTACTCAGTGTTGTTTTTGCTCAGAGCATTTATTCATAAACTAACATGGCCGGACAAAGACCTGCGATGGAGACGGGCGTTCTTTCTCTTTCCCAGAGGCAGACAGACAGGCTGGACCAGGAAAAAACCGGAGCTGCGCTCCTGTTTTCTGGAGTCTTCCTGTCCATGGTGGGGGTCACCTTCACTGTGATAGGTTGGCATCACTTCCGAACCAGCACCAGCTTTCAGTGGACCCAACTCCTGGGTCCCATCCTGATTTCAGTTGGAGGAACCTTCACGGTCACCAGCGTTTGCAAATTTAGGTTAATTTCCTGTTGGTACTGCAAAGAGCAAGAGGAGGAGGTCTTTGTTGGTCCTATAAGGGAACCACCGTCAGGGAGACCTACCGTTGTGGTCCACAGCATCAACCAGCCGGTTATGGTGCAGGGCACAACAACAATGGTGTGTATTCCACCAGTGTACAACTTCCTAACCCAGGAAGTCATTGAGGAGAATGAGGAGCAGCCTGGTAGCTCTGTGGGAGGCGTCCATACGAGCCTCCCTTCATATGAGGATGTGTACTGTTTGGACAACGCAGCTTTTACCGCAGAAGGCGACGCAGAAGTGGGCTACAGAGGGAATCGGTAAGAACTCGTCCAAAAACAAAACAAAAAAAAATGTGGTTAGCTGCTGCATGTATAATTGCTTCTCAGAGGTGCAGTTGCTGTTTTTTTTTCTGCTTTTCTTAGTCGATTAATTTAGAAAATAAGTTACTTTTGCTAGTAAAGGGACAACACGGATCATTAAACCTGCCTCTAACTTTCCTATGATTTATCTTCACTGGAATAATGGGAGTTTGTATTTACAGATTGAATTTTAAACATATTTTAGCTTTGCTGACAAGATTTTTCAGCAGATCAAGAATAATTGTGGGATTTTTGGCTTCCTGGAGCCAGTGGGTAATGCCAGTTTGGGGGGAAGGGATCCCTTTGTCCAGTTCTTATATACACTTAATAGTCACACACCACTGTTCTAGTGAAAATCCACTGTTCACAGTTTGCCTATAGAAATGACACACAACTCTAAGTTCTCTCTACCTCTTCTGCCATCTTTTCAGAGTCCCGTATTTTCCGAATAAAATGCCAGTTGCCATCTCTGTCTTACTTTTGTAAAACCAGATCTGCTGAAAATGGAAATGAGCAGAAGTTGAATGGATTTGAACTATAAAAAATCTAGACTTGTCTGGACTTTGGTCCATGATGCACTTCAGACCAGTTTTTTTAAGTTACAAATTCAAAGCAATTTAAAGTTTTGCAGCAACTGTTTGTGAAATCAGTCAATTATCAAACCAGGGTTGATGTTTTTTCAAATAAAGGTACAGAAGTTAAAGCAAGGAACAAGTACTGCAAAGATGCGTTTGTTTCATCCAATCACAGCGAGTTTGCAGGATCTTTTTCTAAAGTCACCTGGAAAATATTTAATTTTCTTAATTTACAGTTAAGATTTTCACCTGAAATATTGAGTTTGACCAATCCTAATTACATGAAGAACAGCAGCCCTATACACTCACCTGCCACTTTGTTAGGCACACCTGTCCAACTGCTAGTTAAAACCAATTTCTAACCAGCCAATCACATAGCAGCAACTCAACGCATTTCGGCATGTAGACATGGTCAAGATGATTTGCTGCAGTTCAAACTGAGCATCATAATGGGAAGAAAAGGTGATTGAAGTGACTTTGAACATGGCATGCTTGTTGTTGGTCTACTGGGATTTTTACCCACAACCATAAGGTTTACAGAGAATGGTCAGAAAAAGAGAAAAAAATCCAGCGTGTGGCAGTTCTGTGGGCCGAAATGCCGCGTTGATGTCAGAGAAGAAAAGCCAGACTGGTTCCAGCTGAAAGAAAGGCAACAGGAACTCAAAGAACCACTGGTTACAACCGAGGTCTGCAGAAGTGCACAACATGTCCAACCGCGAGGCAGATTGGCTACAAGAGCAGAAGAAAACACTGGGTGCCACTCCTGTTAGCTAAGAGCAGGAAACCAAGGCTACAATTCACACAAGCTCACCAATACTGGACAATAGAAGATTGGAAAAACGTTGTTGGGTCTGATGGGTCTTCATTTCTGCTGCAACATTAAGATGGTAGGGTCAGAACAACATGGAAGGAATAGATCTATCCTGCCTTGTATCAATGCTTCCGGTTTATGGTGGGGGTATGGATGTGGGGGATGTTTTCTTGGCACACTTTGTGCCCCTTAGTACCAATTGAGCATGGTTACACGCCACAGCCTACGTGAGTATCGTTGCTGACCATGTCATCCTTTTGTGACCACATAGTACCATCTTCTGACGGCTACTTCCAGCAGAATAAGGAGCCATGTCATAAAGCTGGAATCTGAGAGTGGTTTCATGAGCCTGAAAATGAGTTCACTGGACTCAAATGGCCTCTACAGTCACCAGATCTCAACCCAATAGATCACCTTTGGGGTGTGGTGGAATGGGAGATTGACATCACGGATGTGCAGCCGGCAAATCTGCAGCAACTGTGTGATGCTGTCATGTCAATATGGACCAAACTCTATGAGGAATGTTTCCAGAACCTTGTTGAATCTATGCCACCGAGGCTTTTGAAGACAAAAGGGGTTCAAACCAGTACCAATAAATTGGCCGGTGACTGTAGAAAGGACTTAGCTGAAAATGTTGCAAGAATCCTCCAATCGATTGTTCACTAAAGGATCTGTCACAAAGGAGTGAAGAAGCAAAGTGAGGTTCTTTCACAGTTTCCTACACAGAAACAAACTTTATCTCAATGAACCAGGGACAGTTAAAGCCAAAGTAAAAGCCCTGTTTGGAAAATAATCCCCCCGCTGGGATTTAGCATCATCTCTGACATACACCTGCTTCATAAAAGTAGCAAAGTCCTGTTTCAGCCGAGGCAACACTTTCTTTTCACTAATTGTAGGATCCCATTTATTTGACATCCAATCAAACGTCCTCCATTTTGCAATAAACAAGAACCTGCACTGGTGGTGTTCTCTTTCTTTTATTGTTTTTAGATGATTAATCCCAGCAGGTTTCCAGGAAAGCAGCTCACTTTAACGCAAACAGACATCAGGAAGAATGCCGTTAACCTGGGATGACTAGAAACTGCCGCTCCAGTAATGCCAGTACTTCAGCTCCCTCTCATGTTGTCTCAACTCCTGACCTGTTTCACTGTGTTTCCAGGGGTTAACGCCAAATAGAGGAATGATCAAGGGAGAAATAGCTCAAACTCCATGTTTTCTTTTGAAGGGCGGCGGGGTTTAAGCGTAACCAACTGGGCCTGTAAACATTTTGGACGTTTTCCAGGTCTCCTCTGGCTTCCAGTCTGCCTCAGACTTGCCTTTGATTTTTTTTTTATTTTACATTTTTTTTATTTTCAGGACTGAGGGTGAAAGCGGACGCGGCCAGAAAAGCTCCACCTCTCTACATCCACCTGCGTACGAAGACATCTACCCTTCCTTCCAGAAACACAATCCAACATAAACACGCAGCAAAAGCTGCGGAGGACCTCCCGTCTGTCTTTGATTATTCCTGTTTCTGTCTAAAAATAATGTGAAACTGATTCCACAACCTGTGCTGTATTTTCCAAATAAACCTACAGAATCTGAGGTGTTTCATTCACAAGAAAAACAAAAGTGACTTACCCAGATCCTGCCAAGTACCATAATAATTTAGTATGAAGTCATGAAACCCTCTAAGATTAGGCTTCCTGCAAGAAAACCTCATAAAATGAAGATCTATGGAGTTCTGCTCATTTTGAAAGCTTGAAGGTTTTAAAAATATAAACTCTGTGTTTAGTATTAAAAACACACATTCATCCTGTGCCTGTTGTTTCTCAATTGCTGCTTTCATTGCTGGTGAAAATGAACATTTCAGCTGATTGGGGGAACTGTTTTAAGCTGAAAACCTCTGAATTTTTACACATGATTTTCCTCAAAAAAATTATGTTTTTTTTTATTATTGCGTTACTAAACTTTTCACTAGTAGTTTCTTTACTGTTTTAAGTTCAGAAAGATGCAAAAAACAAATAAACATCTCTTTATTTTAAATCTGATGGTTAAAAACCTCCAATTGTGTACAAATCTTTTATTTGTTTGGATAGTTTTATTAGCTTTCAGACATTAATTCTATATAGTTAAGCTTTTAAAGATAGTTTATTTCTACCCTACTCAAACTTTTATGAGTCTGCAATCTAAAAAATATATAAATTTAATCTCATTCTCACCCTTTTGTTAAGAAATTCCATCTTGAGTTAAGCTTAGTTAATTCATCCCTGCAATGAAAACTTTATTTTTAATTTAAGAAATACATCAGTTATCATTGTTAAAATCCCCCTAAGAATATGTCAAACATGGTTAGAATGTCTTCTTTAAAAGGAACACAGAAGATTTTGACTCATAACTTGTCTGTTTGTTTTTTTTGCAATAAATACTTTAGAATATCAGGTATTTTTTCCACATTTTAACTCTTCCTGGATGCCTCCAAAGATGCATCCTGAATCTGCCATCCGAAAACAGGGTTCAGCTTTGTTTACAGTTACACCACACGGGGGCAGAAACACGAGGGCAAATGTGTGCACAGACTCGAGTTAGGCTGAATTACCTAGCAAAAAACAACAATAAAAAAACAAAGAAATACCCAGAATCCCTTACAGAAATATTATTTTTTAGTGAAAATGCCAGTAATTACTTGTTAAAAGGGAATTTGTTATATAGTTTGAACTTTCTCAGGACCAAAAACTTTGATCTTTGATTAATAAATTATAGAAATAATTAGAAACCATTAATTAAGCATTCTGAACAAAAATGCAAACGCTTGAAGTTGGAATTTTCTTAAATAAAATCCATATATGCATGCATATTACCTATATCTTGCATAATTATTGACAAATACTTCTGATTTTTCTACACAACAGAAAGCAAAAAACATTGTCCTGCGCAGTTTGGATGCGCAGATGTGAAACCGCAGAAGAATATGACTTACATTATTTTTACAGCTCAGTAAAATGCAGGTGGCCAAAGAAAAAGACCATAATTTCAGCCATGTGCGAAACTGGAGATCATTTATGAAAGCTGGGCAGCACGCAGAGGAATAACAGCAAACATGTCTGCTTAGATTTTGTTTTTAATCCCTAATATTGACTGAAAATCAAAAATGTTCACAGTCGAACTTGTGCGCAAATAACGTAGACCTGTCTGGCTCTGCGCAACAGGTGTTCCAATCACGCGCGCTCATGGATCAGACGCTGAACTCCCTTTTAGTCCTGATCCAAACACCCTGAAGCTCCCGGGTTCCCCCGCAGCTCTGCGTTTGCTGGTGGATATGGAAACCTGCAGGTATTTTTCTTAAACAGGAAAATGCTCAGATGTTCCTGCGTCATGCTGCGGTAATTGGAGCGCTGACCTCGTGTTACGTGTATTGTGTCTGCATTGTTGCAACAGCAAACACCGTATGGCCCACGCTCTCTGGGGGAGGCCTTCTTTGTGGAGCTCATGCACAGCTGAAGGTGCTGGAAGTGGAGGTTATTGTGCGCCAAAATTTACAACAAGGAGCTTTGTTGGGATTCACAAAAAGCTGCACGAGTCTATTACACAAACACACTTTGGTTGGAACGTAAAAAATTATGCAAATGAATTATAATTTTAGTATAACTTTTCTCTGCTTTCAGAACTTTTTGCACTTTGTTGCCTAAAACGTTTTTAAACTGAGATCTTCTATTATTTGAGCTTGTTTGTTTTTTAAAATAAATACATATGATCATTAATTGACATTTAAAATTTTGAATTTATTTTTACAGCTTGGATTTTTTTGTCCTTAAACTATTGTAAAAGTCAAATATCACACAATTTAAATAAATTGAATCTGTACAGCAAACAGTTTTAGTTTTTTGTCATCTCAAGGTTAATTCCTTTTTAAAAGTTATATGTATATTTATTATTCTAAACCCTATATAATGTTGATTATATTGAAATAGTGACACGGTTTTGAATTCCAATATTTCTGAAATTGTCTTATTTTTAAACTTTTTAAAATTAATCTTATATAAAAATCTACATTTCAGTTGTCAGAAATGTCAACCTTTCATTTTCACCTGTTTGACCATTTTAATAGAACTATTTTCCATTTAATGTCCTTAGTTTCCTAATCAAATGTTTTATTCGTTTTTCTTTTTTTACTTATCACTTAATATAAAAATTTTAAATCTGAAAACTTAAGTTTGAAAGTAATTTATCTTTCTACTTCAAACTTTTCAAGTAAATTTTTTCAATGTAAACACTTTTAGAAAACAGAAATAAGTACAATGTTAAACTCCTCGATTTGCATGCATTTCTCACACTTTGTTTTTTCTGGCGGAAATTAAAGTGTTTAATTAAAGCACAAAAAAGCTCCTGACAGCATTTATTGTTGTTATTTTAGTTGCAAAAGCCAATCTGTGTCTGAAACCCCCCTGAGATTATTTTTAGCAGCTTCGAGTCTTCCAAACAAGTCCCCGGGCGTCCCTCCGTCTGCGCTGCTCTCTGCTCATTCCGTGCGCTTTGGCGCGCGTTACTGCGTAAAAGAGCCGGAGCTCGGAGACTTGGAGTGGAGGATGGGGTGGGGGTGGGGGTGGGAGCACATGAATTCCACGTTTGCAGGAAAACACGCTGGAGGCGCAGTAGAACTTTGTTGTTTATGAAGAACACGTGAAACCAATCAAATGTGAATTATCTTCCTGTTGTTGCAGCTTTTGTCGTTTGCTGGTTCTGCTGCTCTCGCCAGCGGTGTCACCACCTCCCAGCGTTACGGACGCACGTGGAGAGAGCTCACATGCACCCGCAGTGACAGACGAGCGCGCACGTGCGTCTCTACTTTTCTTTACATTCTGGTTTTCAAACTTCTTCCATCTATTAGCTCTTTCTCCCATACACAGACGTGCACGAGGAGCGTCAAAACTTCATGGACGATGTTATAATTAAATACACTACTTATAATGACTTAAAAAAATGATTTTTTGCAGCGTGTCTCACTGTGAGGCTTTGCCCCGCCCACAACAGCAAGCATAAACCAATCAAATCAATTGTTACATGTACAAGTACTAATAGTTTGAATCCATCTGCATTCGTTGGTTGAGATCATCTAACCTTATGAGGCCCATAATGTCCAATTTAGCTGATGTTCCCCTACTAAAAAAATCATTTATTAAAAAACAAAAATACAGCCTGGTAAACACACTTCAGAACTGAATTTCCGCATCTGCTGACATCAAAATTTGGGGCATATTTGAGTCATTTTTGCTTTTTGTGAACTTGTACAGCGAAAAGCCTAATTTCTCCTCCTCTGTAACAACTTCCTCAACTTTCCCATCCCTTTTTTTCTTCTCCTTTTATGACCAGTCTCCCTTCCAGGTCCACCTCAGAGAGCAGGTGTTCAGCTCATTCAGGCAGGGGCGCGGTGAGGTCAGCCTCATCAGCTGCAATATTACAAATGGCCATATATGTTCATGAGGGGGAGACCACCGAGGATCATGGGACTGGGTTCTGACTGCTGCAGCCAGTCACACGTGGATCTGGGATTTGTTTCAGCAAGTCTGTGGAAAGAGATTTATTAACAGTCTTCACTTTTATGTCTTAGCATTTATGAGAATTTTGAAGGATTTCTACAAATATGAGCCTTTATGTTCTATAAAAAAAGATATTATTCTGTCAGATGTGATAAATGTAGTCATAGATGGTTAGAAATGTGTTAAAGTCTTAGTTTTAGTTCTACAGTTGCAGAGAATCAAGCACAAGAGGCATAATGCAGCAACACAAGTCAAATATGGCAGACTAACAGAAAAGGAAAAAGATTCTCTTTTAACTGTTTAAATACTGAGCCACATGGCATTAAAAAATATCACCAGTTCTCTCAAACTAATAATTTGTGGCCATAAATTAGTATTTTGTGTGCACAAATAAAAGGATTGGGGGGGGGGGGGGTTAAATATTAGCATTTTGTGTGCATCACATTTTGTATCATCAATTCCACCTTTTTATTTGTGGGCACAAAACACTGATTTGTGCACTAAAATGCATATTTGGACTCCAAGAAATGTTCATAAGATGCTTATTTGTGGTCATAAAATTTATCATTTTTAATTTATGTGCTGCAAATATATATATTTTTCTCACTACAAGCAAATTTGTGCGCACAAAATCCTACTTTGTTCTCATTACATGCTAATTTGTTAACACAAAATACCAATTTGCTCTCACATGCTAATTTGAGCACACAAAATGTGATTTTTTTTTTCTACCAAAATATACATTCGTGACCATAAAATAATAATTCCTAACCACAAAATTGTTATTTGTGTGCTCAAAATGCAAATGTGTTCTCACATGCTAATTTGTTCCCACAAAATATTAATTGGTGACAAGTCTTTTCCAGGGCTCCCTAAACCAACTTCACAAAACAAAATGAACTCAGCTACACATTCCTTCTGAGAACCAGTGAATGAATTTGTGTCTGTAGGATGACATGTTTTTGAATTGTGTAATTTGACTTAATTATTTAGTGCTACACACTCAAACTGAATTTTTTTTTATATGTCAGACTTATACTACTCACAATTAGTAGCAGTATTGTGAAAACATCGGTATATGTTGTTTACACACTGTTTCACTTCACAGATTTTTGGGTAATTGTATCTCGGTAATAGACACACACCACATTCAGTGTTTTCCACGTAGTGGTCTCACTGTGTACAGTGTGCCTTACTTATTGGGGCCAAAGCAAAGACATTCTCAGTGTGGCATCAACATTCTGTGGGTATAAAAATCTGTTTTTTTTTATGTACAAGTCATTCCAACCCGTTACTTAATGGACGAGAAGCACCACCTGGCCAAAATTGAACATGTTCTTGTGGCATTTTTTAATGATGGCGGGCATATAAACAAATTTAAGATTAGACTTGCATTTTTAAAGTATTTTTTTATTCAAATCATGAATCAGAAGCCGATGAAAAAATGCCATTTAAAAAAAGAGCTTAGTTGTGACGTCAAAAATACACCCGGTGTGTCACGAGCTCCTGAGGAGAAAGGGTGGGGTTTGCTCGCGCCAATGGTCCCACCCACAACCCGGAGGCAAATTTCTGATGAACCTCTGTGGAAACTATGTCCTAGAAAGCAACACACAGGCTTTTGATTTTGCCTAAAAACTACGGTGTCTGACAGGGCTCACACTACATACAAAAGAAACAATGCAACAGCATTACCCGAAGCACAACGACATTACCTGAAACACATCATAACCGCAGCAAAACGGAAATGAGGACTTTTTTTTTTCCTTCTGGCGGAAAAAAGAAAATTCAGTTTCATACTACTTGGTACGACATAGTTTTAGAGCCACCAAAAAAAAGTAAAATTACGAGATTTTAATTCGTAAATTTACGAGAAAAAAACTTGTAATTTTACGAGATTAAAGTGGAGGTGAGCATACAGAGCGGCAAGTGAATGCCGCACAGCAGCAGAGCAGACCGACTAAACTTAGTTGAACAGGTGAGCTGAATGTTTACTGATGACGTTCCAAATGTTTGGAAGCTCATTGTTTGATTTATGAGTTATTCATGTTTTATTTATTGATGGGTGGTTTGCAGGATTTCTGCATGAAGTCATCGGTGTCCCTGCAGCTGTCCACTTCAATCCTTTTTTCCTCCATTAAAGACAAGATCTCTACATCTGTGTGACGCTTCCGTCTGAGGAGGAGCACTTTTGTTTGTTTGTTTTTTGGCATTTTTAATGTTTTAATGCTAATATAACAGACTATTTTCATTCATCTTTATTGTTTTGTGTTGAAACGGGACGTTTCATCTGGAGGAGGAGGGGGTGTATGCAACACTATTTACTTCCGCATTGATGTTCGGATGACAGGTTCATGACGTAAGGTGACAAATGGACTTCTGGGTTTGTGATTTACGACTTAAAAGTCGTTATAGAAAAAAACAAAACAAAGAGCGTTAGATGCAGATGTCACTTTGTGGAGAGCTGGGTAGATTTATATTTTTAGACAAACGTATATTTGTAAGAAATTACGTTGTCTAGTAAGAAAAGACCCTAATCTTGTCCAAATATCACGTAGCTCTGAGGAGTGCAGAATAGTTTGAAACTGAATTGGAGTTTTTTCGGCGGTAAGAAAAAAAAAACCTCATTTCCGTTGTGCTGCGGTCTATGATGTTGCTGCGGTTATGTCGTTGTGTTGCGGGTAATTCCGTTGTGCTTCGGGTAATGTCGTTGCGTTGTTTTGTATGTAATGTGAGCCCTGTCGGCCACTGGAAAAAAACAGCATTATCATAATTAAAAGACCACTGGTAACACTTTGGCAATAGTTCAAAAAGTGATCGAAGAGCGTCGTCCATTTCTTTTAATACTTTATGTTTTGATTGGAACTCCAACTTTGAGACATCCGTCACTTTTTCGCTTATTCAAGTCAAACCATCAAATAACAGACTCCCCTTTAACTTTATTAGCAACCACCGAAGAACAAACGTGAGCTTAGGAGCGCCCTCTAATGTCTTCCTAACCTTGTGTCTTTTCAGTGCAGCTGTATGTCAGATCCAAACACTAAACAAACGATAAACAAACGTTAAACCACTGAAATGGAAAATGAGACGCATAATAAAAATATCAACGATGTATCGACATTTTTTAATAAAGGATTAGGCTACATTGTTAGCAAACGCTGAGTAAGCAAAAGGCTTGCAACCTATACTCTAATTGAACAGGAAATATGCAAATTGCTGTGGTTTTGATCATAAAAAGGATTAAAATGATTGTAATCATACACTTTAATGGCATTTGTAGTATAGATTAGAGGACGCATATTTATTTTGATATTAGTAACATTATTATGTATCACAATAAACCGCCTTAATTATGTCCACACGGCCAAGGCAAATTTTGCTCACAAACTCAAAGAATCAAAACTGCCCATTTAGGTATGAAATTACAGAATCTGCCAGCATTGTTGAAACTCTGTCTCTTTTAAATTGGTAAATGGCGTATACTTATACAGCGCCTTTCTTCCTACAAGGACAAAGCGCTTTACAGTCACAGACCCATTCACCCAGTCACACACACATTCACTCACACATTCACACACTGGTGGCCACTCCGCTGCCAAACACAGGCGCCCGCCTACCACCAGAGGCAAGGTGTCTTGCCCAGGGACAGTTCGACTCATGGCCGTGCAAGGCGGGAATCGAACCTGCAATCTTACGATCATGGGTCGACCGCCCTAACGCTGCAACACGGCTGCTTTTAAAGGTTTAAAATGAAAACATTTCTATAACTCAACAATTTTCTTCTAGGGCAGGGGTGTCAAACATACGGCCCGCGGGCCGTATCCGGACCGCCAGGTGGTTTAGACCGGCCCACACATGAAGAGTAAAAATCACAAGAATGTTTAAAAAAGAAAGCAAGTTTCTAGTCCATTCCTGTGGCGAGTTATGATTTTTTAAAGAAATAACCGAAATGCGCAATTCCGCCACTAGGGGGAGCAAAGGAAAAGCTTAACAGGTAAAACAACATAACTCTGTATGTGTCAAAAACAAAACCTAACAGCTTTGTGTCTGGGAAGGCAGTAATTTGGTTCCCTGTGAGCCTATCACTGATGGATGATCAGTAGTGACACCCTAATGACCAAAATGTTGTCAAAAAGAAAAAAAGGTTGAAGTGAAGTCCTGAGCTTTCCAGGAAAATGGAAAGCTTTTTATTTGTTCACGGAGCTGAATGCAAACCTGCATGCTTGGTATGTCATCAACAGGTTCTCCAAGAATATAACATTCGGCACCACTATGAGACTTTCCACAAAGAAAAGTTTCACCATTTGCAGTTAAGAAAAAAAAAAAGATTTAGCAACTATTAGCTGGACCGATAAATAACCATCTGGATTTACTGCAGCCTGGAGCACAAGAAGAAAACAAGAGTTTTAGTGCTTATTATGGCTCCCCCTACTGGTTTAATGAATTTTACAAATGAAGTATTTTTCTTAAAAAAACAATAACCCTGAAATGTGCAGCTATGATCTATAAAACAACATTATGCAGCTTCAGATTTAAACAAACAATACTTTCTGTTGTTTTTTCTGCTCTATGTATATAAGGAAAAAGATGGAAGTTCGCACTTAACTGCATTAGCTATGTGTAATATTTCAAACAGAGCAATCCAGATTAGAGGACATTTCACTCAGTGATGTTTTGCATAAAAATAGATTTTCTACAGTTTGTCTGACCTATGACCCCCTTCCCTTTAATGCTCGGCTATCAAATCAAACTCCTAAAAAGACATTTTGTGAGCCCAGCAAACATATTGATCCATTTTGATCCTATTTTTATGGCAAATGTGACTGTACTTTTCAAGAGAAGTTCCCTGTGCTACAAATTATAATAACCAAACTAAGTGTACAAGATGATTACCACAAAAAGCCTAGAAAATACACAGAAAAGACACTCAACTCTGCAAAGGCAAAACATGCTGAACATATAAAAACACATCCGTGACAGAAATGCTACAGTTTAAAAAAAACAAATTAAAGTGAAGCATAAACAACTAGGAGTTTAAAGGGACCATAAACAGCCACACAACAAACTAATTCTTAAAAAATGTTATTCAATTAAAAAAAAAGTTTTTTACATTATATTTTTTTTAATAATTTACACAAACAGAATGCTTTGATCCAGTGCAAAAAAAAACCTTTTTTTCTCCTCTCTATAGACTGTTTCTGTAGGACAAAGGATGCACCTTGATCCTTTTTTTGTGCTTTTGTAAAAACAAATGATAAGCATTATTTAGATTTCCATACATGGGTGCAGGAGATCCATCTAAGAATCAACTTGAAATGTTGTTGTTGACCAATGGGGGTTATGGGTAAGAAAAGTATTTTCTGTGAAACCACAGATTAAAGAACTAACAGGACTTGCAAAAAGAGGAAAAAAGGGAATTGTTTAGATTCAATTGGAACAAAAAGTTGTTGCACAAAAGCCTGCAGGTCAAGTATGTATCTGCCTGTGATAAGTTGAGGAAAATCTGTTAAGATAGACAAGAAGTATTAAAAAAAACTATCCAATATTGGTTTAAAAATGTAACTTCTGCGTCTTACTGCTGCCATAGCTGCTTTACTGAGTTATTTTTAGGAGTCTATTTATTTAAAACGAGGGACAATTCACACAAAAACCCTGATCACGTGAAACACGAAAAGGTGTATTGTGCCAGTTTAAGCAAAGTTTGCTAATTTCCTCCTGTAGTCCCTAAAAAATTAAAAACAAGTAAAAGCAAATCAATTCAAATGATTGAACATGTTTATCTGGGATAAAGGTTGAAAATAAAAACATAACTGAGGCAAAAGGTTTGACCTAAAATCACAAAATTTAAAAAAAACAAAAAATATTCTGATGCAGCTACATTTTAAAGTGCATGCCATGCAGCTGTAATAAAAAATAAAATGAAAAAAATAGAGAGAAAAATATTTACTAAATGTATGATATTTAAGAATAGAGAAGGAAACTAAAATTAAAAAATGAAAGTAAAAGAAATAAGAAAAAAGGTTTTCATGATTCAAAAATGCATTTCACTTCAGTTTATCCAATTGGGTAAAAGTGATTATACAAAAGTATTACTTGCAGCTTGGATTGGACTTTAATAAGAGCCTGTTCTTAATGGGTTTGAGCAAAATTCATCAAGTTCTAATGGCTCTGTTTAGTTTAAGGACCGAGTGACGTCTTTGATTTTTCTTTCTTCATTATAGTCAAATGAAAACAGTTGGAAGCAATAAAAAAAGAGCTGCATGGCTCTGCTGCAAACTCATCCAGTTGTCGCTTTAACGGTCGATTTAATTACATGTTGGAAATTTATTGCCCTTGTCTTTTAATTGGTACATTTTTTCCTGCACTTCAATTGTTTTTTACTCTTCCCAAACCCAATTCTTATTAACACACTGGCTGGGAGGCTTTGTAAATAATAGTTAGAACTAAATGTTTCCTTTTTTCAGATCAAAAAACAAGAATTTTGATAAATCAGTCGAGCTGATTATCTCTGTTTTGATGAATTCATCATCTAGGTTATTGATTCAGTTTTTAACCATTTTATTTGAGCGACTTCCACCATTTATGGAGAAGCAGTAGCATTCTAAGCAAGTTCTTAAAGCGGCTGCAGCCTGCAGAAGTAAACAGGTTTGTTAAAATACTCCTAACGAGCATTAGAGCATAAAATCATTAATGAAAAGCATTTATATTTCAAATTACTAGTTATTTTAACAGGTTACCATTAGGTAGCTTTGATGCTTCTGTAGCAATTTGTAAGGTGCATTTTTGTGTAAAATTATTTTTAAAAATAGGACTATAGTGGTTAATTTAAATGTCGAGGAAGAGGTTAAATGAGAAAAACAACTAACTAACTGAGACGTCTTTTATTTTTTAAATAAAGGACATCTTAATGCAATTTCTCTGGAGAAGGGTGTTTCATTAACTGCAGCAGACAGCTTTTGTTTTTTTATTAATGGTTAGTTTGTTTGCTGTTTGAGTGAGTTTTTCAGTGAAGGATTTATTCAAAAGAGCGATCCCGTCCACATAAAGTGAAAATGAAAGGACAGAGTGACGCTTATGTGGCCGAGCAATGCCTCATAAAGACCTGCCTCCCCGTTCCCCGCTTTCCATTCCTCCTCTGTCAGTAAACACAACAGTAAGATATAACATTTCACACTAACAGAAATTAGGAGCAAAGAGAAAAGCAAACATGTGAGAATTTGGGAGCTGGATATTTTGGAAAAGAAATCCTGTGTTTGTATTAACATTTCACCTTTGGGAAAACTTCTGTCACTGACAATTTAAAGGGCGGGCGGCCAAAATCATGTCAATTTGCTGTTATACTGGTATTTATGACTTTATTGAATTAGAGAGCAAAAAAAAAAAAAAATCTGTGGAGGGTCAAGATGTTTGCGGTGGGAGTAGTAAGGGAGAAGAAAGAAAGGAAGCGGTTTCCTCCGAGTGCAGAAACTCTGCACTATTTTTGTTTCAAATGTGTCTCCATCCACATATGGTCCTGTTTGTGTCCTATACTCGGAGAATCTTAGCTGTGACCCGTGACCCGACTTCTCAGACTGACATAATTTTTGCCGTCTTGTTCTGGGTTCTGTTCAACCCCGTGTCCCTGAAGTTCAAGGGTCACCTCAGGGAGCAGCAAATTAACCCAATGTGTCAAATCTGGCATGACACCATGTTCAGTTGGAAACTTTTCCCCTTTTCCACCTCCACGCAGGTGGAATTTTTTCTCTTTCGTCTGCTTGCTGAACAGAAATCTCTCCCCCCCCAGTTTTATTTTGTCTCCTTTTCTTTTCTGACATCTTCTCTTTTTTTTTTTTTTGGAGGGGGGGGGGGTACCGGTTTCTGATCTTCCCTCTCACAAACCGTTTCTATCACAGCCCAAATCCTTCTTTCTCCGCCTTTTCTCCCCGCAGTTAAGACGTTTCAGTTCAGCTGTCACAAATTATGTTCGCCTGCCCAGCTGTCAAAACAGGGGGGGTGTCCCTTTCATTCCACCTCACATGCTACGAAAGGAGAAGGGAGGGAGGGGGGTGGGGGGTGGGGGCTTTAACGCTCGTGTTTGGACACAAGCAATTATCTCTAATTATTGTTTTTCTTTTCAGTTTCCCTGTCCCGATGGAGGTCCGACCAGACGAACATGCAATAATCCACTCCAGTCGTCCGGGATCAGTGGGCCTTCCAAGTCCAGGCTCGGCCCTGGGTCTCTGCGGCTTTCATCTCAATGTGAGTCAGGAGTTGATTCAAACATGTAGTGATGGGAGAATTAACCCCAGAGACCCAGCTTTCAATGGGCTCAGCTAAGAGATTATATGTGTTGATGGCAGGCTTTTCTATGCACTGGGCTTTTCAGAACTTTAGCTGTTAATCAAGGCACCGCAGTAAGGTTCCTCACCTCTACATCTTCGTATGCAGAGCATCTTTTCTTTCCTTTTTGAAACTGTTTGCAGGAGAATGAGCAGCAGCATCCCTCACACGTCCCCAGCCGAATGACTCTCATCAGACTGCCCCTTTGAGTTTACATTTGTTGTGCAGCTTTTTGAATTCCCATGACCATCGCTGAGCCTCTGCGGCTTTATTTTTCCAGTTCAATGTGGGGCATAAATTCAGCTGAACATAAACAAGCAGCTGATATGGGGTGAATATAATCATTTTTTAGCAACTTTTAACACCTTTAAAAGTCTATCCTCTGGAAAACTAAGGAATCTAAAATTGAAATAAAGGGTTTGCACAACCTTATGCTTAACATGCCTGAACAAACTTTACTTGCCTGCTTTGGACATTTCTTCAGGAGTTCGATCTGCGGGTATTTTAGCCTCTGTGCTAACTTTGTTGTGTGTGTGTGTTTTATTATGAGGGGCTTATTATTTTATTGCATGCTTGGGGATTGGTATTTTTGCATTCTTGTTTGTTTTTTATGTACTGCACCTTGAGCTGTTCTTTTTTCATAAAAGGTGTTTTAGACAGAAAATGAATTTGAATTTGAAATCTTTCAGCTCGGTAGACACAAACTCCTGCATGCATTTTCACACATTAACTTGAACACCTTGCACTTGTACAGAATGATCTGGGCTTTAATTTGGAATTAACCTTTTTACACCAAAGCTAGCTCTGTACGTTAGTAATGTGCTGCATATCAGTGCAAAGCTGATGAGAAAAGCCGCTTTTCTCTGCATCAGAATCAACTGATTCTCGTTGATCGCGTTAACGGTTCAAAACACCTGAGATGTCACCGGTGACGCCTAAATAACCAACACTCTTCAATGTACTGTAGATCTTTGACTGTTTAGTTTATGCGATCAACGTGAATCAGCTGATACTGACGTGGAGAAATGCGTCTTTTCATGTCAGCTTTATAACGAACACAAAGTGTTGCATAACGGTGCAAAGCTGCTTTTCTCCGCTTTAGCTGAAATTCCGTTAGTTGCGCAAACAGTTGAAGAGTAACGATCATCGAAAGAATGCTAACACAGTGTTAAAGACTTAATGAAGCTGTTCTTTAAACAAAAGCTAGCAAAGCACTCATTTATGAGCAGTTGTTGACTTAAAATGATCCAGTGCTATTCTTTTATCGCTGCAGCTGCTACAAAAGATAAACAGCAAAAAACTGGATATGTCTAATAAAATGTTCAGAATAAAAAATATTAACTAACTATTAACTATTAACTTAATATTATCTTTTAAATCCAAACATTACATAGAACAGACTTTGCTTTATTTTCATAGCTACAGAATGTCATTTATTATAAAGACTTTTAATCATTTTAAAAAATATTTCTGTTAAGGGTTGTGAAAGACCCTCGATTGTGTTTACTATGCGACTTTTGGACAACTGGAGATTTAAAACATAATTTTATGTCGATGACGACCATTTTGAAATTATCACTTTTTACTATGAATGATTATTTGGTAAATGGTAAATGGCGTATACTTATATAGCGCCTTTCTTCCTACAAGGACAAAGCGCTTTACAGTCACAGACCCATTCACCCAGTCACACACACATTCACTCACACATTCAGAGACTGGTGGCGGCTCATCTTTATAAAGATCACAGAGACAATTATAGTTTAGAAGATATAACTGGGGTTTCTGGATCATCTGACACACAGTGTATATTTGTATAAACCCCTTTTGTTATTTATGCTAAACTTTGTTTATATTGATTACATTTGTATCCCCTTTTTTGTTGGACCGGACAGAAAAGAAGAAGAGGAAAGAAGTTGGGGGGGGGGGATTGAGACAAGGGGTAAGGGCACAGAATAAAGAGGGAAAAGGGGAGATAAGGAGATCTGGAGGATGATTACAGAGGTGTGTGGGGGGGGTGTACAATCATGAAGCAACAAGATGCTGGAGGTTTATCATCATTACTGTCTGTGCTCAGGTGGGTGTTTAAGTTCTGCTGAGGTGGATGATGGAATGTAAAAAGAGGGAGAGTGTCCATCCATCCCCACACCTCGCAAGTGGACCCAAGTGAAAACCCCAGCGGTTGCCAGGGCCCCCCGACGCCGGCACGGTATAGCAGAGAAAGGGAATCCGCCTGCCAGACCAGGGCTAGCAGAGCCGCTGCAGGGCCCCCAACGCCAAAAACAGGGAGGTAAAGAAGCACGAGAGTACAGGCCTTAGTCCAACCTTGATTATTTAATTTTAATTTCCAACATCGGTAGGCCTACAGCTTTTTAAGACCTAGATTCAGTAAGATTTTCTTGATTCATATGACAACAAATGTGTCTGTTGTTCAGTCAATTTAAAGAAATTAGGAATAATTAGATCAAAATAAATGACATAAGTGTTTCATTGCCACACCATGACGCGCCTACAAGAACAATTAAAACAATTATACATCATGTTATGATGGGTTTATTGGTTAATTTCAAGCAATAAAACAAAAAGCAGCAAAAAAAACATGGAAAAATAAAACCTAGTTAAGATTTAATTAATTGTGACTCGTGATTATACACCAAGGTGGAGAAAATACAAAATGACTGTAATAATCAAAGTAGCACTAAAAGGGCAAAGTTGAAGTCCAATAAAGTGTAGAATACACCAACAACTGCATTTAAAGCCAATCTTAATTACAAAACCTACATTGTATTTGGTCACTTTTTACAACTCTCTATGGCCTACTGAATATTAGAAAGACCACCAAGGTCAACATGTAAGGTATACCCATGTAGAAATGTACTTTTCTGCTGTTAATGTGGAATATATTAGTCTGTAAAAGTCATCTGTCTGAATGACAACTATTCAACTGAGCTCAGCCTTGTAACTATAATCATTCCATGTGCTGGAGAGGCTAAGACCTGAACTTCTCCTTCATAGGAGACACAGAAGTTACACTTATGGGCTAAATGGGTGATAGACACATACAGTATAAGTTATACAATTTCTTGAAGAAATCCCCTTTTCCCCATTTTTAGCTGTTTGAGGATGGTTAAAAAAAAGTAATATATTTACAGCTGTATAATTAAAGGGCCTATATCATCCAAAAACAAGCTTTTGAGTTTTTAAGAGTATAATAATGTAATTTCCTCACGAAAAAAAGTGTATTCTGAAAGGCTTATGAAAAGCATGAAGAAACATGAAAGAAACTTTACCAGTAGGGCACACTGGATTATAAGGTACACCATCAATAAATGATTTATTTTTGAACTTATGACAAATATAAGGTGCACCAAACTATACGTCTGTCAGCCAGTCAGACTTTAGTAATTGCATTCTCACTAAATCTACAGCTTGTTTTAGCACGCTACATGTTAGCCACGATAGAGACGTTAGCCATGTTAGACTATTACTATCTGTAACTCCCAACCCAGTTTGGAACAGACTGTTACTGCCAAAACAAACATTCGTGTAACTGTGCCAATTTCCAACCCACGGTGGCCAACAGGGCTCACACTACATACAAAAGAAACAACGCAACGGCATTACCCA
The DNA here is from genome assembly GCA_037389245.1 of Oryzias sinensis. Lineage (NCBI taxonomy): Eukaryota > Metazoa > Chordata > Actinopteri > Beloniformes > Adrianichthyidae > Oryzias > Oryzias sinensis. The sequence continues at coordinate 4,705,530 of CM074502.1, forward strand.
AAGCACAACGAAATTACCCGCAACACAACGACATAACAGCAGCAACAGCATAAACCGCAGCACCGGCGAAAAAAAACCAATTCAGTTTCAAACTATTCGGTGCTCTTGAGAGCTACGTGATATTTGGACAAGATTAGGATGTTTTCTTACTAGATAACGTAATTTCTTACAAATATACATTTGTCTAAAAATATAAATTTATCCAGCTCTTCACATAGTGACATCTGCATCTAACGCTCTTTGTCTTTTTTTTAAATTACGACTTTTAAGTCGTAAATTTACTAGAAAAAAACTCATAAATAAACTTAAAATCCCCTTAATTTACGAGGGAAAAAAAGTCATAGATTTGTGAGGAAAAAACACCCAACGTTTTCCGTTTATCGGAGCAAAGCTTGAAGATCAAATATGTGGAGCCTTTTGTGAAGCTTTCTTTCCGGATAGTTTTAAAAAACGAAGAGATACGGAACATTTTGTCGACTCAAAATCAGCTTTCCGGGGTTCAGTGTCGGTAAAGCAGAGTTTCATAAGTAAAATAAGGAGCTCAGAGACATGTTTGGGTGTAGAGGACCACTGCAGCCTTTATTTTCCTTTTCATTCACAAACCCAGAAGTCCATTTGTCACCTTACGTCATGAACCTGTCATCCGAACACCAATGCGGAAGTAAACAGTGTTACATACGCCCTTCCTCCAGATGAAACGTCCCATTTCAACACAAAACAATAAAGATGAATGATAATGGTCTGTTATATTAGCATTAGAACGTTGAAAATGCCACAAAGAAAGTGCTCCTCCTCAGACGGAAGCGTCATACAGACGTAGAGATCTTGTCTTTATGGAGGAAGAAAAGATTGAAGTGGAAAGCTGCAGGGATGCCGATGACTTCATCTGGCTGCAGAGGTCCTGCAAACCACCCATCAATGAATAAAACATTAATAAATCTTACTCGGTCTGCTCTGCTGCTGCGCGGCATTCACTTGCGGCTCTGTATGCTCACCTCCACTTTAATCCCGTAAAGTTACAAGAAAAAAACTCGTACCTTTACGGTTTAAAATCTCGTAGTTTTAGCTCTTTTGTGGCCCTAAAACTCTGTCGAATCGAATAGTTTGAAACTGAATAGTTTTTTTCCCGCCGGTAGGAAAAAAAAGTCCTCATGTCCTCTTTTTCTGTCATTTCCGTTGTGCTGCGGTTTATGCTATTGCTGCGGTTTTTGTCATAGTGCTTCGGGTAATTTCGTTGCGCTTCGGGTTATGCTGTTGCGTTGTTTCTTTTGTATGTAGTGCCCTGCCGGCCAATGTACCAACCTTGTTAGTAGAAAGAAAAACAGTCTGTCACAGCTACACGTTAATCGCATTAGCCTATTTACAAAAATTAATTCCCAACCTTGTTTCGAACAGACAGAAATTTTGACAGTGTGAGGTGTTCCTCTAAAAAATCACAGCAACATCAGTAAACACAGCCAGAATTATTCCATATATAATCGAATCATAAAGTAGACTGTCATTTAGAAAAAAACACAGAAACTACAATGTGTTTTGTGTTTATTTAAAGTAAAAAATAAACCCCATCATTATCTAATCATGCTTTTTAATAGAGGAATAACCTCTGTCTCGTCAACTCGTCTTTCCATTAATTTTTTCTCAAAGATGGCTCCTCTTAAGCAGTTTTGCATTCACACCCCCTATCCTTTCCTATTAAAATACCCCCCTTTTTTTGGTCTGATCCTCTCCTTTCTTGTGTCCTCTCTTCACAGTGGAGACATTACATGGTAAATCTCCATTGTCCTCCCTTGGAGTCTGTGTGTAATCTCTCTTGTCAAATGGAAAATTCGGCGATTAGCCCCTGCAAATTACAAGGGGCGATCAATGTTTCTGTTCAGCCTTCATTAACTGCTAACAGGGCTTCATCAGAACCACCCACACTACCAGGACCTTCAACCTCTCACCCCTGACACCTTCCAAAGTTGTCTTCCAAAGCAAAGTTTTCTCTCTGGATCTTTTTTGTGTTTCCTTAATGCTTTTGGAATTAAAGTACTGGGGTGTGTTAGACTCGGTCAGATAAAGGGTATTTATTTTAGACAAACAGGGGAAAGCAGCTATGGGTGTAATGCAGTATGCAGTAAACTTAGGATTGTGTGCGACATCATTTGGGAAAGCTCAGATCTCTTGAAACTCCGCGATGATGGGAAAAGAACACAAAGTGTCACTCAGAAACATGACATGCCGACATCGTGCTGAAGACCACCCATATGAGATATTACGCTGGACAAACAGAAGATTTTACTGGTGTAATATCTAGCAGATGGGGGTCAGACTGTGAAGAAGGCACATCAGACTGGGGTCATCTATGATGTTGGTCAACTGGTCATTTCTCCCAGCCTATTAACCACCTGGGATCAGTATGTTTTGTCAGCTTTTCCTGAGGTATGGGTTTCATTTGCTTTGAAATCAAACACGCGCAGCCCACACACGCCTGGAAACAAAGCTTTCTCTGACAAACACACCTAAACATTTATGTACTCTGAAGTCTGATTCAACAACCAAACTCTTGTACGTTTGAGAGAACACGTGTTAAGAGGTTTGTGACTCATGCTCACGGATGTATGAATTCATAAGATGTTTGAAGCATGTCTTTACTTATCTTTTTTTTCTTATGCAAACCGTACACTGTCTTTATTGGTTAAAATACATTTTGGAATGTTTGTAAGATGTATGTTACAGTAAAAGTACATTTACTTTAAACATCTCAAGACCAAAGTCTTATACTTCGTTTACACCAGTTTTTGTCTCAATTTTTCAATCAGCTGTGTCTCTTTTGACCTCAAATACACTGCTGGATGCTTGAGTGGGAGGAGCTACTATAAAGAGGTTTTGGCTTCATCGCTACATGATCAATCAGAAACTCTTCCAGTACAGTGAGGTTTACAGTCTGAATGACGGCATTTTTCAGCGGTACTTCCATCTCTCTGTGACCCGTTCTTTCAATTACTATAGCTCTTCAACCACTTACGCGATTTACGTAATTCCAGTGGATCCTGTAGTCAAGAAAAGCATCTTTGTGCTGATGTGCAACACTTTTGCTGTAGTGTTTCCGCAATCAACAATCAGCTGATTGTGTTGCGGCGAAAAGCAGTTTGGGTTATTGTGGAAAACTTTACGTTAGTAGTGTGTTGCATATCGATGCAAAGCCGATATGAAAGGTTGCTTTTCTCTGCTTTAGAATCACCTGATTCATGTTGATCGCGTGAACGGTTGAAGAGTTACGGTGTGTTAAAGATCGTTTGTTGTTTCTGTGTTGCCGATGATATCTCCGGTGTTAAAAGGTTAAAATACATGACAATATTGAAAACAGAGGGGGAAAAAACAATGTAAATATAAAAGAACATTTGTACTATTTGAATTTTGTGTCACCTTTTAAAAATGTAGATTATCGCTTTCTTGAACATAACCAGTTCTATTGTTTTATAGACATACGTTTTTTGTTGACCGTTTTTAGAGTGAAAATTAGAGCACTTAAAGGTTTTTTTCTTATGATAAAAGTCCTGAGTGATACGCAGTCCTTCCAGCATCATTCTGTAACAATAGTGCCTAACCCCCTCATCTGATCACTAATACATTAGCACATTCTCCACCTGAGCTAGATCAAATCGATTAATTGTAAACAGATAATTTCTTTGGGTGACCAACTGCTGTGTTAATTCATCATGACAAAATGAAATTTGTTTTCACGTGATAACAAGAAAGTACATGTTGTTACCACGAAAAAAACGAATAAAAAATTAGGGTAGACTGTTTCTTAGCTTCTATAGAAAATAAATGAATGTCTTTAAATTTGGGGGGAATTTTTTGGAACTTGTAAGTACAGGGATTTGCTCTCATGTTGCTCAGATTTTGACCATGCATACTAATCTGGGATCACAACAATCCCAAGTTTCTTTACTGTATCCCAAACTCAAAGTGTACCCAGTTAAGTTTCCGTGGGACAGAAATGACAAACGGAAGCAAAACTTGATTAAGGCTTCAAAAAAATAGAAAATTCTTGTATTTTAAATCATTTAAACCAAAGTTTAAAAAAGAAAATGCAAAAAATATATTTATGTCACATCATATTTTATTTTAAAAGTAATGGACAGAAAGCCAAAATTTACAAACATTTAAAAACTAAAGACGTAAGGAAAATAAAGTATAATGTTTTGAGAATGTAACTAAGCTTGAAAAAACGTCTCCTAACTTCCCCAAGTCAAGATCCAGGGATTTCTCTGTTCTTTGTGCCACCAACATAATAGCAGCAACATTTGATTCAAGCTCATCATTTATTATCGGAGACAAAACTATTTGGAAAAATGATCTGGCTTTAAAATAACAAACAGAATGTTGTAAACCTTTGTAACGATTTATGATAACATCTAAAACACCTGCCAGTTAAAACTCATACCCAAACTGTTCTGGGCTGTTCTATAGATGGACTGAGGTGAGCCGGGAAACTTTCAGGTCTGATTTATCAAAATATACACATCCACCTTGTCAGCGCACAGCCTGAGAGCCAGCATAGGATGTGCATTAGTCACAGGTCTTGAGTGACTCGCACATCTGTGAACACAGCATCAACGCTGAATGATAAACTCACGGAGCTATCCGGATGACTTTTTCCTTTTTCTTTGGTGGAAGGATTTATTTACTTTATGCACCGCCATGCATAAACACAATCTGCCTGAATTACAACAGCAAAAGAGGTCTGGGTGCTAGACTGGTCTTCTGCTGTCCAGATTTGACAAACATAGTCCATCTGGCCCATTTGAAAATGGAAAAAAAGGCAGCAAAGACTCTCTGAAGTGTTGCGTGAAAAAAAAGATCCCATGTCAGGCAAGAATGGAAACTTTTTCCAATTTCATATCCAAACAGGATTTATGAAATATCAAATTAGTTCTTGTATATGGATCCTGCTCCGTATCTATCACTGCAAGATGAGTACATTAAAAGAAACTATCATATTTTTTGGTAGATGTGTTTTTTGAAGGCTAATTTGGTTTGAAAATATAAATTAACATTTGCCACATCAGATCATTTATTAGCAACAGGACAAAAAGAGAACCCCACAACATGGATTTATAAAAATGCTTGAGGAGTGTGCTTTGTGTTGAAAATGTTCCAAAAGGATTTATTTTATAAATAATTCTACAATAACAACAATAGTTCCATAAATAATTCTATAAATGTCCCAAACCGATATTTATGAAAGGCAGCAGTGGATGGAGTTTATTTCTCCAGCATAGAAAGCATAGCTGTGTACGTTTTTTTAGTTCGAGCAACGTAAAGTATGAAATTTGGGTGTGTAGATTTGAGCTCACTATAAAGCTACATTTACCACCAAAACTAATCACAAAAACATTCATGACCACGTGCAACATCCCCTGCTTCCATGAAATGCAAAATTACCTTGTCTGTACTTGGATCTGTCATGTTTTGAGGATATTTTGATGCTACTTCTAAAAAAACGTTTTTTTATAGCTTTAACTTTACTGTGTTTGTATGTCCACATGGTCCCACTGTACTCAAACAGTTTCATTTAAAGCTGCTAACCAAATTTTCCCTGATCCATCGCCTGTCTGTTTTTCAGTGTAGGAAGAAACTGGTAGGTCCCGCCTTGATGCTACGTACTCACCGGGCAATAGTGGAGTCGGTTAGGTTGATGTGTCAGACAAGAAGAGCATTTTGTGGTCCAGGAACAATTTTGGCATGGATGTACCTAAGGATCCCCTCTTTCAGAAAAGCACATTAGCAGTGAGAAAAATCCAAAAAGGCGGCCATTTGTAAAGATGGCGTCCATACCATCAATTGCTACAAAAAGATTCAATGTCTGTCTGTCCCAGTCTCAAAAATATAGGCTGTTCATGCACAAAACATAGTCTTTAAACTTGAGGGGTACCTACAGAATACTATTATGTGTACATTATGTGTTATATACATTTAAAAAAGCATGTGGCCAACACGCTTTCCTGAAAGAGGGGATCCTACGGGACATCCATGCTAAATTTACACGATTATTTTAATAACCCTTGTGCTGTCCTAGGCACTTTAACATTGGGAGTTGGGTCATCTAGACCCCACCAGACAGTGCGCTGAACCTTTTTTCTACAATGCTTTCACTGGTGTCCATGGATTACATGAAATCTTTCCACCTTTATCCACCTTTGTCATGGTAGGGAGAACACGTCAATGTAAGGGTGGGGTCATGGGATAGCACAAGGGCTAACCACCTTCTCTACAGATGATATGTGTTTAAGACCATGCTGAATGCGGGTTCTTGATCACGCTTTTAGCATATGGTGTTCACACTGGACTCTCACTACCTGAAAATAAGGCATGCACTCACAGTTATAATTCCAGCCGGACACAAATCACAATTATTAATTTTCTCATTCATGATTGGTTGGCACTTCTGTGAGTTAAGAAAGGAGACTAACCATATATCCCTACCAGATCACAATCCCTGATTAGGCAAAGTTGAACTTGTTTAACTTTCAAACTAAATTGTACGCTAAGTGGACGCACCTTTTGTACATAGACCCCAAAAATACTTAAAAACTAGCGTTGCATGAACGTTAAGATTTTTGAATACGGAAGTCAAAAATGCGTATATGTGTGCGTTTACATAAACTTTTTACTGGAAGTGGTCCCTTGAACATTGTCAGATCCTGCTGTGAATGTAGCAAGCTGCACCAAATTTTGACGGGGCGTCATTGGAAATCAATCACGTTGGAAAAGTATAAAAAAGTGGAAAAAATAATTGCTAAACAGAGTTTAAAATCTTTTGTTTCCTAATCTTGATAAAGATTAAGAAACAGAGTGATGAGCACTCACACTTGTTAAATTGGATAAATAGCTGTAACACAACTTCAAATACCACACAACTTTCATATTAATGCTTATTCAATCAACAACTTAACTTTTTTTAAGCTCAAGCAACAGTTTACAACTTTATAGTATATTCTGGTGTTTGTCAAGTCATGTTCAAAACTTGACTTCAGTGTTTGCAGTTTATGTTCCATAGTTCTGAGCTGAAATCTTAGCTCAAAAATGTAAGAAAATGTCAACTCTGTGCAGGAAGTGTCAAATAAAGCATCAAAACATACAGGCTAAATGTGCCAAACATGTGATATTAGTTGGAGATTCATGAGTTCACAGGAAAAAAAACTGTGTGCTTGGACACACTGATCATGTAATGAACCCACAAACCTTGAATCCACATGGTGAGAAGTCCTGTGTTTTGACAGAAAAAGAATAAGTACAGGCGGATTCAAGCGATAAGTACGGATACATCTGAGGATGAAAGAAAAGCGATATCAGCTGTTACATCCTAATATTTCAGTCTGTCCAACATCACTGCTCCGAGTTTCCTCATGAGAAGACTTAAAAAAATAAAAAGAAAACTGATACTTTTAAAAGCCAACACAAAGGAAACAAACGCTTAGATCACCGAATGCTGAAATCAGCTTGGAAACACTTGATCATTATCAGATGGAAACTTAACCCACTATCGACCACAGTGCTTCTGAAGGATTATTTTAAATGAATTATATGTGTTATTTTTGCCATCTTCTTTAAACAAAAATCTGTGTTTTGATTCTGCATTTGATAAACCATTTTTTTGCAGCGTGGCTAAAGCTTGGCACTCTTGTAATTCCAGCATTTAGACCTTTCCTGCTGATGACTGTCAGCAAGTTTGAGGCCCTCCTATAGCGTCTGCATTATTCTTATTTGTTATTAAAGCATTTTTCAGTATAATTCTTTCTTTATGGTTGTCTTGGTCCTGTTGTCTTTAGTTCAAAGATCTAGGAGGCTGTGGAGAAAAAAGGTTTGCAAACTTTTCTAAATGGATAAAAACAAATGGAGAATGAAATGATTTGAACTAGAATAGGATTTGGTGTGTGATATAGGTGTTTATTATATTTAAAAAATAGAAAATGCATTCTTTGGTTGAAGACGATGAAATGCAAAGCAAACAGAATTTCTACTAAATTTAAGAAAGTATCTCAGTTGTACCCCTGCTATGAGCCCTAATGTCTTAATAAAAAGTTTCGCGTTTTGATGTTCCCTCTATTGAAATCAAGAAAAACATAAACCAGATTATTTTTGGTTATTTTGCTTTGGTGGTATTTAATTTGATGGAGATTTTCCACTGGACTTACCATGAGAAGTATTATCAGAACAAGAGCTCAAGCACTGTTTCTGGTAGATCTCTTATTACCATTTTATGCTGATGCCAAAAATCATTTTTATGATAGTTTGGAGCGTTAAAAGTGATCAGAATTTTTAATGATTTGAAATGGGATTGTAGTTAAGATCTTAAACCAGCTAAAAAACCAAAGTCAACGATTGGTTTCTCAGACCACAAATGGGAGCTAATTCTTTCTCCGGGAAAAAATGGTCCAGAAAATACAGACTAGGGATGTTTATGTTTTTTTAAGGAGTTAGCTTCATTCGGTGCTGCTTGTTGGTTGGTCTTTATTCCCTTTTCTTATATTCTGTTGCTACTGTTTTCACATTCTATTCTTTTGTCTGCCTTAGTATCTACATCTTCTAACTTTTTTCAAGAAAAAGCAAAAATAAAGACACCTTTCTTATCCTGGCGTTTCAATGAAATGCCAATTTTATTAACAAACACATAAAGAAAAAGACTGAAAAACTGTTGGCTGAAGCCAACACATTTGACTCATCTTAAATGCATTTTTTACAGCTCTTAATTGCAGCATATACATGTAACTTTTGCTACTACGCTTAACTAGAGCAACAAAATCGTTAATGATCTCTGTGGTCATCCCGCCACTGAGGTGTTTGACCATCAAGAAGAAGAAGACTTTGCTCCATTAACCCTTGTGCTATCCTAGGCACTTTAACATTGGGAGTTTGGTCATCTAGACCCACCAGACAGTGCGCTGAACCTTTTTTCTTCAATGATTTGTGATCTTCATTGGTGTCCATGGATTACATGAAATCCTCTCCACCTTTATCCACCTTTGTCATGGTAGGAATAACACATCAATGCAAGGGTGGGGTCATCTAAGATAGCACAAGGGTTAAGTGTACAACATCACGTCACCCTATCGTCTTTCCTCAGGCTCCAAGGTCTCTGAACAAAGCAATGAAAGAAGAGGAATGTACCGTACTAGGCTGCATTTAGGGTTTCACTTTAATGCTGTGGTTGGCTGAACAGCCAATTCATTTATATGCTGTCTATGGCCTTTTATTCTCTTTTATTTGTTTATTTCTAATTTGGTCTTTCTTGTGGTCTTCTCTGGGGCAGCACTGCAATTATTGTTCCAAACTTTTACAAGTGGTTGATTGATTGATTCCAATGCAACTTTTTTAGGGTTTTCATACCAGAGGATTCTAATATAGGATTATTTGAATAAACTTTCTCCTAAAAGGCTAAAGCTGAACAAAACAGAACATAAGTTTGCATTAAGACTTGCTAGACAAATGTAGTATGTAAATTTTTAATGGTAAAACAGGAACGACAAATGTATAAAATCCAATTAAAAAGTAATTTATCACCTAATTTATTGTGCTATACTATACAGAAACTGGCAAAAGTTTACATTAGGAAACTCATGTTATTTCTCAAACCAATACAGATACCAACAAATCCACAACAGGAAGACTGGGAAAGAAAACAAATGCTCCCAAATCTTGGTTGTAGGGAATATTTCCTGACAATTCAATAAAAGTAAAGAAGTCCTTGTGGTTTCATGATTTTTTTTAACATGCTTTTGTTCCAGCCAACATTTTTGATGCTCTGTCCTCAAGGTTTTTATAGCTTTATCTCCAACTTTGTGGGAAACTATGAAGCACTCTGCCTAATATTAGTTAACACTTGAGCCCGTCTTCTGTCTGAAGGGGTGATGAGCATTTGCACTACAATCTCCATTGTGCTGTTGATTGAACTCAGATACCAGTGTTTTGGCTCCAAAGCATCCTTCCTGTCGTCAAAGTCCAAAAACAGAATTAATGATATGGCTTTTTGCCTGGTTCAACTTCTGGGGCTCATTTTTCACCACAAAGCTTCTGAAGTAGAAGCATTTAGAGCCGCCCATCCACTTTACATACACAAGCTGGAGGGAAAAAAACACTTGGCGGGTGCAATTAGATCTGGATTTTCTCAAAACTCTCTTAGACATACAACTGAGGCGAAAAAACAAGGCACGTCTGGGGTTTTTTATGATCTGATTTGATTGGATTAATTACACAACCAAGATCAGATGGTTAATAATAGATCAAAATTGCCCTCAACATAAGGAAGAGCATGAAAATCCTCCATACAATCAAAGAGTTGATAAAGATGCAGTTTGTTGGAAAATAATGTTTGCAGTGACCTACATTTATTGGTATTTTAAATGGCAGGTAGGACCATTGCTGGCAATTTCAACGTCGACCTGTAGGGGGTGATAATGTCCCCAAAGTTGATAAAATGTGGCTTAAAGCATAGGCGAGTAAGGATTCATGCAAGAAAAAAAACTTACGTTTAAAAATATAAACATTTTCAGTTTTCTCAAGGGAGTTATGGGCCAATTCCCAAACAAGAATAATATTTTAATTAAAAATTTTAAGTAATCAATTTACTAGAAAAAAGTTGAATTTTTACAACTTTAAAAGTCATAGGATCAATTCATAACTTAATTACTGACTTTTTTCTTGTATAATTATGTGTTTAAAATTTGTATATGTAATACTTTAACAGGAAAAACACATTCAATTAAATTCGGTTATATTTGTATAGCCCAAATTCACAACAGTCGTCTCGATGGGCTTCGTATTGGTAATTGAAAAAGTGAAACATGCACATTTACAAAAAAGAAGTCAGTAAGTAACAAGACAAAATACTTGTTACTAAGTTGTCTGTTTATCTGAGCCGCGCTGAAAGATGAAAGACATGGAGCACTTTGTGAAGCTTTATTTCCGGATAGGTTTCAAAAACAAAGACATTTTGAACCTTCTGGCATTACAAAGCAATTTTTTTCTTTTAACATATGAACATTGCAAATAAAATACTGAAAACTGGATCTCTTCAGATAGAAGTGTCACACAGACTTGGAGGAGATCTTGTCTTTCTTGGAGGAAGAAGGGATTTTTTTTGTGATCCTTATCTTTGAAATGTAAGAGAAACAGGTCGTAAATTTAAGACTTTAGTCTTAAAAAATCTTTTTGTTTTTGGTGACCCTAATATTCCATCTAACTTTTAAAATTATAAATACAATTAAAAAAAATTAAATTGAATTTATAGAAGAAAAAAAAGAAAAAAAGTTAACCTTAAATCAGCAAAATAAGTCTCCCGCGAATGGATCAGCAAACGGTTTACTCTGTAATTCTGTAACTTCAAGTATCATGTTACTCAAATACACAGATAAACACTGAAAAGACAAACTCTGCTGTGACTCACTGCATTCTGTGCATTAAAATTGATGTTAACAGAGTAGTCAATGAGAAACTGCTCCCTTTTGCAACCTGCCTACTGTAGGGATTTGAGGAACTGCAATATTTGGAACTTCCTGGTTTGTATGGAAATCAGAAGGTAGTGGCTTTGTGTAATTTTGGGAATGTACAAAGATTTCAATGAGCAAACTGAGCTAAAAAGATGGGAGAGAGGTATTTAAAGTTATTTTTGATTAGTTGTTTCATTCACAATTCATTTTGAATGTATGCTAATTATATATATATATATATATATATATATATATATATATATATATATATATTATATATAAAAATATAAATATTGTGGGTTTTGTGTTGTCTGAGCCTGGTTGTAGACATGAGTAGGATCTTAAGGGGAGTGCAGGTGTGTCAATCCTTTTGAGGCTTGTACGGCCACCTTAAGGGACCTTAAATGGAACATAAATTAGATTTAGTGTGTTAGTGGTAAGTTTATCGTAAAGTATTTTCAGGATGTCAGTTACGTATCACATTTGGGTGATGTCATATGACGTCCTTTAGCCACACGCTAGTCATCCGAAAGGTGGCTTCTTATTGACCGTGCATGTGAACCAGTAGGATGCCTAAACAATCTACTCACACACATTCTTCTTTCTGAATGTCCAATCTCTTCAATTCTATGAGTCAGTTATCGCTTATTCAAGCTGGTGGTCCCAAAGGTCAGAACTAAACCCATGTTTACAACACCCCTTGTGGGCTCCCCTTTTCTCCCGGATGCTCTCCCATGGGGACGTGCTGGCTCCTCTGCTTTGCTCCCCTTCCTGAGCAAACTGTTGGCCAGGTGGCTGCCTGAGCGTGAGCAGGTCTCCCTTTGGGGGTCCTGGCTCGAACCTGGGGTTGGGGCGGGGGGATGCCCAGAACTCCTGGATGGGGATGAGGTGCTCGTCTGGGGCTGTTGGCACCCTTCTCAGGTGGGACCCTGCGTTGGGCCCTCCCGGCGCAGCGGGGGAGCTGCTCTCCTGGTTGGGCCGGGGGTGCACTCTCTCTCCTCCCATGCCTCCCTGCTCTCTGGCTCTGGGGGCCCCCGTGGCGGTCCTGCTGGCCCTGGGCTGGGTGGCGGATGTGATCGTCCGGGGGGGCGGTAGTTCTCTGCCTGCTGCCGAGTGGCGTTGGGGGGTTCTGGGTTCTGGCTGCCACGCCTGCTGCAGCGGGGGTCTTGGTGTGGGGATGGCTGGGCACTCTCCCTCCTTTTTACATTCCACCATCCATTTTAGAAGAACATAAACACTCACTTAAGCACAGGTGTTAGCTCACCTTTGCACAAATAGTTTGTGTGATTGAATGAAATATCTCACACTAGTTGGTTTGAAGGCATAAATATGCGTGTGTGAACACTATCTGTATTGTGTACATGTTGACGTGGACATTTTTTGCAGCCAACAGGTATGTTTATAACATTCATTTGAGTGTGTGTGTGGACAGGCCCCGTTCCTTCTAGATTTGTATTACATCTGAACCTCACTGTAATGATAAACATCTAGAAACTTGTTGTCTTATCCTGCTTCATGGTCCCCCCCCCCCATAATCACCTTCCTACACCCCATCTCTAATATCCCTCTTTCTTCTTCTCTCCTTTCCTTTTCCGACACAAAAGATTTTCAAATACGATTAAAATGAATTAAAAATGAATAATTGCAGTGCTGACTCAGAGAAGACCACAAGAAACACAAAGACCGAATTTGGCATCGATTACAAAAGGGGTTTATTCAGATATACCTCTGGTTTGTCAGAAGATTCATAACCCCTGTTGTTAAAGTAAAATATGTCCAACACAAGAGTCCTTTGGCTCTCATCTGTTTGCCAAGCTGTTGGACAGGACAAATTAAAAAAATAAATAAATAAATAAGATAAAATGCACCTTTTTAGGAAAGCCTTTACATAGTTTTCACTTGTCCACATGTTTTCATTTGATTTTATAAATCTTATTAAAAATTAATTTTATTTATTTTTATTGTACTGGTGGTATGTGTATGTTTTTTTGTGTTTTTATTCATTTATGTATTTTAGTAGTAGTATTGTTTACTATGTTTACTATTTTATCTTCTATTTTTTACCTTACTGATATCCATTTTATTATTTGAGATGTTCTGTAGCAGGAAAAGTGCTATACAAATAAAGGTGAATTGAATTGAATTTAAACAGCAAAAAGAGCTTCCTCGCACAGTTTGCAGGGTTGAGGTTGTTAAAAAAAAGGAAAAATGTGTACGACACGCCTGCGTCTCACCTACTTCACCGTTGCATGTTGTAAAAGTGTTCACTGTATGATCAATTTCCCTCAGGGTGTCACGACCTTCCTATTTTATGCGGGCCACCTGCATGCCTCATACAGGTTTGCCCATTTTTCGCCCGCACACAGCCTGTATACACTTGTAAGGGCAGGTGAGATTAAGGACTAACTTTTACACAACTGTTCTGTGTTGCCTAAATAATTAGGAATTGCTCGTTTGGACGTTGTGTAAATTCATCACTTACTGTGTTTCCCTGTTGCTGTCTGATCTACTCTAACTAAATGGTTTTTGTCATGCAACTGCAGTGAAGTTCACTTGCAACTCAACCAAAACCTTTATTTTCAGAGTTCAGGTGAGCTTTCACACCTGTAAAATGAAATGGACCACACAGGGATATGAACCTTGGTGTGGATTAATTAATCTAAAGGACCCAGAGTTACCCCACATTTTGTTCTAGTTGCATCTGGCCTCCTCTATGAATGCTTTTTTGAGGTCTTCACTGTTTCCATTAAAAAAAAAACCTGTGCTCACTCTGGTTCATATGTGTGAGGTGAGGTTAAACGATCAGTGCAGCATTTTGGCTTCGTCGCTCATGAGAACTTTTCAGAGAACTTCAGCGTCCCTCATTCAGAGGACCACACTTGAAGCCAAAACCTGCTTTCAGCTCAAAATCGATCCACAAAATGCTGTTATAAAGCTATTTGTGCACCGGTACTCCACATCAGGTTTCCAGCTTATAAAAGTCAATAAAATGTGGTATTTGTGGGCTTGAGGACAAATCCACTTCAACATAAATGTTCTAACATCCTTCCCCCACTTATTAACCAGGCTTCAAATTTGAAGTTTCAGCAGGATTTTTTTTTTGTGAGCATTGCAAAACCTGCTGGCTAAGAAATGATCAATATGAGTCTCACAGCTCTGGTGAGTGAGAGTCTCTTAAAACCAGAATAATAGTGAATAACGGTGCAGCACAAGTAGGTAATGCTCACTTAACTGAACATGATGGAAGTAGATAAAAGTATAAACGTGGTGAGAAAGGCGAAATTCAGGCCTGAGTGGATAAAAAGATGAAAGTTTGAATTGCTAAGAAGCATTATCAATCAGAAAATGTCCTATTTAACTCTGCATGTGCAACAGCTCTGATGAAGATTCTTCAATAGCTCAGGCTTTTGCTGCAGTAAAAAAAAAAAAAGGGAGAATGTGTGCGCCGTTCGCTCCAGCTGAAAGCCACCACTATCAGATGTAGGGCTCAAACCACAGAGTGTGGGACCATGTGGGGCCGACCACCCATGAGTGAGAACCCCCCCCCACACACACACACACACACCCATTTTCCCTGGCTGCAGCTGGATGAGACACAATGCTGAAGCATGGGAACCGAGCGCCTGCCATCAACCATGGAACCAGTCCTTAAAGGTGGAGATATCTTCGGTCTTACTTGACTTTGAATGTGCACAAATATTTTTTCTGAAATATCTCATGCTGCTTTGAGCCTGTATTTGTTCAAGGACAGTCCCCTAAGGGTTTCTGACATCTTGACACGCTGAAAACTGGACAAGGGTTAATGTCCAAGTTAAATAAAGGAGAGTCCTTTTCTTTCAAAAAATATTTAAATCAAGACCCATTTTAAGGCTACCCTTTGCAAGAAGTAATACGCTTGAAGTTTATTTTATGAAGTAAACTTGAGTAAAAGTATAGCAAGTGTACTAACTGAATACATCCAATATATAGACAGTATATAAGAAGTCAATTTCAAGTATGCAGCCTCACTTTTAGCATGACTAAGTGTTCTTCTAGTACACTTAACTAGACAACGATTTGCTAAGGATACCCGGAAATGAAGATTTCCAAAATACATAAGGAAACATTCACCAATCATCATTTTGGTAAAAAAAAAAAAAAAAAAAAACAGACGAACAAAAACAAGGAAAAAAAAGGAAACCTAAAGCTGCTGCATTCAGCCGGGATGTTTAGGTTAAGTAACCCCCTGGGTTAATAAACTAAACAAAGGTAAACCATGCAAAATGGCTGCAATGAAAGCCAGGCTTTGTAAACGAGGCAGAGTTTACAAGATATGAGGGGTTGGGGCTGCATGCGTGAAACTTTAATGTGAAACAGGTGATGAATGTGTTTTAACTCTAATAAAGTGACTCTATAGGGAGAATCCTTCTGAAGGAGTCTGCACTTTAATATCAACCTATTTCATCCTGATATCATCACAAATATCTGCTGGAAGAATGTTTGTTTCATAAAATATTAAGGCTTTAATGTCTAACAATAAATGGCTGAATTATAACTTAAAAACACCAAGAGCGCCTTATTGTGCCCGTCTCCCTTTGAGAGTTATCTGTCCGGTCTTACAGGTTTGTCTTTGCTTTATGTGAGTTATTGCATTCGGATTGGAACCTTCCCAGTTTGAGTCGGGGAACAAACACAGCACGTGGAGCAACTCCAGAGAAAATATGAACCCCAAGAACAACAAAGGGGTTCTTTTTAACTTCTTGATGGCAAATCTCCCAATAAAAGCTGAACAAACATACCCTGCAACTTGCAAGCGGCTGCTGTCCAGCCAGTTTCACTGAATAGCAGCTTGCTTTCAAGGGGGGCTTGTGGGCCTAATGAAAACTTCACCTTAACTAAAATAATAGTAAGAAGCACACCGCCCAAACACTGACGATATGTCCTTTTCTCAGCGGTGTTTGTTCTGGGTCTCTGCTCGCCACTCGAGAAGGTTCTTTTGTGTTGGTCCGAGTTTTCCTCTGTTTGTTCTTTCAGGGAGATAATGTGATGTCCATTTCAAAGATTTCAAAAGTGCTATGAACCCCTGGAAAACCGCAGTGTCTTGGATGTCTGCAACCAAACCTGAAGGCTGCGAGGCAAGCCACGACCCGTGACCAAATTCAATTCAATAATACTTTATTAATCCCCAAAGGGAAATTATATCAGCAAACCTGACCACCTCCTGAAGAATACCAAGCGTAGAATAAAAGAGAGCAGCCTGTGAATGGTTACTGTTCAATTTGTATTTGGTTCCCCACTGGTCGCGGAGCTGAGATCAGAGCCGAAAGTGAAAACACATGTGGAGGGTCAGCGGGAGCAGAGGACCGCCACACACAAGGCTGAAAGAAAGAAAAGGGCAATGGGAACTTGTGTGAAGAAATGGATTGAGTAAACAAAGTCTGCAATCGCCTGCACCCTATTATCCTATAATTTACACTGCATGGGAGCTGGGGCTTTCAAAAAGAAACCGTTGCCTTTGACTGGAAAGTGGCATTCCACACCTCATGCCAATCAAAATCCAGAGAAATCATCGTTCAAGAGAAAATTTGAACTTTTGAGGGCTTTTGTCTTTCTCTTTAACCGTTGTGCTATCATATGACCCCACCCTTACATTGACGTGTTCTCCCTACCATGACAAAGGTGGATAAAGGTGAAGAGGATTTCATGTAATCCATGGACACCAGTGAAGATCACAAATCATTGAAGAAAAAAGGTTCAGTGCACTGTCTAGTGGGTCTAGATGACCCAACTCCCAATGGTAAAGTGCCTAGGATAGCACAAGGGTTACAGTAAACTTTTTTATTTAATGTAAATGTTGAGTTGATTTGAAATAAATCTGGAAATAAATAAATAAATCATTGCATTATCAACGTACGACTTTAGAAAAACTGTTTTGAAGTTTCCTGTATTACAACAGTCTTTAAAACGTAAGGATTATGAAAACTGTGTTTGCACGATTAGTAATGATAAATATGGGTTGTGTAGGGCTGCATAGTGGCGTAGTGGTTATCAATCTCACTAAACCTCTTTTCTGTGTGGAGTTTGCATGTTCTCCCCATACATGCATGAGTTTTCTCCGGGCATGCCGGCCTCCTCCCACAGTCCAAAAATATGCTTCCGAGGTTAATTGGTGATTGGAAATCGTCCTTGAAGCAAAATGGCAACATGTCCAGGGTGTACCCCACCTTCACCCAACAGTAGCTGGGATAGGCTTTAGCAGCCCTATGGCCCCTAAAGGGATTCAGTGGGATCAGAAAATGAATGGATGGAAGTGTTGTGGGGCATAAAAAGTGAAGGGGTACGATGATCCGCTAAGTAGTGACCGATTCAATTAAATATTCGCTTATTTGATTACAAAGATTTTTTTTACACAGCTTGTCATATATTCTTAAAAAAGTTTGACTTTTGTAAATTAAATTTTGAATTCTAAAGACAAAATGATGCAAGATATTAAATGAATGGAAAATTGATGAATCATTGTTGATATTTTATATAACAATCAGCTTGATATCGACTGATTGTTTCTTTAAACCCAGCCCTATTTGGCTTGAAGAGGTGGTCTCAGTGGAGTTTGATGAACTCGGGAGATGATCTGATACGATTGTTGAACAGACCAGGTTTGTCCAAAACTGTTACGCCACTTTTGGACAATCTTACTGTAGCACATCCTGTCTTATGTGAGCTTAAAAAGAATTTGAAGTTAAAAAGGTTAGCAAAAATTGCACATGCTTTGTTGTTTCCGAGAATAAATGTATTTTTCCCAATCAGTATATACACTGACAAAAAGGAGGCTGTGTGATGTTACCAATTGGTTGGCTTTGCTTTATTGTACAGGTATTGGAACAAGAGTATTTTAGAGGTATGATTCAATGGTCAGGGCTGCATAGTGGTGTATTCGTTAGCTCTCTCCTCACAGCAAGATGACTGAGGTTTGAATCTCATTTGGGTATTTTCATTTACATATTATCCTCGTGCCTGGTTGGGCTTTTCCGGGCATTCCGGTTTCCACCTACATGCTTGGTATGTTAACTGGTGAATATAAATTGTCCTTTAGGTATGAATCTGACTGGTTTTATGTCTCTGTGAGGCCATGTGATGGATTTACAAACTAGGGCTTACCCCACTTTTGCCCATAAGTGGCGGGCTCGTATAGAAAGTGGATGGATGAGTCAGTGGTAACCTGTTCGCCAAAAACCACACCTTCCATTGTGCACAACTGGAGCTCAATTACAAAACAAACAAAAAAAAACTAACAAAAAAAATCCCATCTAGAACCAGACAGTAACTATATTTGATGTAAGGGTTGACTGTTACACATTACTGCTTTCATCATCTTGTTTTTTCAGCTATTCTTCTGATATTTTCAATGAAAGTTTTCATTGATCCCTACCCCAACATTCCTCCCTCCAAACAGAGAGATTTAGTAAAAATAGTGTCTTCAAATCCGAACGTTACTACCACTCAATGACATCATGAATAGCCAATATTCATGTACGTTGGCTCGTAGCTGCCAGTGAAAATACATAACAACATTGGTTTTATATCTCTAAATAGAAACAAAAACTCATTACTTACATTTACATGTAAACTTGAAAACTTGAAAAAACACATTTGAATGCCACTACAGCTTCAAATGGAGCAATAGGGTATAGCCAGAGAGGCAGGAAGCAATTTGGATTTGGCCTTGCTATCTGGACTCACCACTCATCCAAGTGTCTCCTGCCACTATATTGGGCGTGTAGTCTCTGTATTTAAGTCAGGGGGATATAATGGAATCTAAGAGAAAGTTTGAAAGTAGTCTGAATATACAAAGAAGTGTATATAGTGTGACTAGGGTTGGTCAAGATGCAAGCTGAGACAACTCTCCAGAGGAAAAAGTCAAGAAAAAAACTGCAAGTGAAGATTTCGACTGCAGTTTTCACCTAAATCTTGACAAATGTCTGCTTATTTCTTCCTATATGCCTGTTCCTGTAAGCAAAGAGCTTAACAATAAAATAAAATAAACTTCTTAAAAATGTATTTCTAGAAGTTCTTGGCTGCCAGATAAAAATCCTGCTTCTCTTGATTGAACTCAGATTAACGATGGAAAACAAGGATGTGACTTTGCTGCTCTTGAGCCGAACAGCAGAGCTGCCTAAACTGACCCATCTCAGTAAACAGAATAAAAACTTTGCACCTGAAGGTTTTGACGTGGAAGCAGAAATTTGGTGGAAAGAATGAGCAGATCATAACGGGTCGTTTTTCTTTACATTTTTGCTGTCTTTCCCCCTGTGGATCTTGGAATGGAGGCTAATTGAAGTCAGCATCGTCTCACACAAGAGCAAGGCCGATTATTGCAGCTTCTCATCTGTTTGGTTTGATGGGCAAAGGAGGAGGTTATCCAACCTTTGAATCTTTCTGTTTATTTATTCAACAGCTGGGCAAATACCCGCAGCCTTTCTGCATTAGGGCTGGTTTTTTAAACATTTAGAGAAGACAGGGTCCAGTGTTTATGCCTCCATCCTTCCTCACATCTGCACTTAATATCATTTTGCAGACTTTACGCAGAATAAGGGCTCAATCCTTTGTTATGACAGGCAGATATTTTGAACTTTTTAAGGATTAATATTGTTTGCTTTTCTGCTCACTCCAGTCACTTTCACTCCAAAAACTGGAGTCCCTCCTTCCTAGTCCCCTTATTTTAATCTTTGTGTATTTAATTTACTCTATAAGACGTGTTAGCCCAATCTATTCTCAATTCCTAACTCCGTTTTAGATCTGCCATGTGCAGCTTTTTAGCTGATTCAAAAAAAACTTCTGAGTGATGTCAACTTTCCTTTTTGGTGGATTCTGATTTAAAAAAAAAAATATGATTCTTTTGATTGAAAAGTTAGGGGTTTGGTTTATCCCAACCCAAGCTCTTGCGTTCTTAAAGACCTACTCTAATTAAAATTGTGTTTTTGGTGTTTATATTGCATTTTCTTGCGGCATTTTTTCTGATGATGGAGGACTGGATGGCTCAGTTATTGCTCGCCATTTTTGCTGCATTGCTAATGTTATGTTGGGGGTGTGGGGGGTTGTAAGATAGCAGGAGAGCATGCAAACAGATGGATGATGGGAAATGAGAGTGGGCGTACTCCGTCCCAACCATTTCACCCACAACTCAGGCAAATTTCTAATGAACTACCGTTGCTCTCCAGAAATTATATATATAATTATAATGAAAATACCACTGGAAACGCTTTAGATCAATAGATGACCGGAGTGGGACTTAAAATGTCCCAAGTCTCACTGGTTTGTTGCAGGCTGTCAGATAGCCACAGATAAGCCAGTTTCTCAGGCCGAGCTATTGAAAGAACGAGTCAGATTTACAGCAAATGAGTTTAGTTGAATGTTACGCTGACAGGACTCAGTTACTTTGCAAGTGAAATGTTACAGCTGCAGTCTAGCAACAGGAAAGCTAATTTCCTTAGTGATCAAACAGTCTACCTCAGAAGATTTGAGTAAATTTGCCTCAAAGTGCAAGTTTTATTGACAGATTGCAGCACAAGAAACAAAGAAGTTCAGATAAGAAAATAGCTGCACATTCAACATGTTCTTCTGTTGTTTTTTCCTCAACCAGTCTTGTTCTTTCTGGTTTTCTGTTAGTTCTAGTACCCATGTGTCACTAATCCCAAAAACACAACAAACAGTGATAAGGTAATTGTGTTGTTCCATCTCTGAAGAGGAGCTCCATTCAGCACAGTTTGACCTAATTTTAAGTATTCTACAGGCTGAATATAAATAGCAAAACATGCTGTCTTAAAAATAACTATCCCTTTGTTTTTGGGGTTGCTATCAACTGGAAGGATCTGTTTTTTTATTTTTGGTTTGTTTTTTTTATCCTGGTGTAATTTTTGAATTTGGATTAATTCCTTTTCTTCATTACTTTTTCCACCTTTGTAACCCTTGTACTATCCTAGGCACTTTAACGTTGGGAGTTGGGTCTAGACCCACTAGACAGTGCGCTGAACCTTTTTTCTTCAATGATTTGTGATTTTCACTGGTGTCCATGGATTACATGAAATCTTTCCACCTTTATCCACCTTTGTCATGGTAGGGAGAACACGTCAATGTAAGGGTGGGGTCATCTAAGATAGCACAAGGGTTAAATCAGGTTTCATTTTTATTTGATTACCAGTTCTCCAACACACTTACTGCTTGTTTCTTTGATACTGCAGTCTGGATTTTTTGCGTTTATATTTTTATGCATGTTGTCTTTAGTTTTTCTTTCATTAATTAGAAACTGATTAGAACTTTTAGCATTTTTTTTTTTTGGTATTTCTTTATTTACTGACAACGTTCAGTGTTAGATTCTGTCTCTTCAGCTCCAGAAATCCTGTAAATTTCCTTTTTTGTCTGACAGAAGTGGGATTTTATGAATGCTAGTTTGACGTTTAAGCTCTCTAGACAACAATTGTATGGAAGGGATTGTGTAGCATAAATTAAAAGAAAAGTCAAAACCAGAAATGCTTTTTCATTTTCAAAATGAAGCTGCATTTTTTGACTCAAAATTAAAATGAAAAAGCAATCCACCAAAATGCTTTTTAATTTCCTTCCTCAACACAGCTTACTCTGTTACTTAATTAAAATGATAATGAAAATAGTATTTGACATTTCATTTTCAAAATGTTCTCTACTAAATGTGTAGAAGAATTAATTTAGAAATGTCTAATTTTACAATTAAAATGGATTAACAGAAATGCTTTTTAATTTTCAAAATGTAACTGCATCAAATGACTCAAAATTAAAATGAAAAAGCAATATTTCAAAATGCTTTTTCATTTTATACTTAAAACCGCCGCTTATTGTGTGTCATAGTTTAAACGAAAATGCAAAGAGGGGATTGCATTTGCATTTTCACATCCACCCTGCAAAATCTGTAGCAAAATTCATTAACAGTGAGCATTTCCAGAGGGGAGGCGGGGCGATGACGTCAGTGCTTTCTCTGTGTCCGCCTGCTAAGAGACACAGACAGACTAGGAGCAGTGGAGCTTTCTTATAGCGGCAGAGAAGATGGCTTTGAGTTGGTTGTGAACTTCTGATGAGTTTACACAGCTTCTCAGGAGTACATAGCAACAAAAAAGCAAAAAAGCAAAAAAAAGTACCATGCAATGACAACTCATGACCATAAAGGCCACTGTCACTTTTTCTTAAAATTTCCCACAAACTTTATTTTTGCACTGAAATTTCTCAGTGTGACACCACCATAATGTGAATATAGAAAATCTTTTAACCTTTTTACGAAGTACATTACCATAGAATTGTTTTTTTTTTCAGATGAAAAGTTAAGTTGACCTCAAATCAAAAGGGGATTTTTCATTCATTCATTACTGTAAAGTTTTACTCAGTTCTTACTTCAATTTTTAATGGGAAGCATTTAAAAAAAATTGCTGAAGCAAATTTCTGTACATTTACTTAAGACTATATTTAAATGTTGCTCTTTTTTGGTGGATTTGCTAAAAAAAAGCTGATCTTTCACTGTTTTTTTTAAGTACTTCATTATTCTTTTGACTTATTTTACTTTTTTTTTACTTTCTCAATGCTCCAAATGCTTTTGTATCACTTGCCTCTCAATATGCAAAAGAAACAAAACACATAAAAATGTAATTGAATTAAATAAAGTGGAATAAAACTAAGGTAATTTGGGCTTTTTAGCAGATTTTTACCAAGTCTGTTTAGCAGACATGTTACCGTCTGCAGAGAACCTGTTCTGAAGTTTTTGAAGTTTATAAGTTAAGTCAAAATAAACATATTTTGGTTAACATTTAAAAGCAAAAAAATAATCACAGTTTTTTGATCATATAAATATTTCTTTCAAATACATTAACAATATGTAGAAAATGCAATTTTCTGCTGATTATTTTACCTGTAAAAAATTTAAAAACAGCCATATAAGAATATATATCAATACATTCTTTAATTTAATATCAATTAATATTGTATTAGTATACCATTAAAATGAAAGGAAAACTGCAAATTTGTTTTTATACGTACAGTTTGACAGCCTTCGACAATTCTCTTAATATTTTTAATGTCTTGATTGTTTTTTTTCTTCTTCAATGCAACGCTGAAAACAGCTCATCAACAAGAAAACTTGCAAAAAGAAAGAAATTTGAGAAAAACCTGCCTTTGGTAGAAAATGAAGCACAAATCTTGGTGTTTTATTCTATCCAAAGCAGTTTGGCTTTTCGGGGCCGACCCTGGTGACAGCAGGTTTCAACACATGGTGACACAAATTTAAATCCCACATTAGTCTGTGGGCAGCAGCAACCTTTGTTCATGGAGCAATTTCCTCTTTGATTTGATTGACCTCAAAACATAGTTAAGCTGTAAAACTCAACAAAAAATGTTAAATACATATATTTTCTTACCATTTATGTATTGGCTGAACCAGCAAATTTTGCTCTGATTTTTGGGTTGAAGGCATTTACCATGAAGTGATTGAACTGTTCTGTGGGTTTGAGGATATTTGGAAGACAGATGAGGAAAACCAGCTCTTATTGCGGAAACAACCATCACTGTGTTCTGTTTTGTAATTTTTTTATGGTGAAACAAAAATTTAAACAGCAATAAAAGGAAATCTTTGCATATCACGTAAATTCCATAAGTCATTAGAGCTAAATACACTTTATGTAGCAGTTTGATATCTTTCAGGACATTTAAAAAAAAAGCAATTTTGTTCTTTGCAAACTCTACGTTTCTGCTGTGTTTAATGTTGGTTAGACAGAGAAGCAGGAGAACATTTTGAAGCTCAAAATCCAGATATGGCTTTAAAAACTTTTCATTCAGTAAATCCTTTGAACAGACTTAGAGTGTTTTCACAATTGTCATCCCCAGACTCAGTTTGAAAGCCCAAAATTTTTACTTGTTCTTCAGTTTGGTTATGGTCTCACAATGCTCTATTTCTTCCAGATGGGTTCAAAGCCTAACAGGAAGTAACCAGTGTTGCAGTTCCTTAAAACACCACTAGTTGCAGGCTGTAAAAAGGGAGCAATACCCCATTGAATCCTATGTTAGATGACGAAAATGAACTTGTGTACGGTCTGCTTTCAAACATATCTTCAACATTTATTGTTCTTTATTTAATGGATAACAACAGACATTTTTAAACATTGTTAAAGTCAGCTGAATACACCCGACTGTTGATAGGTGCAGGCTATCTGTGGGTGAAAATTGGCACGGGACATGCAACGTGTCCACACGAAATATCAAGGTTGTAGGCCGCTTGGTGACCTCGTAGTAAAAATGTCAATGCAATGTCAATGCAATGTCAATGCAATGTCAATGCAATGTCAATGCAATGGCAATGCATTGTCATGGCAATGTCAATACAATTTCAATACAATGCCATTACAATGTCAATACAATATCAGTGCACTGTCAATGCAATGTTAATGCAGTGGCAATGCAATGGCAATGCATTGTCATTGCAATGTCAATGCAATGTTAATGCACTGTCAATGCAATGTCAATGCAATGTCAATGCAATGTCAATGCACCGTCAATGCACCGTCAATGCAATGTCATTGCAATGTTAATGCAATGTCAATGCAATGTCAATGCACTGTCAATGTACTGTCAAAGTACTGTCAATGCAATGTTAACACAATGTCAATGCACTGTCAATGCAATGTCAATGCACTGTCAATGCAATGTCAATGCAATGTCAATGCAATCATAATGCATGTCAGTGCAATGTTAATGCACTGTCAATGCAATGTCAATCTAATGTCAATGCAATGTCAATGCACTGTCAATACACCGTCAATGCACCGTCAATGCAATGTCATTCCAATGTAAATTCAATTTCAATTCAATTTCAATGCAACTTCAATGCACTGTTAATACAATGTCATTCCACGTTCAAAACTCTTGTCTTCACAAATCGCTACACATGCTTGTAATTCTGTGTCTATTGAAACCATCAAAAGTGAAACCTGCTGTACTGTGATCAATCAGCAACTCGGATTTGATAATGACATAGGGATACTGTCTTTTCCCAAATACTAAAGTACCAACTGTTTAAAAAAATCGATTGTGAAGTAGAAATTGACGATCGTGGTTTCTTGGGGCGGACGTCTGTGACACTAAGACTTTAATTTATCGGAAAAGCAAAAAACCACATTTAGCACATTCTTGGACGCGCCACACATGGCCAGTGTGTACATAGCGTAAGGGTGAAATAGGTGAAATGGGGACTTGTCATGGAGATTTTCCATTAATTCACCCCCCCCCCCCCCCGTTAAAAAAAATCCTGTGCACTGTGCAGAGAGCCCATTAGGTCTATTCCAATAAAAAGTGTGGCTTCTTGCATGCAAGAATGAGGAAATTAGACAATTAGACCATAGTTTGTGTGAGCATCCTCCTACAGGCACTTCTGTATCACCCGCACACCCCATGTGTGCAGCATTTGCGCACAGTTCCCAATGACTAGAGTGTGGTGTAAGGATACCATATGACAGCATCACCTGGCACGTTCCATTTTTATGGCGTCCCTTGAGATGGCCACAAAGGAGACACACCTGCATTCCCCTTAAGATGCAACCGTCCAGATGCAACCGTCCACTGGCCTGGGCAACCCAAAAACCTGCACCATCCAGATGTGTCAACACACGTGCAGGTGCTTGTGACAAAGGCATTACCTCATTCAATCCACCACAGGCTTCTTCTCACTGTTCACAATCATCGTGCTCTGATTGCCTGTGACAGCAGCTTTCACCTGAGTCTGTCAGGTAAAAACTACTTTTCCCACTGAGGGTGTGAATCTTTAAAACAACTATATAAAACACTTTTATTGCTAAAAAAAAAATATCCAACCAGCTGTAGTTATTTTCCAAATGTCATTTTTTAATCCTGACCCACTGAATGTGGTGTCAAAACATATTAAATGTTACCTGTAGAAAGCATTTTCAAACATTTTTCTTACTACTGTTCAAGTATTTGTCGACAAAGTCCTTGGACAAACTTCTATGATAACACCATCATTTCGGAGTTTTTTTGATTTGCTCCCATGTACCTCAAAATCCCCTTTTTCAGATCAAATATTTGACGGATGATGCCTAATTTTGGCCATTTTAATCCTATTTGTGTGGTTTAGCCTGTTTTAGCAAGAGCAGACATTATATGGAGGGTCCTGTAAACTCACCACAAGTGATTTAATACGTTGTAATTTTCTTGCCTTTGACTGGCATTGTGCGACGTTCAAAGACAGCCGTGAGGCGATGCTTTGAGAGCAGTTACATCTTTCCTTTTTTGAAATTGAAAAACACTCACACACATGCAGAAATCATTTCCTCCGCCATAATTCAGATGGACCACCAGCCAAGTCAGATGAGAGTCTGGGCTGCGCTGAGTGTTTACCACCAATGTTCCTCTTGCGTTATGAGTTAAAGCATCTGTCAAAAAATGAAGACTTGGAAGAGGGAAGGCTTCCCCACCCATCGTAATGAGCCTCATCCCCACCATAATTGGTTGGCAGTGATGTCAGATGAGCATGTGCAGACAAGAGATGGATCACATCTTGCAATCTGTGAAAATGAAACCAAAAGAAATGATTAATTTCTGCTCTAAAAACAAAAAAAATGCATTAATCGTTTCTACACAGCTCGTGTACACGCTGTGGCACTTCTCCCACCGGAGTTGTGATTCTTCAGCTGTTTGGTTTCATCACGTTCACGTCTCTAAAGTGTCTGCAAAGGCAGCCATTGATTATTTTTCATTAGGTTTCCCACTACCAACTCGCTGCACTTGGTCATGGCTGGCAACTCTTTATTTATAACAACTTGTGTGGCAAATGGCAGGCAGCTGACAAACATTACACAACCCTTAGTTCCCACTTTGTTTGTGATCATGTTTCCAGTAAAGCAATTAAGCAACACACAATTTCAAACTTGGGCTACATTCATCAATCAATATTTCTGTTTGTTAATGTCACGTGTTTAAGCGTTTAGTTAAAATCTACTTCTTTTACAATAATCCACATTCTTTTTGTAGTTTAACATAAATACTGATAGCTTTCTTTGTTTAGCGTTCATGCTGTCACAAGTCCTAATTTTAGATTGTTGAAGGACCCAGGTATAGAATAATCTGAGACATTAAAATAGAAACATCCAAAAAATGTAGTAAGTAGAGGAAGCAAAAAACAAAGTTTTGCACCTAAAGTATATAGGTGGAGTGCTTCTTACTAGAGTGGTTCCACCTGTGTGCACCAGCTGCTCACCTGCAGAGCGTTTGTAACCCTTGTGCTATCCTAGGCACTTTAACATTGGGAGTTGGTTCATCTAGACCCACTAGACAGTGAGCTGAACCTTTTTTCTTCAATAATTTGTGATCTTCACTGGTGTCTATGGATTACATGAAATCCTCTCCACCTTTATCCACCTTTGTCAAGGTAGGGAGAACACATCAATGTAAAGGTGGGGTCATAGGATAGCACAAGGGATAAGAGTGGCGTCCCTCTGGCAGTGCGAGACAGCCTGTTGCTTTGGGCTGCCTTAATGCTGCTCAGCGCAGTGGCTGTTTTAATTGAACCCTGATTATTTTGCTGATTGCAGCCTCAGAAACTGATCAGCACAATGTCTTTTGGCCCAAGCATGAGCCAGGCGTTTTGTTGGTCGTCCTTCACTGTAACATGCACATGCAGGTGTTACTGTTTTGTTGCTGTTTTGTCACTTTTTTGTGGCTCTTTTCTTGCTGCTTTGTTGTAGTTTTGTTGCTGTTTGTCACTGTTTTTGTGCAATGTTTTGTTGCAGTTTTACTGCTTTTTTGTTGCTATTTTGTCACTGTTTTTTGCTGTTTTTTGCACGGTTTTTCCCATTTTGTTTGGTGTCTGTGTTTCTAGGGGGTATTCCAGAAAGCAAGATTAAACTACCCTGACTTTAACCCTGACCTCTGGCTCAAATCCCCCTGAACTTGCTTACTCTGGGTATGTTGGTTCCAAAAAAACAGTTATGAGTTAGCATAATTACGCTCGACTTGGTAACCCTGGGTTAATGCGTGTGCACGGCAAGTAAATAAAGAAATTCTCAATGGATCGCCATGGAAATGCATAGAGAAAAACAGAGAGCACTATACTTCAGTGAGACGGAGTCTGAGGCTTTAATAACGGCATATGAAGATTATATGTCCATCAAAAAAGTAATACGGCTGCATCATCAAAAGAAAGACTTTCTGCTTGGAGAAAACAGCGGACAAAATAAACGCACAATTTTCTTATTTCCAATTACATTGTGATGTATGTATACAACTTATAAAACTTAAATTAATTTATTCAATTGGTAACAAGTAATTGAGTTAAATTTATTCAACCAAATTTCTTATGTCTATCCAACTCAATATTTTTTTACAACTCAAATTTACATGTTTATCTATCTAAATGTCATATTAATCCAATTCTTTTAAAAGAAAATCATATTAATTTATTGTACTTCTTGAACTCTCATATGTCTAAGTTAGAGGCTGCAGATTTTCTCACACTTTTTACAAAAACAAAATAAATGAGACAGTGTGGATTTACAATAAATACCATGCATTCAATTATCATGACTCTTACCTTCAGTTTTTCTACCATACTAGGGGTGCTAAATAATCTCATCATCTTCTCTCTCCCTCTCATTCATGGTGCAGAAAGAATTAAACATAACAGGGTCAAATAACTCGGCAAAACACAGTAAAACAGCTCCAACTAAACATATTTAGACAAAAACCACTTGTACCCAAATCTGTAAAGGTAAAGGGAATGGTATCCCATAATTCCTTGCGCTGCCGATCTAACAGCAGCACCAAAGTTACACCTACTTAATTAAATTAATTTGAATGAAAGTAAAATAAATGTCTGATAACTATGTGTTATTTTTTTCAGTTGACTGAACTCAAAAAAATATTTATCTTAACTGAAGCAAATAATTAAGTTAGC
Organism: Oryzias sinensis; assembly: GCA_037389245.1. Taxonomy (NCBI): domain Eukaryota; kingdom Metazoa; phylum Chordata; class Actinopteri; order Beloniformes; family Adrianichthyidae; genus Oryzias; species Oryzias sinensis. Next base: position 4,734,960 of record CM074502.1, read on the forward strand.
TTAATGTAAAAAAGTTTATCTCTACAACATCCTTGCGTGGTCTTATCACCCTCTCATGGTGGAAAAAGGGTTATCTGAGCTTCTTCATCCATCATCTTCAAATGGACACACCATGCTGCTTCACCTCTCTGAAAACAAACTAACTTTCAACTAAACCTGCTCCAGACCAGGTTATGTTCAGAGCATGAGTTGCTATGGCAACTTCACATACCCTGAAACATACCTCTGTTTTTGGAACCGATAGCTGAGGTTATAAGCTTCCTTAGCCTCAAACTTACCGTGATAACTAGAATAACCTGCTTTCTGGAATACCCCCCTGGTGTCACCGTTTTGTTTTTGTAACACTGTTTTTGCCGTCGCTGCTGACTGACGTGGTGCATTTGGGACTTTGGAGCCACCGGTCGTGCCTCCTCTCTTGTCCCCTGCTGACTCCCCAGAAAACTGTTTTACCTTATTAATTTTTTTGAACAAAAGTATAAAGTTGGAATCTCTTTAAATAATAGACTGAATATAAAACCGTTGTTAATGTGCCCAAAAACAATGAACACTATAGTCTAAAGTATTGAGTTTTATGTTTTTTTGCATTCTACAATGCAATTGAACTCATGAGTTACATAATTAAATATATTCACTTTGAAGAGCTACATTTTTGCTAAACTAGTGACATTTCTGTCATGTCACCAGCGCTCATCATTATCATCTATCAAAGGAAATGTCTGCATTTTATTCAGACCCTGTAGCAACAAGCTCCTTACACGTGGGAGAGGCAACCGATGAAGCCATTTTGGCAAATCGTGGTTGGTAATTTTACAGAGGAGCAACAATGCTGCATGACACGCTCTTTTGTTGAGCTCTTGTGGAGCCCGCTGTTGGTCACATGACTTATTTGATTTGAAAAAAGTGCTTCCGTTGCAGTTTATATTTCAATTTTGACACACCTCAAAAAATACCTCCTCTAAGCACAAAAACTTTTTTTCGATAAATGCAAGTTTTTTCAAAATTGTGTTTCCATTAGGCAAATTTATTATCACAAGTACAATTTTCTAAGTTTCATAGAAAATGGAAACGCATGTTATGCTGACCACTTCATGTCTTCAAGATAATCCTCTTGTTCTTCAGTCCTAAAGTAGATATGAGGTAGCATGGATTCATGCTTTGGGTCATCATCTAGCTGTAGGATGAACCTCTGCGTACCAAAAATACCAGAGGAGATTGGATGCTGCTGCAGAAAAATGTGGTATATGTGTTTCTTCATGGTAGCTCTCACTGAACAAGTGACAAACCCTGATCCTAAAAAAGTCCCATACCAACACACTTCCTCCTTCAACTAATTGTTTTTGTTCTAAAGTCAACAAATGTCTTTACTTAGTATTTTTTTTTCAACATAAATCTCTACACTAAATTTCACAATAAACAGACAATTGCACAATGAACAGACCGCCCGAGAGGGTCAACAAATATTGATCCCAAAGTGTCATCAGTTTAATAAATAAATCCATGAGAAATCAGATTAAGCCAGTTTTATTTTGCAAGGTTTTTTTTTTTTTTGAACAGGATTAGATTTTAGGCTGACTTTCATATTGAATAAACACAAAGATACAGATGAACATGTTTCACTACATACAAATAAAGATTCCCCTTCAAACTTGCAAAACAGGTCAGGAAAATCCAAAAACATACCAAAAACATAAAGAAACTAAATCACAGCTCAGGGGAAAAAAAATATAAAACTATTGTCTACATTAGGTTTGATATCTCTGATTATTTAATGAAGAACCACGTTTAAACCACTACAGCTCCAAAATTGCCAAGCATCTATATGAGAGGTATTTCATCATATTTGGAACTAAATTCCAACTATTTTACTTTTTCTTTAAAAAATTGTTGGTGTGGTCATGAAGGTAGGCGACGGCAGCCAGGCGGAGTTGCTAAAGAGGGGTACTCTTAAATTGGCTGAGAATCAGACGATATGGGGGACTTTGGTGACCCTCCTACTTCCACTTGTCATTGTACCATCTGCCACCGAGCGACTTCCAAATGTGTCAGGACAAGGCGGCCACTGACCTATATTAAGAAATTGCCCGGTTGCCGTTTAATCTTAACTTTTTCTTTAAACATCTTCTGCTGCCGTGTGGCGTATAAAAATGTGACTGCTACCTCCTGATTGCAAGTGCTGCCGCATAGGTCAAAGTACATGTTAGTGCCATATGAACCATCTCGTACTTTGAGGACCTCAGGGGCCGGCCTCCTGTTGATTCCCAGAGTTAGAACTAAACAAGGGAAATCAGCGTTTCAATATTCTGTAGCTAAAATCTGGAACAGCCTCCCTGAAGTCGTAAGACAGGCCTCTTCTGTGTTCATGTCCAAATATAGACTTAAAACATTTCTGTTTAGCCATGTATATGACTGAAAGGTCCTATCTGCAGTTTTCTTTCCTTTCCTTCCTTTATTTTGAAATCAATTTTCAATTTTTTTTTTCTTTTAAAGTAAATTTTACGTTGATTATTTCTATGATGTATTGTGATTTTAATGCATTTTTCTGTTTTGTGAAGCACCTTGAATTACTTTGTGTACGAATTGTGCTATACAAAAAACTTGCCTTGCCTTGCCTTGCCTTAGGTCGCAGCGCAGTGGCATTTTAGGATTTGTTACCGTAGTCTTAGCACGCCCATTAGGTTATACCATAATCTGGATGAATACTCTATTCCGATTGGGTGCCAGGTGTGGATTTGAAAAGTGATAATTCACAGTAATAATGCATAAAAGTGATAATGCAAGCCTGAAAGAAGAAGTTCCAGTCACATATCTTAAATGGTCTATATCACTGCGCCGGCTTCTTTAAAACCTCTGCTTCATCATTTGGACAAAAACAAGCGGTAAGAGATGAACTCTGTCTCTAAACTGATGCTTTATTTAACCCATCGTGACGATCTGCATACATATCGCTTTCCTTTGCCGCTGCAGTCGAGGTCAGTGCCAGCTCAGCGTGTTGTGTTACAGTGACAATGCGCGGCACCACGTATCATATAGTCTGCTTTTTGTGAAAAAAGTGATCTGTTTATAATCAATTTATTACACTTATGAATACACAAGAAAATCCAAAGATATTGGCTTTTAACTCAAAGTTTTATGTCTGAGATCGATCAAGTGTTGAAAAACATTTTTGGCTACTTATAGCCATATTTATCCTCCTTTTTTTTTTGTACGCATATTTTTTTATTGTTTGTCATTTATTTCAGGCTTTAATGAAAATGTCAAAATAAAGGTGTAAATAAATCTAAGCTAACAAAGGTTATGGAGAAAACTGCGTTCTTGGATTTAACAAAACTGCTATTATATATTTTGCAGCTTAACAACATTGAAGCCTGTCTGAGTATTTAAAAGGCGAGAGGTTGAAAAGCCAGCTGGAATAAAAAGACTTCAATGTAGGTGGCACATACGAAGTGGTTACCTCCATGCCAAATTTGCTGCTGTGCTCGCTGCTAATATCGTGCAGGTCTTATGCTGCTACATTCTCTTGCTGTGCACATGCTCAGTTAAATGGGGAAACCACAACTTAAGAGCTCCACCACCGGGGTATAATTTTTCTAAATTGTTTTAAAAGCCACATAATGTTATACGCTTGTATAAAGCAGAGCAGAACCAGACTGCTAGGGAATTTTAGCACCACCCTCGACCTAATTATTGGCCTAATCTATTAACCATGGAGGCTCAGTGAGTGGGAGACCCCTGTCCCACCACCCGCATAGCATACAGCAAGAGTCATTTGCGCAGCTCGTCCCGTCCTAATGAGAGGTGTTTGGGTGGAGGTTGATGGATGTGTCCGCGGCCCACTGCACACAAACTGAAGAGGAGCTGGTGGTCTCTCCCATCAGCAGACATCAGGCTCCAGGCGGAAGAATAAAGTGTCGCCGGACACTCTGGAGGTCAGAGCTTATCTGAGAGCTTCACTGCCAGGGAATCAGTCCAGATTTACTCTTATCCAATAAAAAAAAAAACATTCTGTTTGGACTTGTTTGTGCATGTTTGTCTCTTGTTGTTGTAAAATGGAAATCCCCGGTTGACAATAAGCTGCTTTTTGATTTCATTTAACATAACCAAATGTTGGGACGGACACAGTATGCAGAGTCAAGGAGAAAATGAGCCTCGTCGGGTCAGGGACACATTTATTTCTGTAAAGTCTCTGTCAACAGCAGGACAGTGGCACCGTAAGCAGGCCAGATTTCCCTGTGTGTTTCTCTCATCAGATAACCACCTCACTTCCCTGAGCGCTTGTGAATGAAGCTCCAGATGTGAGCCATGTGCACATTTGGAGCTGTGCAGGGTGGGAAACATGCTGAAGTGAAGGAGAGGAGAGGGAACTACACATACATGAAAAACACATCTCTTCTGGCAGTGTGATTCTTGAAATGGATAATTAGGTAACGGCAGCTGGCAGGAGGAACCTGGCAGTTGGGTGGTCATACATATCGTGGAGTGACTTCCAGGAACGCCTTTGGCTTCGGTCTCTGTGGGTTCAACAGCAACTGCAGCATGTTAAAAGAGCAGTTTGTTCTTCACATGTTGACAAACCGACACAGTTGACCTCATTTTGAAAGTATATCTGTCTGTCATATATGAATCAGTTTCTCTTCATATAATGTAATTCATATGCTCTCATTAGTAGTCAGCAGAAGAAATCTGCTAAAATGAATGAAAATAATTTCACATTAAAGATAAAAAGCTTTTCAGCCCCTCTGAGTTAATTGTTCAATCTTCTTATATCAGCGAATTAAGTTAAGTTGAGCAGAACGAGATCAATATACTTTGAGGTTTTGCAGATGTGGCTTCAACAATAAACAAAGGTAAAAGGTAATCTGCTTTAAAACATTTTTGCCAACATTTTAAAAAACACAAAATCTTTAAATGGCACAAAATGCAAGTTATTTTGTTCGCGACAACTGTCTGTTACGATGAAGCTAATCATCCAACAACATTAGCAGAGAGGAATGAATGCTTTAGGGTAGGGTTCTTCCAACTTCTAACGCTAAAAGCCATTTGGTCCAGTTTGTTACAGACCAAAACCCAGCCACGAAGTCCTATATTATTGTTTATAAAAATGCACTTTTGATGGCATTCAGCCATTCATTTATAACAAATAAATAAATATTGAATTATAACGACATATTTTTTTATATATTACAGTACATATATATATATATATATATATATATATATATTACACCAGCAGTTTGAGCTGCTGGTGTAATACTGTGGCACCTAAAGTGTTTTATCACCTAAAGTGTTTTATCTATTTTATTATCAATTTAACCTCTTTTAAAGAGAGGTTTTTGTACTTGTAAGAATAAAGCAAACCTGGAAATTAGGCATATTCCACCCAAACACAAGTGTAGGAGCTAAAAGCCTAGAATCTGTGTGCAAGTCCTAGCACTTTGAGCTACTGGGATGTTACGCCAGACCTGGCTGACACGCTAAGTGGGCCGTCGTTTCCCTGTACAACTAAGAAAACAAGTCTTTTGCTCCAATCAACTTTGCATTTAATTTGTTTCTTTAGTATTTGCATTATTGAAAACTGATTTGACTTCTATATCTCCACTTGCCACACCAGCGGTCAAAAACCTTTTCTCCATCTGAGGCACACCTGTCTGAGGTCAGATAATCAATCTCAATTTATAATACAGCAAAAATGACAACAGCGACACCCACAGGACATAATACACTATAGGGCTCCTACAATAAGAAAACCGTCTTAAAGCCTGATGTCTTCTCCTGCAAAATCGTTAATTGTCACATGTCAGATCAGCAACAGTCAAACATGGGGGTGATAGTGTGATGGTGTGGGCAGCTTCACGTCCTGGATGACTTTTCAGACATGATGAAACTGCAATCTGCGTTTTTTTCAAATTTATAAAGGAATAATGGCCCAACATCAAATCATGATCTCAAGATTATGGACATTTAACTCCTTCTGTATTTGAAAATTTTCTTTAAAAAATACGTCTTCCTGGTTTAATTGTAGAAAACTTTTGATTTCTGAGATAATTACCTCAGAAAGATTACGATTATACAAGTGGAAAAGATATTATCATATCAATATTTGATATTATCAAAAAATGGGAAAAGATGTGGGATTGTTTGGAAAATTCACGAGTCGTGAACTAATACAGGATTCAGATTTGAGGTTCCAAAATGAGACATGCACTATTCCAAAAATACTTGCATGCATTATTGCAACAGAAAGACACACAGTGTTCAATGTGTTCAATGTTTTGACAGCTGCACCTCAGTCACCTGAAAGCCTGAAACATTAAAACATAGTCATGGGAATTCGTGGGAAATACAGGTATTCTGTTTTCTAGCCAAATGTTAATTTATATTCACTAAAGTTACTTGCTTCTAGGGTCATTATAAACTTTTTTACATCATGCAGGTGTTTTATACAAAGTGGCATCATTTAGTTTGAAACTTCTCTTTGTTAAACTTCTTTCTGCTCTGGTATTTTTGATCTGATCTGCTTACAAACTCCTAGCAATCCCATTACTATCAATTTTAAAAGCAGCAAAGGCCTTTTAAGCCGCATCTTTTGTCCTCGTGCTTCGGCTCTGATGTGTCATCAGCTCTGATTCAAACTTGTCATTTTTGTGTAGTTTTGAATAGGTTCCTCCTCCAAACCCAATGCCTCCTTACCCTGTTCAAGAAAACAAAGCCTGGCAACAAAAGCAGCCACATTTTCTATAGAGCTCCCTGTTGTAACTTGAAATACACTCGAGAGCAACCCCCCTCCTTTTCCATGCCTTCGGCTTCCCTCCGCACCCATTGTCGAATGCAGCAACACAATTAAGACCACATTAGATCTTTTCAAGTACTTGTAATTTCATAAGAGGAGGCTTTCTTCCTCTCTTCGCCCCTTTTTGCACGTAAAATGGGGGAAACCTGCAGTTCCTCAAGGACCACTCAGAAAAGATGGGAAACAGATATTAACCCTACTGGTGATGGTTCTCAAAGAGGCCTCCTCACTCAAAGACCCCCAGTGCTGCCAGCACCTCCACCGCAGGACCACACATGCACAGACACCTGCACCCTAACAAACACAATGACACACACAGTTCCACAGTGAAACTTCAAGACCCACTCTGATGAAAATTGTGTTTTGGTGTTTTTAACATGTTCTTGTGGCATTTTTCTGTTGATGGAGAACATGTATAAAGAAAACTTAGCTCAAATTTGCATTCCTGGGTATTTTTTCATTTAAATCGTTGAAAATTGGGAGCAGATGAAAAAAATCTAATTTGGAAAAGATTGTATTTTTGACATAGAAAATATGACGGACGAGCCACAAGCACCCTGCACTGCTCCATTCTGATGCCTCCACTTGTAGAGGATTAGATACATGTATCTTATTTTCTGGTGTATAAGTCGCTCTTAAGTGTGAGTCACAGGAGCCAAATATTGCATAATAAAGAAGAAAAACATACATCTAAGTCTCTCCCAAAAGTTGCACTTTTGGGAGGAAAATACAACACTTTTTAACAAATCCACCAAGCGCAATACTGTGTTTACACCAAATGTGATTCAAGCGTCAAATTTGCATCCCCCTGCCTCTTTTGACTAGCATTAAATTCGTTGCTCAATGCTTGTCCAAAAATGTGTTCATGAACTAAATCCTCCCGTCGTGTTTGGGAGATGCTACCATCAAGTTTTTAGCATTGACTGTATATCGTATTTAGAATGCATGGTAGACATGTCTGGATTCATGAGATCAATCAGAGTTTTTGTTTGTTTTTTTACGATAATCTTTACCTTCTACTGCAGGAGGTGCATCTGAATGATGGCGCTTTCAGCAGTACTTCTGTCTCTGTGACCAAGTTTGATGACCTGGTGTCCCCGCATTAGTCTGAGGAGGGGGAAAAAATAATGATGTCTTGATGCAAATAAGAAAAATATCTTTAATTTCAGGAGGAGAAAAATCAGATTCTCCTTCATGTTTCTATTGGCAAATCAAGTTTATTTGTATAGCACATTATGTGAACAAAGACGATTCAAAGTGTTTAACATAAGACAGTAAAAGAAACAATTAAAAGAAATACTTTAGTAAAGGTGTGATCATTAAAACAAAAATATAAAGAATGTTAAAAAAGAACGGAATTTAAAGTAAACAAGGTAAAGTAAACTACACTGTGCTTCTTCTGCGTTATAGTCGGATACTGATACACACACCTGTAACGCCCTCTAGCAGTTGTTAGTTGGAAACAACCGCTATAGCGCAACCACTTATTGGAAATATAACAAATATATAAGCCTGTTTTTATTTTTAAAAAATTACAAAAAAGTCGTTCCTGAGTAAACTTCGCACACATGGCCAAACTATACAAAAAAAATGTGACTCATATTCCAAGAAATGGGTTACGTCTTTGTCTTCCTCATCCAAACTGGCATCGGGCTCAAAACTGTCTGGCTGAATAGCTCCAATATTGCTCGCCCATTTTTGTTACAATGGTAATATCAGGTTGAGGGGTGTAAGGGGCTGTAAGGGACAGTGTGTAAAGAGAGAGCCCTGAGCATTGGCAAAAAGGAAGGGGGGTGGGGTTGCTCTGTGTCAACTGTTCGACTCACAACTCAGAGGTAAATTTCTGATGAACTACTGCCGCTCTGCGGAAACTATGTCCTAGAACAGTGTTTTTCAACCTTTTTTCAGCCACGGCACACTTTAACCTTGACAAAAATCCCACGGCACACCAGCATCCAAAAATTAAAGAAAAAGGAGAAACTCATAGTCTGTATTGATCTACAGCCCCTCCAAAATCTCACATGCATTTTTGTGATAATTGTTGCAGAAAAAGCTGGAAGCTGCAGCTGTTTTTTTCTAAAAGATGTAATAAAAGTTAAAAGGTAAAAGAATTAAAAACTGTTTGATGCGTGTTCGTTGTGGTTTCAAGACGTTTAACAACGAAGACTCATTGTGGCTGAGACGCTGTCACTTTAACCCAATGCATCGTGGGAGATGTAGTGCAAACAGCCGCCGAATGCAGACAGACTCGCTTCTGTGAGCTTCTTTATTTTGTTCACGTTCCACGGTCTGATACCAGATCCCGCAGAAAGCTACACCGCTAAAGACCAACTTTATGAGCAGAATTCAGAACAAGGAAGTGAAGACTTTAACCACTTCTGATTGGTCAGACTGATGACGTGTGATTAAGCCTCCAAGAATGATTGATGGAGACAGTTAAAGGGGCGCGACTTTTCCAAAAACAGCTGAAGCTACGGCTAAATCGCGGTACCATCATTCTTATCGAAATGTCTTTAATAGAATCAAATAAACACAGAGAAAAAGTCTTTTACGATCTTTCATATTCCTAACTATTCAGTGTTTCATCAGGGCCTGTTTGGATGAACACAGAGCTGAAATCCTGGAGATGGGAAATGTTTTTAGATCAGTGAATGAGGGTAATTTTCCACGGCACAACTGACCATCTCCCACGGCACACTAGTGTGGCGCGGCACACTGGTTGAAAAACACTGTCTTAGAAAACTGACACAGATTTTTAGATTTTCCTGAAAACAACAAAATTATAATAAATAAATAAAAACACAGGAAACACTTTAGAAATATATCAAAAGACGATCAAAGTATGTTTTTAAGTAGATTTCTAATAATTTTTTGGTCTTAGATGCTTAAGTAATAAACATTCGAATGGTCTAAAAATACTTCTATTTTATGGATTCCTATCCTTGGCTCCTTTAAGGCTACAACTCATTTCACCGTGAGCACCTTTCCATTCGGCCCCACTCCTTCCCACATGAAATATAAGTGATATATTGTCCCAATTTAGTGAAAAAATATGACTAATCCTCCCATCATGCACCACTTCTGAGGAGGTTTATTTTCCTAGCTGAAGGTGTTCTCTGTTTTATTTACTTTGATCCTGCGTGTTTCGGAGTCTTTGGTAATCAGAGGTAGAAAGTCATTATGTTGTTATCACAACTGCAGCAGCGCCGGCCGGAGCTTGACACAAGACGTAATGGAGAGGCCTTCACATGCTCAGCAGCGCGGCCCACACGGCCCGCTGCCTCGGAGGAACATACATCACAAGGCGAGGTCTTCATGAGAGGCCGCCTCTGAAACCAGACCAGGATCAGGAAAGGTGTGCAGAGTGGCTGCAGGGGACCCAAGGGAAAATGAAGAAACGGGTGGGGTCAGAGGAGCTGGCGTGAAAATCAAAAGAAAATGAGTAATGGCAGTGATTTGAACGCTTTTCTTCCAGCCCTTCTGTGTAATCAGCATTTAAAATGAAATATGCCCTGGGATTTCTGAGCTGCAGATTTCATTAGGAACCCTCAGGAATGGATGGAAATCCTCTCAGCTTTGTTTGTTTTTTTGCTGTGCTCTGTCAGTCGACTTTTGCCCCTCCCAGCTCAGGGTGGCGTTGCATGAGTGCCAGCCGTTTCACCTTGACCTGGCTGATTGACCCTGCTGATGAAAGATGAAAAAAAAAAATCTCATCAGTGTGAAATGTTGCCATGGTTTCCGCTCAGCTCAGACCTCTGGTTGCTTGTGACAGGGGCTACTGGGATTTTTACAGCCCTCCCCTGCCGTGGCTCCTCGCCACAGACGAGGTGGGCTGCGTGGCGTCTGCCGGAGCCTCTGCAGCAAGATCTCTGCACTGTTGCGTGCAGAGGCTGCATCAAGAGCACAGCATTTTCATCCGGCTACATTGCGCTTGAGTAAGCCTGGGTGGGGCTGAGTGATAAAAGCAAGTTAGGAGAGCAGGGAGCATGGGGGGTTCAGATGATGTAGATTGATGGTGGAGGATGACACGCAGGACAAAGGTTGTCTAACTAGGTGAATTTTAGAAAAACAACCAGATGATTAAGAGATTTAGGTGACAAAGAGTGGTGAAGACGAGAGTCATAAAAGATGGAAGAGCGTGAGCAGAGGGCGATCTCTTGATGAATTATTTAGCTCAGACAAAGACGGTGAGAAGAACACGCTCCTTTTTTGTCTCCCCCTTCTGCACTCAGAGGACAGATTTGATATTCAAACGTTGCATAGAGGCTGTTTCTGGAAGCCTTAATTTCCACTGAGAGTTTATAGAAATGACATAAATATTATTAGGATATAAAACAAGTTAAGTCAAAGACAGTGTTTATAATTTGATACTAAAAAAGAAAAACTTGTATTTGAAGATGATTAGCTTAGCTCTTAGTTCTTTTATTGATTCAATTCATGTTTTTATTTTATTTATGTTTTGTTTTACATCCTGGCCAATGGTCACACCTTCATTAAATATCTAAGTTTGGGGTCTGCAACCTTCAACATTTAAAGAACCATTTGGGTAAATTTCTTACCAACCACAACCCAAAAGGGGCCACAAAGTCCTAATTAACCCTTTTGAAAAATAAGGCACTGATTTGTATTTGTATTATTGTTACTATCATGATAAATACAAATTATTGTTGTTGGTTTTTTTGGGCATTATTAAAAACAAAATAAGGACAAATAGCCCTTTTTCTCATTATGAAAGAGTTCATAACTTGACAGAGGTTTATATGACGTCCTTTCAAAATAAAGCAACAAGTTGCTGGATGTTTATTATCATTACTGTCAGGTGTATAATAAATCTAAAAGGGGTGGGGCCTGTCCGCGCACACACTCAAATGTTACAAACATGCCGGTTGGCTCCAAAAATCTTCACATACAAACATGTCAGCATGTACACAATATAACTACTGTTTACACACCCATATTTATGCATTCAGGCTAACACATGTGAAACTTTTCATTCAGTCAAGAAACTATTTGTGGAAGGTTCAAACGGAATTATTGACACAATGTGTTGCGTAACAGCGTAAAGCCACTTTTCTCCATTTCAGAATTAGCTGGTCTGTGATGATTGTGAATATACGTCACTACTGTAAAGTGTTGCATATCAGCGCAAAGCTGCTATTCTCTGGCTTAGATGCCACCAGAATTAGGTTGAAACAGTTAAGGAGCTGTAAAAGTTGAATTAATGTTTCAGGTTTTAGAAGATTATTTTCTGCTCTGGTCTGCTGCTTGAGTGCTCCATCAGCCTCAGATCCTGACTTTTGCGTCCTACCAAGCAAATAGCCCTTCTGCAACAGCTCCAACTCTTGGCTTAGCGACACTGACCACTGTAATCCACTCAATAACAAGTCCAGGTACCCTTATGAGCTACTTCCTGTCTGCTTCTTCCAAGAGATCTCCAGAATGCTTCTCTGTCCCTTAGTTCTCTAGGGAAATCTCCAGAGGAACACTTTTCTGCCTGCCTAATCCAACAAGGTCACAGGGATACTTCTCATTTATCAACCGCGCTCTTCCCGATTACAGGGGTTCTGTCACCCCAGCACCTGCTCCAAGGAGTGTCTTCAGATCCCATCGCCGCTATCACCTAATCTGATTCGGCCCCGTTGGGTCCACCAGCAGCCTTACATTATGAAAGTTTCTCATGCAAAACCGTATTTTGTCCTTTGTTTTTAACCAATTCGAAGCAGTTTAGAAAGCAGTGTTAATATGGAAAATTAAAAAGAAAAACTAGCTATTGTAGAAGTTAGTAATGGAAGGAGAAAAAAATACAACACATGGGCCAAAAAACTAAAATTTATTTGAGTCTTCAAAAGCAATTTTTCATTAGCTTTTTAATCTCGTCTTTGCCTAATAGCTCCAAACACATACTTATTTCAAATTGAAATTGAAAGAAAACTGGATTTAGGAAGTGATTTATAATGTAGCAAAACAATGAATGTTTGAATAAAAGCAAACGTGATGAAATAAATCTAACTTTTCATAGTGATAAAATACTAAATGCCTCTTATTTTTATCTTGTAATAGATGATTGGTCTAATTTCCTCTGCATTATTTGGTTTTTGGTCAGCAATGCCCAAGCTATCAGCAGTTACATGTTAATTACAGGCATGTGGGACCAACCTTAATCACGATCCTCTGATGACACTATTTAACGCTGACACAGCACACAGAAACATGTCTAATTTACAATTTTGTTTTCAGCCACATTTCAAAACTTGGCTCCAAACTTGCCTGACAGTGATGAAATGGAGCTGATGATGTTCCTCCATGCGGTTTAGTGGCTCATCTAAAACATGTAACTGACTCTAAAGGATAAAGACTGCACGTGTAAGACAGCAGAACATTGAAAGCATCTCTTCTGAAAAGCCAGAACCCACAACAGCTTATCTTCTATGCAGACAACACCCTGGTCTATCTGAAAATACTCATATAAATGTGACATTATCCTTATAAAAAAGTGACTTTACTCCAAACATTTTATTTTTGGTTATATACAACAATTTATGAAAGAATTTAGGGGTAGGCCTTAAGTCGTCGATGGTGATTTCATACTGGGGTGTTGGATCAACACCAGGGCCTGTTCTTACTCTTATTGTAAATCAGTCAAACTAAATATTAAATATTTATGTATAATAGTTTGAGTTAGCAAAAATTGCTTACCTCTGACACCAGCCTCCACTCGTCTTTTGAGGAACTGCAATATTTAATACTTCCTGTTTCGTGTCAAATTCAGGAACAGAAGGTTGAATCTTGGTTGTGACCTGTGTCTTTTTTGGCTGATATGTTGATTTTGGATCACCTATGGAAGACTGAATGAAGGTTTGTAGCCTAGGTAGAAATGTGTTGAAGAAATAAGAGCACCAATATTCATGGAAGTAAAACCACCTTACCAAAGACTAAAGCCAACTGAGTAGCAGGAAAATCATGCTGCTTACTTTGGGGCAGTATTGGCCATAATGAGCTCTGGCCATAAAGCTAGCTGGTCCTGTTTGTCTTCTGGTTACCGATAGGGAACCTAAAAGCTCTATATCTCCTCTAGCTTTGATGGTTCAGTGATATGGACTGTTTTTTTGTCTTTTAATGATAATAATAATAGTGGATTGGATTTATCTGCTTATTACCAGACGTTCAAAGCACTTACTCTTGCCGCTCTGCAGAAACTATATCCAAGAAAATGACAGGGTTATTTTTATTTTGGCCAATATCTGCATTTTCATGATTAAAAGACCACCGGGAACGCTTTGAAAATAGATCATAAAATGGTGGGAATGGGACTTTAAATGCTCAAAACTTACTAGTTTAGTTAACTTTGGCTTTCTTGAAAGTTCATCTGGATTGAAACTCTTGCTAAACTGCAACAGGATTTACTTTCAACAAACAGAAGCCTTCATTTTTAGGTGGACCATAGTTTTTTTTTTTTTTTTTTTGCTCTGGTTTGCACCACGGTTTAGCTTAGTTTTCAAACTTGTCAAATAAAGTGACTATCGGGTGAAATCCAGACCAGAAAATCCTGCAAGAAAGCATCCCGAAAGAATAGATGGTTAAACTGTGAGACACTCAAGACCAAAGCACACAAAACATTGTCAGGTATTAGAATAAGATAACTTAAAAAACACTAAGATAAACAGTCAGTGAACATGACACCTGTAATGATCTTTTCCTTGAATTTCTCCACTTTAAATCCGACTTCACTCTGATTGAGCAATTTAACAGTAAGTTAGAAAATGTGGTTTTTCACATGTCTTAGGCTTTTTTTTTCTCCCACTCTTAAATGTTTTCTTTCCACCATTTGAACCACTTTCACCCCTTTAGAATAATATTATTATCACCACCATGAAAAGCGCCGCAATTATTCACAGCCCACTCTTTCTCAAGCTGGGAAATCACCTTGAAAATTGGGCTCGCCTGTAGAGTGTTCTCCATTGAAGTCATACGTTCTGCTCCTCTGGGATGTGTGTGTTTACACGGTAACTCCTCACTGCACATGCTGTCAGATCTCAGAGCGTAACATAAACCAATTTTCAAGAGTGTTTCTCCTTTAATCACTTAAAGTAACGATAACAACAATTTTGGAGAAATAAAGGCACTGTTAATTTCACGACCGAATGGGGTTGAAATCCTGCTGGCAAATATTTTCATCAGTGACACCGAACCACTTGAAGCTCATTTCCACATGCTGATCTTGGAGTTTTGTAATTATTTCAAATTTGTTCTAGCTGAGTTTCAGTCCGATCCATACAATCCATCAAAATTGACATTTTGTTCTTTGAAAACAGAAAAACTGGGCAGGTTTGTCTCATCATTTCATGAATGAAAACTGAAAACAGGGGTTAAGAAGGTTAAAAATGTTTGCTCAGCATCCACACATCTTGACTGGGTTTACTCTTAAAAACTGAAACAGTAGCAGAAATTCTCAGGTTAGATTAATGTCAGAAGACAAAAAGGCTTTGAGATTTATATCAGTGCTTTTATTTTTCAAGTGTTTTGAGCTAGTTCTTATAATTGGATAAACTGTTCACAACACAGTTTTCAAAATCTGTCAACAGCTGCATCAAAAATCAATAAACTCTAAAGCAGCAATAACCACTTTAAATGTTCCTACAGAACAAAAGACCTATTTCCTGTTTGAGGTTTGTTGTATTTTGGTCAAAGTGAAGGGATTTCCTAATATTGTTCATTTTAATGTTTCTACAATTTTCTTACACTTACTGATTCAAATGTATGGTCTGACAGATGATTAAAGCTACATTCACATCGCCCTCGGCAACAGGCACTCAAGTGACTGCTTCCGATGAAAGTCTGTTAATGCCCATAAATCCACGTTTTAGGCTTCTGCTATCCAAACTCTCGCAATCACACGTCCCTACTCTACGTATAAAATGCCTTTGAACGCACATTTGAACCAGGTGAAACATTGACCAATCAGAGAGACTGATTTGGTGGTGACGAATAGTTGGTGAATCACAGAAGTGCCATCAGTCTGAAAAGTGATCATGAAGGAGAAATAAATGTTGTTTGTGCTCTTTCTGGAACACCGAGTCTTTCATTTATCAGAATAGAGCTGAGAAAGAAAAAGCCCTGAGCAGGATTTGTGAGATTTGCTTTGACACCGCTTTGACATTCTGCACTAAAGCCTCTTCCAACCGTAAGTGGCAGACATGTGCTAGTAAACAGCCAAAAAAGAAAAGAAGAAGAATCTCCTCCCTGCTTATCCAGGGTGAACTCCGCTTAACGTAACCTTAAAGTTGAGTCATGGCATCTAGACGTCTGGCCTTTTCTTCTTGAAACGTTTTGCCACTCATCCAAGCAGCTTGAAGCTACTCCAGATTCCATGTCAAGACCTGGAGGCATTAGAATCTCCACCCCTCTATTAGATGCTTAAAACCAGCAGTCTGTTGAGTGAGCTTTTTTAACAATTTGCCTCAGACCTGACTCTAGAACACTAAGATAAAGACCCTTTTTGGCTCAGTCACTGCAAGGTGTCGATGATTTTTTGCTGCAAAATGGGCCCACACTATCACACTCCCTCCTCTGTGCTCGACAACTAAGTTGTGTCTTATTCTATCACTAAACACACCTGTGTGGATAACAACAACACCTTCTCATCTGGACATTAATCTGCCCAATGGACATTTCTGATGTCAGTTTTATCATTCAGTTTTTTTAAGTTGTCATAAAGCATTCAAGGTCAAAAGAAGGGCAAAAAGAAGCAAACACCAAAAGCAAAGCAAACAAATAATGAATAGTTTGAGCTTGTTACAATACCATCCACTAAAGTTCAGTTTAATCTGATTGCAGGACAACTGTTACTGTTGTTTTGAAAATAGAATATGAAAAAACCAGCAGATTTATTTTAAATATAACTTTTACCTCATGTTAAGATAACACTAGAGGTAATGGAGAGGAATGTCCCTCCTGTCTCAGGTGAAAGACACTGAAGAGCTACTATCTGCCTCAACTGGTTGAGACCCTAAATATTCTTCATTATATTTTGTTTTGTCTATCATTTATTCTTTTTAAATCCTTTAACACCAGAGCTTTAGCTCTATTGTTGACATTCTTTCGACTACCGTTACTCTTCAACTTATTACGCAATTATGAATTCCAGCGGCTTCTGAAGCAAAAAAAAGGAAAACTGAACAGGAATCAGCTGATTCTATTGCGCAGAAAAGATTTTTGTGTAGGTGCAAAGCCCATATGGAAAGCCTCATTTATCAGCATCAGAATCAGCCGATTCACATTGATCGCTTGAACGGTCGAGGGTTACGGTAGGTCAAAGAGCGAGTTTAGGCGTCACTGGTGACATCTGTGTTAAAGGGTTAACAAACTTGTATTTTTCTTGGCCTGATTCCTGGTTTTCCATTCTAAAAAAGCTTAACTTTCCCAGCATAGCTTCTCTTGTGCTCTGAGGATCAACCCCTGCTCTTCTCAACTACACATGCAAAGCTCCAGCTTTCAAAGCTTTCAGTGTCTGCCATCCTGGGATTTTATTAACACCTTTTATACTTTAAATGTTTTAGAAATTTTTTTTCTTTCTGTTCTGCCGTCTTATTTTGAAAGGACTCTGCTGAGGCTCCTGTCTCTTTAAACTGCCTCAGCTCTACTTCACTTCATACTGATGTTTTTTTATGTTTCTCTTGTAAAACAACATTAGTAAAAAAGTCTTTTCCGATTTTCTTCATTTTCTTGAACACCACAACAGACCAGATTAAAATCTGTTTTCAATTACTTCCTGTGACAATTTAATCATTATAATCTGTAATCTGGAATTCATTTTGGCCTCGGGTGCGGTTTGACTGCTGGATTAGATTTTTTACCATCTACGTTGCTTTTGCTGTTTAAAATACCTTGTTAGATAATCAGTTAAACCCAAAGAAGTGATAAAACCCAAAGTTTTAAATCTGAAATGGCCAAACCCCAAGCTGGTTACCTCCCTTTTTCACCTCAGCTTGACGGAATTGATGAAAAATTATGCTGATCAAAACTTTTCCTTTTGTTATAATTCATTTTCCTTCTTTACTTTTTGGTAAGAGATTTTCTTTTGGATCAAATGGATGGATTGAAGAATGCTATGTCAAAGATCTCTGAGTAACCGCTCTTTCACACTCACAGACCCTTAAAACACACTTTGTTCCTTTAGGACCGGAGCTCATTCATGAGCCTTATTATGCCACGGTTTTTAGGTTTCCTCTTTTGATGTGTCATTGTGTTTCCCAAGCCTTTTTAGGTGGGACTTCTTCATGAACCTCCCTCCCCAAATTCCTGTCCTCCATCAGACCCGTAGTCTCGGATCCTTTGGAAGTCCAGATGCCAGGTTGGGTCTAATTTTCGGAAACATCCCGTCTCTTTGCCTGTGGACTCACTCAGTCGCTCCTCTTCTTCTCAGAGCTGACTGATTCCAGATTTCTCCTGATGAATCACTTTTAGTTGTGCGTGAGAAGAGTCTGCCTTTTGGTAATCTGTTTTGAGGGTTGTTTGTCTTAGTCATGCATGTGTGTGCACGGATGAGAGCGCAGCAGAAACACAACAAAACTGAATCTGTTGATGGCAGACACTGAACAAAGCTCCTTTAACGTCAAGCTTATGCGATGGGTTAGTTTAGGATTTTGACTTGTTTACAAGCCACACTTCAGACTTTGTGAATGAAGCCCCCCCTGTACCCTGTGCAGCAACATAAATCTTTATCCGACCTTACTTAACAGGTTTATGCTGAACCTAAACCGGCCTCGAAATACCTTCAGCCTATTCATCCACACATTGCAAGCTTCAAATCCCACTTTGGCTTCCTGCTAATTCCACATGCAAGATGCATATGCAGATCACACATGAGCTCTTGTGAAAATAAAGGCACTTGTGGTGGAGAGGCTGAAAAGTCTCCTGAAGTGGCAGACTCTGCGGGCTAATCAACATGCCATAGGTGTTAATTGCAACCGGCAGCAGTCAAAGCCGGAGCAGGTGAGCGCCAGCGCTTGTTGAACTTGGATGCGCTGAATAACTGCAGGGTTTACGTGGCAGCGATTTGCAAATCAATTCGCATGGCTGGAGGTTAATTTGGACGTGGAGAAGTCTGACATCATGGTCAACCTCCTTCAGGAGGTTAAAGCACCGGTTACTTTTTTTTTGTCTTTTTTTAATGAAGTATTATTCTGCATTTAGGAAACTCAAGCAGTTTAAAAATAAAAAAAGGTCTGAAATGATGTTCCAGAGCAGTGCAGCTCATTTCAATTTGACAAAAAAAAAAGTATTTGTGGCTTCCTTTAAATACAAATTCTCCAAAAGGAAACACACATGTTCTGATAAATGAAAAGTGAAGTCATCTAGAGGCTTATTTGTTTGTCTTGATTGATTTCTTTGATGTTGTGCAAACAGGCTTGCATCTTTGGGGAAGCAGCAGACTGAAAATTCACAGTCTGACTTTTTCTTTCATGAGTGCACAGCAGCAGGAGATGTGCATCTGTTTCCCCTTAATGCAATTATTTTTCCTTTTTTAATTATTCTTTTTGATTTGTTATTAAAATGTAAAATGATATTTCTTTCTTTCGCTTTAAAAGTTTTTGTATTGCACACTTTTTTATTCATTATTAAAAAAATAAGTTTGCAGATTTTTTATGAACATCTTACCGTTGTGAGAAGCAACTTGTTAGTGGTGTTTTAGACCATTTCTTACAAACATTTTAGATTTTTTAAACATTCAATATTGCAAAAAGAAATAGATTTTTTTAAATCCTGGAATCCACTGGTTTCAAATTGATCACCCTTTTTTTAAGTTATTATTGCTGTCTAAAAAAATGTCAATTTGGCTTTGAAAGCCCAGAAAAAAATAGTTTTTTTGGTTCTTTGAGGATAAAAACCTTATTTATCATTAAAAATATTAATAAATACAACAAACTAGTTCAGAATAACTTAAATTGGGTTGTTTTCGACTCAACTATGAGGTTAAAAAAGGGACTCATTTTTTCTGGTTAATTTTAATTCAGGATTTAAAAAAAAACTCAAGTAAAAGCAAACATGCTAACATTGGATTAAAATTAAACCACTATAACCCAAAAATGTGCATATTGCTCCTAAAGGTTACCCAAAATAATACATGAATTACTCAATAACCGGGTTGCGGACGTGTTTAAAGAGCACACACAAAAACTTACAGAGTAGGTCGCACCTTTTTAATTGTTCTCAGCTAGAAAAAAACATGAACAAAGCAAATGTGTGCCACTAAAATGACTCACATCTCTGGTCGGAGGCCTGCATTGTGTTTATTTTCGAGCCCTTTTCTTTGACGCTTTGATGTGATGCAAAAAAAGGGGGGAAGTGGAGTGTTTTGCTGTTGGAGGGAAAGGGGAACAGCTTCCTTAGCTGGGGGGCAAAACGCGCGCGCGTCTCTTTCATCAATTAACGCAGCCCCCCCACCACGACGCAGCCCCCCAAAAACATATTTATGTCCAGAGCATGGCAAAACAAAACATCCATTTTTAAACAGATTTTTCATCAGCCTGACTGTTCCGCATTAATATTTCACATGTGACGGAGGAAGCCAAGCAACACAGTTTAGACATCTGTTTGCTTCTGAGCTGCGACAATGAGAATCTGATTAAAATCTCATTTTCGCCAGGTTTTCCACTCAAAAATGAACAAGCCTGTTATTGGTTAAGACTTATAGGACACAGAGAGACAATTCCGACCACTCCACAGCGAAAAAAGTCGATTTTTGTGTCATAAAGTCGGATAAAAGCAGCTGGACCGATCTATTATTGATAGCGCATGCGCCGCACGCTCTCAATCCCAGACGGTTTTAAACGTTCTACTTGATTTTTTGAAAATAAATTCTATTTATACATTTTTGAGTTTCAGAGAAAACAACAGAAGAAAAAAATTAGTTACTTCTAAATTTGTTGTTATGTTCTTTCAAGGGTAATAATAATTGTTTGGGTCCCTAATTAAAAAATAAGAGTCTAAAATGAGCAGTTCAAAGGTTTTTCTATTAAAAAAACTTTATTTTTTTATAGGAAACCCAAGTAATTTAGGAAAAAAGATAAACACTATTATGATAAATTACATTCTATTTATTAAGTGTTATGATATTATTTAAAATAATAATAATAAAAATAATTAGCAAAGTATGGCTTCATTACCCAACGCATTTTTGCTTTAAATTGTTTAAAGACTGTTTTTAATCCCCCAAAAACTTTATAAACTTCTACCAATTTTTAGGATAATTGCCTGCAGGCTAACTCCTGCAGGAGCCCCAAAACTCCTTATGAGTTTGCAAGTTTGCGCTGGAAAGGCTCCATGAGCTGTGGGCTCTGGGCCGCACCATCTCTGGACATCACGGGGGGAAATGGGGGGGGGGGTGTTAAGTGCCGGAATGCCAAAATTAAGGCTGAGATTTTTTTATTAGAATTGTTTGCTCGTTTGTTTTAATTGTACGGTAATGTTAGTGACAAAAAAAAACACTTTTTAAAAATTAAAAGGATTTTTTTATTTTGAAGAAAAAACACTTCTTTGCAGCTGTGTTTTTTTTTCCGACACTGCTTCTTATTTAAGAATGAAAATATTCCTGCTAGAATCTGGAAGATGTGTGCAAATAATTCATTTTTCTAGCTGTTGTTCTCTGCGGATGTTGTGGAATAAATGATGTAACGCAGGAGGAGAAACATGGTTTCCCGGTGGGAGCGCACAGACAGTCCACAGCAATTCGGAAAAGAAAAAAGAAAATGTTCCCAAGATTTTTATCGTCTAAAATGATCCAGTCCTGTGTACCAGATGACTCGAGGCCATCTGATACGTTTGTGCGTCTGCGCTCGCCCTGCAAAGATAAGGCGCGCTCGGGAAGGAGAAAAAAAAGTTTGTTTCTGTGTTTGGTCACATAAATGGAAACATAAACTTATCTTGGAAACCATAATGAATGGCCATTAGAACTACAAAGCCTCCCAAATGGTGCGAGTTGGAGGTAATATTTTTGTGTCATATCAAAATTACAACTCAAGTAAACCAATTTTCTGTGCGCAGGAATAAACACAGACTGGAGTGAACCGCAGAGGAGGAATATCCAGCGTGTTCTCCAAACTGCTGCAGACTTCTTGAGCAATTAAGAGCATTTGGCTTTGAATGGTGGAGGAAATAGTTTTCCTTGCTGTTAAATGTCACCAGAAGCGCGCCCGGGGTGGAAAGTGACCACTTTGTTTTTGTTTTGTGTCTTTAAATCGCTCACAGTTGCAATTGCTGCTAAAATAAAGGGGGTTTGATCGACCTTCACATGCTGCCATTCTTGGATGAGCCCAATTATTTATTTAAAAAATATGTTTGGTTTTTTTTATGGGGGGGGGGTATTTTCACATTTAAAAAAGCTCCAAACGTAATAAATATTGGCCTATTTTGCAAACAGAATTAATCGAAATTAATTTTTAAAAAATATGATTTGAGCTTTTCAAGCAGGCAAAAAGCTAAAGAAAAATCTTCACACTTTGAATTGTGAACACAAAAAGTTTCATAAATCCCCTAAAATCTTCAACTTTTGCACATTTTGCATAAATTCAGTTTAAAGGTGCATTTAAAATTGGAAAATTTTTAAATGCACCTTTAAAAAAACTTATTTTTATCAAGTAAAAACTTTGAAAGGTTCATTTTTGCGTTATAAGGCTTTAAGTTTTATTTTTAAATGTATGCTCATTTTGAATAAAAATTCATTTTAAAATATGTTTTAGTTACAAATACGATATGATTTGGCTGCTTGCTAAAATCTTCCAGCTAAAGTCTGGAAGTTAAACAAACAAGAAGGAAAACTAAATTGGAGCACCCAAAACGCTGGGGTTCTTTGAAAAAACTGAACCATTAACTCTGACTGTACACTTTTTTCAGATTTTGCAATCAATTTGAAAACAAAAACTTAAAAAATATGATAACCCGTCAACAGTTTACATGCATGCAATAGGGTGAAATCTCAGGCAAAGAGTTCTGAATTCTTAAATTCTAAAGAAAACCTGAAGCTTTTATTTTGAAACTTAACATATCAACACATTATAAAATATTCATATTTAAAACATGAAATGTTAAATCTACTGAGTAAAGATTTAACTAATATCCTGATGTTAAAATTTGGGTACAAGCTATCTTTAAAAAAAAAAAAAAGCAAAAAAGTCCTTTTTGTTGCTTTAAAAAAAAAACTTAACATTTTAATGTGGCACATTTTGCCAGAAAATATTACAGACTTGTGCTTAACACTGACAAAGCACAAATGTAGTTTCATTTTAGTTGACCTTTTATTGAATTGATTTATTATTACTTAATTTAAAAAAGCATCTTTTCAGTTTTAACAGGACATATTCTAACTGTGACTTCTGCAATATAGCTTTTACAAAAGCCTCAAATTTCTACAAAAAGTTAAAGCTCTAACTTTTAGGGTTTTATTTGCACATGTTGAATGTAAACCACTACAAATGTAACCCTTAATGTGCTGTTGTGAATGAGTGAAAGAAGGGAAAATCTCTGCTGGGAGATGACTGCTTCTAACTGTGGAGTTTTTGGGATTAGACACATCAGCCTCAGAAATGCAGCCTCATGTCACGTATACATGTCTCTTGTTATGTGCACACACCTCATTTACACTAATCCAGGTTGTAACAAACTCGGGTCACGAGCACAAAGAGTCCTGTCTGATGGAATTCCCTTGGGTCAGAAAGAAAGCTGTGTTTTGAGGACCTTCTTAGCAGTCTTTGCTTAACTGGCCTTTGACCCCACACAGGCCTCTTTAGTGAGGGACCATAATCCACCTAACATGGATTTAAACAAACAGTGTAGTCCGTAACACTCAGCCGTTACACTCTGTCTCATTTGGGGTTCTGGGGTTGTGATCTGTTTCGTTAACTTGGAAGCGGCTTCTCGCCGCCGTGTCACGGGATGAAAGGGAGCTGCGACCCAAATGGAGGCGCGGCCGGTTCCGGTTGCGTCCGTACAGCTGTGTCTGCGACCCTCGCACCTCTGCCCTCCTCCCCGCAGCTCCAAGCTCCACCGCCTCCCTCCAGAACTCTGAAAAAACTTCATCAATATTTTGCCTGACCTTTGACTTGACCCGAGCAGTCAAACAAAGGGATTCTGAGTACACTAAATGGCCTGGCTTTGCTGCAGAGGGCAGACTAATGAGAAGATGTCGTCTCTAGTTTATAGTTGAGTCCAGAAAGCAGCGGAGCGGAAAAACAACCCGGCGTTCCGTTAAGCTGCCTCACGCAAACGTTCAAAGCGGGGGCATTGAGAGTCAGACTCAGTCAGCCAGAGTCTTGCACCTCCTTCAGATACTTCCTCCTCTCCGCTGCATCAGTGCGGAGTTCTGAGCTTTTTCCGGACTAACAGAAACTTCAGGAGTGAGTGCTGCTTAACTGTATCTTTAGCTGTTGATGCGCTCCTCCCTCAGCCCGTCTCCTGCTGCTCCTCCAGTCTCAGTTAGAGTAACAGCTGACTGCTTAGCCTCTACTTTTCCATTTGATTCAAAAATTTGGTGAGCAGCTGTTTTACATCCTCCAGCATGACAGCAGCATGTTTATGGAGATTTTAAACTGTTATGAGATCCTATTGGATTGGGCTGAAGGTGGAAGCGTGGTATTTGAATTTTTTTGTGTTCCAACCTATTGCTGTTCATGATTTTATACTTCAAAGCTGACGACTCTGATGAAAATGATGTTTTTGACATTTTCTTGTGTCCTTTTTCTGATGATGGAACGCATTTGTTAGGACAATGAAGCTTAAAATTGCATTTCTAAGTATTTTTTTTTATTCAAATTGTTGTGAACCAAGAGCAGACGAATAAAGTGTATTTGTGACATTGAAAAAACACCACAAGCTTGCTGCTATGAGCTCTTTGCACCCCCCCCCCCCAGAACTCCTGCCGCTCTGCAGATACTATGTCCTCGAGAACGTCACAGATATTAGCATTTTGGCCAAAAGTGACACAATCATAATTAAAAGACCACTCAATGCTTTGAATTTTTTTTTATATAATCGGCATGTGTCTTTAAGGCTCTACTAAGGAAAAAGGGCAGAAAAAAAATCAGAGGTCATCTATTGAACAGAAAATCCTTTTGAAAATACAATTTCAATACAAATTGAGATTTTTACATGCAAATATATAGCCATCACTATATCATTTAGACTCATTTATTTACTGCAAAGGCAAAGTGTCTGGAGCTTTATCACTGTCTGCATTCATCATATCTTTCTAATGTGAACTCCTTTAATTTAATTTTTTTAATTAAGCCTTACATGATTCCCCATATGGAAGTGGATTGTGCTGCAAAATACATGATTATAATCCCTAAAAGACAGCGTTCAAGAAAAAAAAATACAAAACTTGGATTTAATGCACAGAGATATCTTATGTACAACATACTAATTTAAATTTTTTTAAAAACAATAAGTGGTTTTCCTTTCATCTTTCTCCAATTCAAATCATTTTTAAAATATTAAATTAACATACAGAAAATGTGTTGATAAATAAATGTCTTCACACTTTTTTAATAGTTTGTTAGTGATTAAATGTCAAAAACCTTTAGCTAACCTTTACATGTTTTTATTTTTATTTAATTCAATCAAATTTGGGATAATTTTAAACCTTGAACGTTTTTATTTTGCATTTGTTTGTTTATTTGTTTGAAGTCTGAAAGAAACCTGGGGGGTATTCCAGAAAGCAGGTTATGCTAGCTCCCACGATAAGTTTGAGGCTAAGGAAGTTGATAACCTCAGTTTTCGGTTCCAGAAATGGAGGTATGTTTCAGGGTAGGTCAAGTTGCCATGGCATCTCATGCTCTGAACATAACCTGGTCGGGAGCAGGTTTAGTTGAAGCTTAGTTTGTTTACAGAGAGGTGAAGCAGCATGGCGTGTCCATTTGAAGATGATTTAGTGGATGAAAAAGCTCAGATAATACTTTTTCTACCGTGAGATGGTGATAAGACCACATATGGATGCTGGAAAAATATATTTTTTTACTTTGATCTAACTTTATTATTTGTTTCAGTTAAAATAAATCATTATTTTGTAAGTTGGTTTAAAAATTACACATAGTTTTCAGACAGTCATTTTACTTTCATTCAAAGTAATTCAATTAAGAAGGTGTAACTGGTGCTGCTGTTAGAGCGGCACCGCAAAGGATTGTGGGATATCATTCTTTTTGCCTGTCTGGACGGATTTGGGTTTAGGTGTGGGTTTTTGACCAAATGTGTTTAGTTGTTTAGCTGTTTTACTGTGTTTTGCCACGCTTCGCCGAGTTATTTTGCCGCACTGAGCTTACGTCTCTGCACCATGAGTGAGAGTGAAAGGGAGGATGGTTAGTTTATATATCACCCCTACGGCCTTGGTAGTATAATGACAGTCAAGTTAAATTCTTTAACGAATTTTTACACTCCGTGCATTTCCCCCCCCGTCTTTTTTATTGTTATAAAAATGAGTATATCTGCCGGCTCAAACTTAGGCATTTGAGAGTTCAAGAAATGTAATTAATTAAGATGGAAAAAAATATTAATTGAATTGGAGTAATATGGCATTTAGTTAGATAAATACGTAAATTTGAGTTGTATAAACAATTATTGAGTTTTATAGACGTAAGAAATTAGGTTGAATAAATTTAACTAAATTTTTTGTTACCAATAGAAGTAATTCATTTAAGGTGGCAAAATTGGATAAGTTATATATGTATGTGCGTCACAAGGAAAATGGAAATAAGATCAGAAACTCGTGCGGTTACTTTGTCTGCTCTTTTTCTACACGCAGAAACTCTTTTTTTTGATGATGCAGCCGTGTTACTTTTTTGATGGACGTGTAATCTTCATACGCCGTCATTAAAACCTCAGACTCCGTCTCACTGAAGTACAGCGTTTTCTTTTTTTCACCACGCGTTTCCATGGTGACTCCAGAAATCGGCGATCCATTGAGAATGTCTTTATGTACCTGCCGTGCACGCCCATTAACCCAGGGTTACCAAGTCGAGCGTAATTACGCCAACTCATATCCGGTCTTTTGGAACCGACATACCCCGAGTAAGCAAGTTAAGGCGGATTTCAGCCAGAGTTCAGGCTTAAAGTCAGGCTAGTTTAAACATGCTTCCTGGAATACCCCCCTGAAAGTGAAACAAACAAACAAATAAACGAGTCATTTGTAACTCCAACCCAAACAGGGCAGCTCTGTGTCTCACGCTGAGGCTGTATGAAAGGCTGATTTATGCTCTGTGTTCATTCAGGTGTTAATCCCGCCCTAATCTATGGATTAAGTGAACAAGTGATGAGTTAGACAAGCATTCTTTTTATTAAAAATCCCCCGCATACCCCTTTACTGCCCCCCCTACACACATACATACCCCTTCTTATATACTACTTACTCTCCAAAAGTTCAAAAGTTCAAACATATGCTTGGATGATAGATCACATGTCCCACTTCTGCACTCCTCTGATTGGACAATAGCCGCCCAACGCCTCCTTTATGTTCTCTTCAGCTGGTTTGGCGTTCTGAGGAGCAACGTCAGCTTAATTTCCTGTAAGATAGACGTGGAAACAAAACTATAAGAAGAGCTTCTGTCAGCCCAAGAATCTGAATTCACTTCAGTTTCATCTATTTAGCCCAATATTACAACAGAATTGTCTCAACTGGCTTCACTAATTGTACAAAACATAAAATCAGTTCTAAAATAGAATAGCTGTTGGCTAAACTAAACTAAAAAAACTAAACTATTCTCGGCATTCCTTGCCTTCCTTCTTCTCTGTAAGGAAAAACTCCTAGAAAACTGATTCCAGGAAAAAAAGTAGAAACCTCAAGGTTGTCCACATGAAGGACGGACAGGCGATGTACCAGAACTCTTAGAGAAGAATTAACTTATCTAACTCTACAACTACATCTGTAGTGTCGCAGACGGGCTTCATCCAGATGTAACTGGGGGATGAGCCAGAGGCGAGGTCCAGAGCCAAGGACAGGAGCACAGACGGGCCAACCGGAATCTGAACAAGTTTCTTACCATTTAAAAACAGACTTCATTAATCAAAGACATTTCCAAAGATTTGATTGGAAAAACATTTTTTCAAAATAAAACGGGAATAGGAAAATATCATCAGGTTTGTCTAAAGTGTCTAAATAAATGTTCACTGGATGGTAATTAATACAAATAGTTCTTAAAAGTAATTTTTTTAAATTGATCTTGGTTGTGAAATGAGAATTCATCAATCCATTTT
Source organism: Oryzias sinensis (assembly GCA_037389245.1). Lineage (NCBI taxonomy): Eukaryota > Metazoa > Chordata > Actinopteri > Beloniformes > Adrianichthyidae > Oryzias > Oryzias sinensis. The sequence goes on from CM074502.1 coordinate 4,762,984, forward strand.
TTAAACCCGTTTTACAGAACACAGGGCTGCTGGAGCCTAACTCAGCAACTGTTGGGCAAAAGCGGGGTAAATTAAAATAATTTAACAAAATCCTTTTAAAGCAGCTCATGTTAAAAAAAACTTGTAATAAAGATGATTTGTTTAACCTCAAATAACCACAAATTAACTTGTATTCTTTCATTTCACAAATCCTAAACCAAATTGGGGGGAAAAATGAAAAGAAAAATGAACATCCATTTGATCATAAGCAAAATTTGACAATTACATTGCCTCTATTTAACCTTGAGCACTATTACATTAAGATTATTGGTCCAGACCAATATCCTTTTTTTGGATGACAAGTTTAAAAGATCTTTTGAATTATTCTTTTATAAGCACCCTCACTCCACGTGAAAAACCACAGTTGTTAGTTTGGTTGCAAGTAAACACTGGTGTGTTTTACAAAGACAAACAGACAAATATGACTAAGGAATAGATGTAAGCCAGGAACAGTATTTGTGACAGGCTGAACTATTGAGAAGAGGAAAAAAACGGTCCATAATAGAAAGAAAAAAAGCAGCATGAATCACAGAAGTAGGGAAGTGTAGTTTGTGGAGGAGTTAAAGGTCCTTGAATTTAAATAATCATAAAACACAAAAATAATTGTGTTAAAAATAATTAAACAAAAGCAACAGTGGAGTGAAAAAAAATTAAATTAAAATGGTATTAATTAGGAAAAAAGCTGTGGTCAACTGAGTTAAAAACCAAGAGATAAAAGGTGTTTAAATGAGAAGTCCCATTGGCTGTCACACAAATTTGCTCTCCGAATTTGACCGATCCCCTGGGGGAGCAGCAAGCTGAAGATACAACCGTGCTCGGGAACCATTTGGTGTTTTAACCTCCCGATCCAACCCCTTAATGCTAAATGACAAACTATGTTTGTTTTGCACCAAACATGTCAAACCTCTTTTGAAAAGTTCATGCTAAATTTCAAATAAAAACTATACTAATCAGGGGGTAGGTGTCCCTCCTATGCGAATATGATTGGCAAACTCACCAGTGAGTTAAAAAAGGGTCCAAAATCCTTTTTGAAAGGATTTGAAGTCTATTCTTTATTAGTTTATTTTCTGAGCATATATATATAATTATCTTAAAACAAATCTCTTCATTACTACCACAGTATAATAAAGAAAAAATGGCTGTACTGTTGTTATGGATCATAGTACCTATCAGCCCTCCCCCCTCACATAAACATGCATGTTAACCCTACGCTGCACACCACTGTCTGCGTCACCCTCTTTGGTCTTTCGAGGAACCTCCTCCCAGAGAGTCAGACTGGATATCTTTCGCTCTAATAATCCCCTACAAACGCTGCGTGTGGCTTCAGTGTCCCTGGATGATCGCTGCACGAGATGCCCCTCTGAACCTCTGGACAAACAAACATCCAGCACAAACAACCAACTGTACGCCTTTTTTACCACATCTTCACTGTGCACGCCGAGAAGCACTGTCATTAAATATCCTGCATTTTCATAATGAGCCGGAGTCTATGATCAAATTCCGATCCGTGGAAGTGTTAGCTGAAAGAACAGGCAGCAAGAAACAAAGCAGTGAGAAAAGATTGAGATGGATGGGTTTGGGGGAGAAGGGCCTGCTGTCTGGAACAGGCAGTGTGTGGAGGCCGAGTCTGAAAGGAAAACAGGCATGACACATTACGAGTATTATGTGATTGTGGACTAATGGAGGCTTGGAGGACCTGGCTGTCTTGAGCCAGAAGAGTGAAAGTGTAGGTTGAGAGAGTGAAATCTACACCTTGAGTGGTTTACACTCATCACTGACGAAACTCACAGAACGTATGACATTTCCAGCAAAGACTCCCGAATAGGAATGAAACAAAAACAAGAAACATGTGGTGGAAAAGATGGACCTAAAACAGGGAAATTTGTCTTTTGACAAATTGTTTCACGTATTCAGATCAATGTACTGTTGGTAATGCAGGTTCCATTCATTAAACCATGTAGAGTTCACAATATCAAAGATTTAACAGCAAATTTAAATTCTTTGGAATTACGATTTATTTTTAGATATTAGGTATTGTAATATGATTGTGAAACACTGGATTAATTGGTAGTCAAAAACAATAAATTAGTTTGAAAAATCTGGCAAAACGTTTCCAGCCAAAAGGGATTTTGAGATTTCAGAAAAGCTGCCATTTCGAAATGAGCAGGAAAAGCCCTTCTACTGCCCCTAGTGGAATGATGATGAACTACAGGGCAGAAAATAAGTTCCATATAATAGGTTTTACATGACAGTTTAAATGCTATGATGCTAAACACACTTTTTGGGTGTCGTTTTTTGAGGTACACTCCTTCAGAAGGGGGTTAATAGAGGAAGAGCTTTTTTTCATAGCTCTAAATAGAAAGTGGGAAAGATTGTGTATTCTTCCTTTCTTTGTCCTTCATTCAAAAGAGTCGTCTTGGTTTAGCATTTCGAACCAAATTACCAAACACGTGTATCAATCTAAAGACCAGAAATAAGTAGTTTTAAATATTTCTATAATTAAAAAAAATTGTCAGAATGTAAACATGAATGAATGAATGAATGAATGAATGAATGAATGAATGAATGAATGAATGAATGAATGAATGAATGAATGAATGAATGAATGAATGAATGAATGAATCTTTATTTCTAGAGGACTTTACAATGCAGTCAGAGTGCCGTATGGATTTAGAATAATAAGATATTACAGATAAAATCTGACATCATGCACAGTTCTGGAAGAATATTATTCCATAACTATACATTTTTATTTATTATTTATTTAGTTGCATATTTACACACCTGGGGCCTGGTAACGGAAAAGGCACGGTAACCCCAGTGTTTCTGTCATGACATGGGCACATGAAGCAGATAAAACTTGACATTTGACATAGGGATTTTAGTTCAGTGTATCCTACAGCCTAGTGGTCATTTGATGAACTGACTTACCTCCAGCTTTTCAGTTTGTTTCAAAGTGTCCAGTTTGCTTTGTTTTGTTACTAGCAAAAATATAACATTTTTTAACAGAAAAGATGATTTGATTTGAGCAAAATAGCAAATCTTTATAACAAGAAACTTCTCTCGTTTTATTCTCAAACAAGCCTCATCCCAGAAGCTAATTGAAAGCAAAGCAGCAAGTGCAGACTGACTTTACTTGTCCAAGTGCCAAAGTATGACTTTGAGATTGGATGGTCCAATAAAATGTGTGTAATTCCCAGGAAAACTGCAGGACTTCAGTTCAATCTGCCCCTGCAATAATCTGTCATAAATGAAAACATGTGGAGTCCTTAAGAGGGCAAAATGATTGAGAGTCACAATTGAAAGAGGAAGTAAAGAAGGTCAAAAAGTGGTCTTTATTTTCTTAAGAATGCTTACTTCTGCTATTAGCCAGTGGTAGTTTCTTAACCTTTTGGGCCTCGAATCAAGGGGTCTGCTCAGTTGAACGGGCCCCCTCCCAAATGGAATTAGACTAAAATTACAGCATGAGGTCACCGCTTCCACCAACCAAAAACAAGGGTTTTGTGAAAATCTTTGAAGAGCATTGCTTGCTATAGAAGTAATCATAAAAACATAAAGCCACGTTAGAACACATTAAAGCCAGAAACCTCATAGTGGGAGGATTTACAGCAGGAGTTTTATAGAAACAGCAGCATTTTTGAGATATTCCCAAGAAGACTAAAGATAGCAGCACTGCAAAATAAACCAAATCACTTCTGTGGATCAACAACATCCACACATGTGGAATGGAGGTGTATTTCATTGCTTTAAGAAACAAAAAAGTGGGATTTACAAACACTTCAACATTTCAAGTCAGACAATTGGTTTTTCTAGTTTTATGTTCACTTCTTTAAAAGTTTATTTCCTTTTATAAAACCATTTAAAACAGGGTTTTAGGAACTACTGTTGTACACAAAAGTTGTACACAAAAGTAAAAAAAAAAGGCAGATATTAACATTTCTTCCATTAAATATATTTTTATATTTATGTTTTTCCCAAAATGAGGTCCAATTCTCCGGTGCACCGCCTTGTTAGAGGGCTGTTGGTACTGAATGACGGAACAGCAGGTTCAACTGCAGATGAACCCAAAAAAATCGATAACATTAAATGTGTAGGTCAATAAGAGTAATGGACCAGTAATACGTGTGTGCATCCTTGGAGCAAAATTACTATGGACATCTTAGATAAACATGTTTTTTAAGGTTTGTAAAGTCTTATTAGTGAAATGAGTTTCATAAAAAATCTCAGATGCCATGTAAGTTTGATGTTTTTAAGCTATTCTTTAATAGAATGGATATAAAAAAATAGGGCTTAACATACATCCCTGAGGAACCCCTGAGTTCAGGATTATGCTTGAGAGTCTCTGAGAGTTGGTGCATTTTTAACAAAAAAAGGAAAAAAGCTGAGTTCTCAGATAATTATCTGGATTTTTAACGTAGAAAAGACATTCTGGTAATGTTCAGTTGTCCAAGATGAAACAAAGCTGTGTGAAAGCATTGAGCTTGATGTGATGGGATCCTCTTGGGAGACTTTTCTCAGTTCGGTTAACATCCAGATGAATCTAATGTTAAGTATTTCGAGTAGATCTGAACTTTTTTTAATTCTGTGTTGTTTTCTTTTTAATAAATCTCTACGGTGGCCCTATCAATGCAAAAACATAAAGACCACAACAACAATTGAAAAAACACAACAAAAACAAAAAACGCCATGTTTGGGAAATTAAAACCAAAACGTGTTTTTTTTTTAAATAGCACAACCAAAAAAAAGAAAGAGTACTTAAAAAAAAGTAAGAAAAAGTACTTAAAGTAAGTAAAATGTTGAAAAATTAAACAAAATTTAAAAAAAACAGAAAAGGTTGTAATATGGGACATCACTGATTGGATGATGATATTTGATCATCATTTCAACAGGACATTTTATGGCGTCCTGTTGACGATATTTTGGATAAGTTTGGTGATTCCTCAATCAACTCTTTACCATACTTCCTTCTGCTTTCTCTCTTCTTCAAACTCCTCATCCGGTCAGTACTATATCATCACCTTTTCTGGTTTCATATTTTGGTACATTTTTTAACAATTAATTTGAATTTCTGGAAATTATTTTTCTTTCCTGAAATGTTTTTTTTTTACATTTTGGTTTCTGGAATTTTGTTTGGATTTTGTCAAATGATATGATGTTATTTATTTAGTTAATTTTGATCTTTAGGTTTTTAAACTGAGTGAATTGTTAATGGCATTTGCACTTCAGGGCCACTGTAGATCTCTAAAATATGACACTAAAAACATCTCACAGCCGCAATGCCTAGAAAGGAACATTTGACCAGAAGATCGGTTTTTACAATCCTTGTGGAACTTAACCATTTGCACATTTCTTTTACTATTGTATTTAAAATCATGAAACTATAAGTAAAAAAGCAAGTTAGCTTTATTTGTGTGGCGCCTTTTACAGATAAAACCACTTTACAGAGTTAAACAAATTAAAACAGTAATATTAAAACAATAAAACAAAACAGAGCACCGAGTAATGAACTCTTGCAATGAACGTCTTCAGCTGTTTTCTTAAAAGACTCGACTCTAATGGCATTTGAGATCATTTATGACTTTTTTTCATAGCTCAACAGTGTTGACCTTCGGTGCTAAAGTGATGCTTGAAATCAGTTTTTGTTTGAAGATGACAAAACTCTGCAGCCGCCAAAATCGGTCCTTTAAAGGAAAATGTCTTTAAGACACTTTAAAACACTTCAAAATGTAGTTATTTTAATGCCAAAATGTCCTGAGAGCATCCCATGCGGAGCATAAAGTCGGAGGGATTAAAATAACCGCCTTGTTTGTGAAAACGGTTTTGGTTTCATGTGAACTGGTGTGAATGAGAAGCTGTCTGATAGCATCTCCAACCGCCCCGCGCTCTTTGTTCAGCCCCACACGGACAGCTTCAGCGAGCTCAGCTGTGAAAACAGAGCGTGTGCACATCTCCCCGTCCTCGCCCTGTCCCGCGGCACGTCCCCGGAGGCCAATGCTGGTGAGGGGGACTACACCGGAGCGGGGCTTTGGTCCTTCAAACCAGATGCTTGGTTTGAAGGAAGCTAAATAACTTCAAGGTTCACTTGGCAAAGCGCAGCAAGACATACTTCAACACTTCCTTCGCTTTCTCCTGGTGGGTGCGCCTCGGCTGCGTGTTTGGATAAGACAGTGTGAAAGAGTGAAGGTTTGTGTTGCTCTTCAGAGCGAATCAATCTTTCCATGTTTACTCAGCCGGGAGGTGTCCCGTTGAAATGAAAATGATCAGAGGTCAGGTGCATTCTAATGCCATTTTAGGGAAGACAAACCAGCACGCAGCGGAGTAGTGGATGGAAACTTTATTGTATGTGAGTGTGAAGAGGGTAAAACTTCTCCACTTCTGTCCTGTTTACCCTCCCACCGCCCCTCAGGCTCCATGAAATGGTTGTGGATAGCAGGCCGTCCCTGTGGAGCATCACTAGCATAAACACACACACTCATGAATGGCCTGCATTGAGCCAGCACTGGAACGGGATGCAGGGGTCACCAGCGGACCCCTCCTACCGCGGAGAGGTCACCACGCTGACCGCCCTTGTAGCAGCAGAAAAACCCAAGAAGAGGAGGATAAATTCCTTCGTGAGCCCCCTCTCTCCTCTGCCACTGAGCCTCGTCCCCCTCATCCATCCCCTCAGCGTCCCCAAAGACCAAACTGATAGCCCCCCCCAACTGGGTTTCTGGGCAACTGATTATTTGTTTTGACTGGGGAAGTCATTACTGCCAAAGTATCAATCCTTCAAACTGTTTTTAAGTGTCTGCCAACAGAAAACCAGGTAACACGGGCAGAAAGTTCTCCAGATGCACCGGCGGCTACATGAAGGCTCCTAAAATAAGCTGAAAAACTGCTAAAGTTAACAAGATCGGGAAGGAGACCGTTGTAAATCATGCCTACAACAAGGTGAATTAGTTTGACAACTTGAATTTCAGGGTTTTACGTTTCATTTCTGGGTTTCATTGGATAGAGCTGCCAATTTTTATTTTTATTTTAGGCTATCAAACATTTCCTGACAGAGTGCAAGGGGTGACTTTTATACTTCTCTGTCTTCAGTCAAATGTTTGATTCACTGAGTTTCCTCAATAAGGTCCAAGCATTAATTTGATCCAAGAGGCTTAACGTTGTAACCACTTGATGACTTCTGAACCTCTAATGATGTGGTTGTTATCATCCTCTAAGTTCGCCAAGCTGTGCATTTATATCACTAGCAGTTATTTTTCCTCTTTTTTCCCTGGTTCTTTTCCACCTGTCTGCACCTTATTCTAGTTTTCACTGTGTCATGTTTGCACATGTGAGTTTTCTTGCACTAAACATGTAACATTTCACCTCTTCAAAGACCACACATGCCCTAAACATAAACTGCCTTCTGGGAAAAAAAAAAAAATTCAAAGTGGATCTAGATCCAACATTTAAAAAAATGAAGTCTTTACCCCCTAGATTGTCAAAAATGTGGCACCACTACATAAATGTATTAATGTCAAGAACTTATGCGCAAACACTCTACAACTTCATTTTGCCTGGTTTTACTTTGAAAACATTCAATTTATCGCTATTTTGACAAATCTTAATTGTCAGTGTAGTAGGTTGGAATAGTATGAAGTCGTACGATAGAAAAGCATTAAACTACAGCTTATCTTTTATTAATGAAGACGGGACATCTTTAAAGAGCGACTCCGATAAAAATCATGTTTTTGGTTGTTTTAATATTTTTTTGTTGAATTTTTCTGATGATGAGGGCATGTATAAAGAAAATTAAGCTTAAAATAGTATTCAAATCACTGTGAATCAGGAGCAGACAAAAATATGTCTTTGGAAAAAGAGGATATCTGTTACCTAGAAAATACACCGGGTGGGCTACAAGCTCCCTGCTCCGCTCCATTCTGATGCATTCACTTGCAGACAAATACTGTAGATCCAGGTACGTCTTTGTTTTCCTCGTCTGAGCTGGAATCTGGCGCAGAACTGCATGGATGATATCTCTAATATTGTTTGTCATTTTTGTTAAACCGGTAATGTTAGGTTGGAGGTGTGAGGGGCTGTAAGCTAGCAAGAGAGTGTAAACAGAGAACTCTCAGCAATGGTGAGGGAAAGGGGGGCAACTAGGCAAATTTCTAATGAACTACTGCCGCTCTGAAGAAACTGTGTCCTAGAAAACGGCACAGGTTTATTTCATTTTGGACCTAAAACAGCATTAACAGAATTTAAAGGTCACTGGGAACGATTTTACAATAGCTTTTTTTAACCTACAGTTAAATATTTTGTTGCTTTAATTAGTTGTATATGTACTGCTGATGCAAGCGATGCTAAAGCTGACAATAAACCTCTATTCGATTCTTTATCTGGCATTTTTAACCAAAGGCTGTTTAAGCTGCTCCTGTGTGCCTTAAATAACCCAGAGGAACAAATGAAAGTGTCTTGAACAGAATAAATTTGAATCTTAGAAAAACAACAGACTTCATATGAGCCGTGGCTGTTCACAAACCAGACTTTATCTGCCATGTTCGGGCAGGGTTTGGATTTTGATTCACTTGCTCAAGGGTTCATCGCACAGTGAAGACGGTGCCAAAAAAAAAGATGTCTTCCTTTCGGTGCAAACTGAAAATATTTAACTTTATAACCGTCTTCTGAATTTTTCTCTAAAGCAAACAGTTATGTAGAAAACTAAAGGACAGTGATAGAGTTAAGCATCCAGTAAACCCAAATTCTATTTTGTGTTCTATTCCAATGAAAGGTCTAATGGAACTTTGTGAATATGTCAAAAACCAACTCCATGTAAAAATTTCTAATAAAATACAGGTGGATATATTTGTGAGTGTTGGGAAAGAACACAAAAAGTGTTAAATGTTGTAAATGTTCTGTGACTCACAGGAAGCAAAAGCATCTAATGAGGTTTACGATAAATAGCTTTACCCATTTTGGCAAACACTCTTTTTGCTGTTAGGAACAGATGTTTTCATGTCACGTTTGGAATGTATTTTTTCCAGACTTGATGAGTCAAATTTCTGTTAAATATATGTTGAAATATATTTTTAGAACCAGGGGGAGGAGGTCTTTAATCAGAGCAGAGTATGAGGAACATAATGATCGTCTACAATTTGAGGAAGGTCTGTTATTTTAGAACAGAAGTAAAAAATGGACCTCCATCACCCTCCTGTTATACCACCTACAACTGTTCCAATAATAACTGAATGAAATGAAATTCCAATGAAAACTGAAAATAATCCCTTATGGCATTAATAAAGTTAACTTTTGTTACAGAAGTCTGTCAGGAGTAGAGTTGAGTTATAAAAATGCAGCCCTCAAAAGTTATCCAAACCGTGATGAAGGTGTTTCTAGGAAGTTTTTTTCACAAACTTGTTTGATCTGCAGCAAACCTTAAGGCCCGTACACACCGGGACGAATATTCGCCAGGCGTTATTCGCCAGCGTTTTTCGCCACGTTTTTTGTGTTCACACCCAGGCGATTTTCGCTGACGATGAGCCGAGCGAACAGGCAATATCATTCCCCGACGTTTGATGGCGCTTAATGTAAACAGAAATACTCCTGTACACAAGGTGGCGCTGCGCAACTTTACGCTTCTTAAAGTCGCTTTTCACTCAGAAGAAGAGAGCAAGTATTTACGCGATTGTCAGAATCAAACAAAGAAAACATGAATATTTCAAGCACCAGTAGCTCCAACTGGTGCTTGGTTCGGGGATATTTTAGAATGTCCGTCATTATTTCTTCGTGGCAGTGTAGACGCTACTCGGCGTCTATCTTCTTCGCTGGTATGTGTGCTCAGAAAGGCAGTTTTGTGTTTGAGCGCCCCCAAGTTGTGTTTTACTGTAACTTCAGAAGCTCCAGACACGTGTGCAAAAGCGCCGTTCTCATTGGTAGAGTAGATTTCGACGCGACGCGTCAAAAAAAAAAAAGCGAACCCGAGGCGTTTTTTTTTTTTTTTTGACGCTTTAACGCGTGGCGTTTTTTCGCGTCGGTGTGCACACTCACATTGGTGCCCTTTGTTTAGTCACGAGGCGTTAAACGTCGGCGAAAATCGCCGGCGAAATTCGTCCCGGTGTGTACGGGCCTTTAAGCTGTTCCGTTCATCTGTTTCATTTAGCATATGTGAAAATTCACCTGAACTCTGATGCAGATAAAACAAAAGAACCCTGCTGCATCTAAAAAACAACAACATCCCAGTTTACTTGCAAGTGAACCCTGGTGTGATTCAGGTCTAAAATGAGCCAAATAAAGTAAACATTTTAAATGTAAGTAGAAAAACAAGATCAACACTTAATTAAGAGCAGGGAAGATCATGAAAAGCTGGAAAACATGTTGCGGATGAACATGGCTCCTTTTGAAATGTATTCTCTCAAAATTTGGTTTTTTCTTTTCTTGCCAGAAATCAAATTCTTCCTAAATCGAAGAAGATTCTGTCTTTAGATCAAGAATTTACTGATTATTCAGGCAGTAGCTGTCAACCGGTTGCTGTTCTTGTGTATCTTAATGCAAAGTAAATTTAAACATCTCAGTTTTTATTATATGAACAATAATTGTCCATTAGTTTTTCTTTTTTTTTGTTCCTCATGTAATCTCTAAACATTAGGTAAGTACTTACCAATGTTTTTCTTATTACATAATGTTTTAAAAACCATTGTTTTCTTTTAAATAAAAGTATATTTCACTTATTAGTAATCTAACCGTTCATTAACAAATTGTTTTCAAGAAAAAAAAAAGTTAATTCTAACGAATTTTTTTTTTTTATTTGGTCAAATAAATCCAAAGGTAGTTATCGATGCCAAAAGTAAGACTTTTTCCGTATGGGACATGTTTCATCCAGAATCTCAATTCAATAGTTACAAGTGTAACTTACTGTGATAAAAACCCAGTAAATGTCAGTTAGCAATTTAGGTGAGCAGTGGAGATTTTTACTTGTTTAGGGTTCAAGTTAGGTCAAAACTAAAATAAACAAGTGAAGCATTTCCTTTTATTCGTGTTCTGGCTAAATCCCTGTGCATCCAACCTCATTTTTTACCTTCACAAAGTTTAGTTCTTTTCAAGTCTAGCTGGAGAAAAATGACCCCCTCCACCCAGAAGTGACGGATGTTTAGATGCACATGTGTGGTTGCTCTGCGATGTTGCAGCACCTTTCAAATACCGCTCCATTTAACTTCTCTTCCCTCATCAACAGCAACCTGATCCCCCCTGGTGACGAGCGGAGAAATGGAAACACGCTGATCTGTGGAGCATATGTGCTCATGCTGGACTAATACCAGGTCCTGGACCTCCTACCGCTCCGTTCCACCTGAGTGCAGAGTGACCAGAGATGATGGAGAGATCAAGAGGAGGAAGCTGCTGCAGCCAATGAATCAATTACTGTAAGCTGCTTTGAAAACTGCTCATGCACGCAGAGGAGCCAGCAGTTTTTGAAGTTGTTCATGCTCACATGAGTTCCCTGTTTAACTCCCTCCTTAAAGCAGATTCCAGAAAAGGTGTGCTCCTTCCGACTGAAATCTTAACCGACCTGGCAACCGGTACCCGTGCTTTTCCAACTGGATCTCATGATGTAATCCAGTTTTGCCGGAAGGCTCCAAATGTATTTTCCCGCCATGTTTGAGTTGGCTGCACGAGGAGCAGGAGCGTGCACGAAAAAAGGGAAGAAAATAAATACCCTCTTTAGTAAATGCGGGGCATCATGTGAGAAAATAACACGGTTAAAGAAACAAACCTTAACCAGATTTAGACATTGTTTTCTTAGACCTAAAACACAATAGAACATGATTAGAGAAGCTCTGCGTATGGTTGGCAAAATGTACTAAAAATATTATTGGAGGAAGTTGAGGATATGTCACGCGTTTGACATTGCCTGTGTGGCTAAAGTTCAAGCTGTTGTCATTTGTTTTGTCTCTTTCTTTTTTAATTGTGTTTGGATTTTTAATTCAAATAAATCAAGTCAAATTCAGTGGAGAGCTGCAGACATATGGCCTGCACACCTGAGCAAACACCGTGGTCCAGCCTGACCTCAGGACTTGTTCTTCTTGGCTCTCCTTTTGCTTTTGTATACCAACCACTCTGGGGTTTTACTGTTATTTTAACCTTTATTTTTAATATTTAGCTGAGGTTATTAAATTAATTTGATTTAAATAAAATAAGAAAATAGGAAAATATAAATATACTTTGTACTTTTGACAGACTGAATGTGTTTTTGCAGTCATGGTTTGAATAAAATTTCCAAAATTCTACGAAAACTCACAAAGAGTAGTTAGTTTCTTAACTTCTTTTTAAAAAGTATCACTTATCTGCACATTTTGTGTAGAAAATGAAGGTATTTAGGAGGAAAAAAACTAGACATGAACTAATATTTTTAAGTCTACAAGATTCCTAACAAATAAATTAGGTCCATGATATCGATGTACTTAATGCTTATTACAGCTTAAAGAGCAGATTGTTTTTATGTAGAGGACATTTCTTTTGGGATAAAAGTGTAAATTCCCTGCTTGCATCAAAGCCCTGATCCCTGGCAGACTAGTTAATCTGCTGTTTGGAGGATGCCGCTTGCATGATGAGTGCTCAGAATTAGCATTACTGCTCAGTGATAATTATTGTTGATGATCACAGTCAGTGGTGTGTGTGTGCGTGTGTGTGTGTGTGTGTGTGTGTGCACGCGCATAGAGGCAGTGTGGGGGTGTAAAAGCCTCTTTTGCAGCTTTGCTGTGCAGGAGAGGGCAAAATGGAAAAGCACTAGAAGCACTGGAGTTAAAATGTGTGACCTCCCCCCCCCCCCCTTGTTCTGCAACATATGAAGCAGAAATCATGTTAGTTTGGTTGATATGGAAGATGGCTTCTCTTTACCTGTCTGAGAACGCTTGTAGGTTGTTCTAAGACCCACTCTGATCGTCTTCTGATCTGTTGTAAAAGCATTCCCCAGTGGTTTTATTTTTATGATTGGGCCGTTTTTAGGCAAAGTCAAGGTTGTTTTATTGAAACTATTTTCTGCAGAGCAGCAGGAGTTCTTTAAAGATTCACCTCCCAATTGTGGGCGGGACTGTTGTCGAAGCAACCTCCCTTCCTGTCACCCATCTGTTTACACACACTCCCAGTAGCTTAGTTTACCAGTGCAACAAAAATAGTGAGTGATATTGGAGCCATCCAACTGTAGCGTTTTGAGCCAGATGCCACCAAGAATGAGAAAAAAAGAAGACGTCCAGTCAATCAGAAACTGGGATGATTCAATCCAGCTAATCAACACCTACTGAAGTAGGGTTAGCTGCAAAACAAGCAGGGCGGTAGCCCCCCAGGGGCAGGGTACCCCTGGTCTAGGGTGTACCCGCCTTTGCCCAGCAGTAGCCGGGATGGGTTCCTAAAACCCAACTGCCCTGAAAGGGATACAGCAGATTAAGAAAATGAATGGAAGTTTAGGAGAACAATGCATCGATTCACTATAGTGGATGTGTTTTTTTTACCCGCTGTCACTGAAACAGTCGGGTGCCCAATGTTGAGTACCTGACTGGTGGATGCTACGCCGCGACCTCCCCAGAGATCAGATTTTTTAAACTCTGGCCTGAAATCGCACCGCTGCCAGACCTTTGCGCCACACCCGTTGCTCAAATTGCGCCGCCGGACCATTGACTTAACATTGAAACTGACCACCTCCACCGCGTGAATCACTTACAGTGTGAACGCAGCTAGACACATTGTTGATCTAGTTTGTTAGCACAACATATGAACAATAACTATAGATAACCATAGCCTAAAGAACACGCCAATAAGTCAACTAAACTCTTTACATCACTTCAATTCACTAAATCTGTTGAATTGTTCATCTTCTGTGTTACTTTGGAACAATTCTGCCAAATTTAGCTTAACACTTCTTCTTCTAGGTTGCTGTCAATCCCAAATATTGATACACGCCTACAGTGCCCTCTAGTGGTTGTTGCTTTTTATTTAATTATTTTTCACATAAACACATTTTCACATAAATCACACCTGAGTAGAAGTCACTCCCCCAGCCAAACTATGCAAAAAACTGCAACCAGTATTTTCAAGAGAACCTGGCTGCAGATATCAACAGCCAGAGTGGAAGTCTCCCCTTATCTCTCGAGAAAAAAACGCAGCTGACCCTTACAGTTAGGTTTTTCCCAATATAGACTTTAATAAAAGTTTTCTTTCACAATTCTGAACACTTTGGGTTGGGATAGTTGTATCATTTCTGCTTCTGACCGATTATTTCAGGCGCCACATTGTCTGCAGCCAGGTCCCTCTCGAAAAATGTGGTATGGATCTAGTCGTCTACAAGTGGATGCATCAGAATGGAGCAGAGCAGAGAACTTGTTGCCCACCCGGCGTTATTTCAGCGTCATAAAAACGCTCTTGTTTTCATCTGCTTCTGATTTACAATGATTCGAATAAAGAAATACTCAGAAATACAATTTTAAGCTTAATTTTCTTTACATGTATCCTCCATCATCAGAAACATGCTACAAGGACATGTTAGAAACACCAAAAACACCACTTTCATAGGAGTGGATCTTTAAAATAAGTTGAATGCAGCTTATCACTTGGTGCTCTGAATCTATTCCTGTCCAGCAGGGATAGCTCTAGAAATGGCAGAAATCCTGGAGTCATGCTTTCAGAGTTCCCTGAAAATGTTGTGAAAGGACGGAGGAAGCACCCAGCACCGTGCCAGGAAGTGCAGAGCAAAGAAAATCTGGAAAGTTGGTCGTACTAATGGGGGTTTTAACCTTTCTTCTCACGACAACAAGAGAGTTTAAGCAGGATTGAAGGTGTTTTTACACTTTCACTCCCCTCCCTCTCCCTTTGAGAGAGCCAACATTGGTGTTGCGCAGTAGGTGCATGTTTTCATTCATCAAAACTGCTGGAGAAAGGAGGAAATGGAGAACAGTTTGGTGAAAAGCTAAGCTGGAAAATTCCTCTAAGATGACAGTCGAGACTGACTGTGAGTTTTTCTTATAAACATTCAGAATGTGTTGGAAAATAAACATTCAGTTACTCCCGTGAGCTGGTGTACATTTCTCAGAACTCCACAAATCAATTTTGGGATTAGCTAATCGTGACGGCATTAAAAAAAAAAAGGACCTGAGTTGGCGATTTTGGCTTTGAAAGCATCTCACAACCACTCAGCGTGCTCACAGGAAATCAAAGATTCTTAATATGTTGCAGGGAGTTTGGGTTCCAACTTTTATGTGGCACACATTCTGGCAGAGTCGTGTGTGTGTGTGTAAATCTCTGGATCTAATTGTGGGTCGATGCGTTGCTGTGCGAGATGTCTGTCGAAGAGTGGAACGGATTTGGGCGGCTTTCCAAAAAAAAAAAAACATGATAAGTCAATTGAGGGACGGCTCAAACCAGCCACTTAAAGGCCCGACTCTGGCGTTTCCCCCTGCTCTTCGAGGAGAAGCGAGTCATCTGCCATGTAGACACTCTGTGGTGGAGTCAATGAGAGGGAAAGGGAGCTGGAGGAGGAGGATGGAAAGAAGGCAAACAGAAGGGAATGCTTGGGGGGGAGGATATTTAAGGAGGGAAAGTCGGGAGCCACATGGGTGGCTTCCAGTGATGTTTTTTCCTTTTGAGTGACAAGGCCGTCATTACTGAGTTATCCGTGACTTCATGCAGGACATGCAGAAGGAAAACAAAAGCACACTTCATCTACTTTAAACACACATTGTCGCTTCGTTGTGCAGATTCCCGTCTATTTCCGAGTGCTCTCGGTTTGGGTTACCTGTGGGTGTTGCCATGATGAACGGGCTGCTGGGGCTCGCTGAAGTGTTTATGACCGAAAGGCGTTGTTGCATGTAAGTAATCATGCCTGAAGCTGGCAGTCAAAGCAGGGCTTCCTTAGTGAAGGCACGGATGCTTAATGGGGTTTGGGATGCAAATGGTCAGAGGATGTTGCAGTGACATCCCACAGCTGCCCAGCTCCTGGCTCTTTGGAGTGACCATGAAGAAAAAGAGGCCCATTTCTCTTCTGTTTATTGTTGTAACCTAAGTAGGAGTTTTCCAAGTAACCTCTGTGCTTCGTTTCAAGTGGACAGAATAATAAATCTGCCTGTAACAAATGGTTTGTTTCAAGCTGCCTGTTATTTTATCATCACATTCTGCACAAGCGTGATGGATAAGCTACGAGCCCGGGTTGTTTGCATGAGTCCATAGCATGCCAAAGCAAACACGCGCAGGGCTAAAAAAAGTGAAAAATGCGGTGAGAGGCTGCAACATAATTCTGCGGCAGATCCCGGATCTGAAGGTTCACACCGGGGTGAGACAGGCAAGACGTAGAATAAATAAAAACACCCCAAAAAGTTTTCGAGCTAAATAAATTATGTATAAGGACGTATGAGCTTGCACTTCACGATGTGGTGATAGCTCAGAGTTTCTCCCCCGGCCCGTCTGCACTGAGGTGGCCCCAAGCCAGGCTCCTCAATCCTACTGTCAAACGGCACTTCATGCATCTCTTTATTTTTTTTTTTTTGCTGTTAAAATTCTCCCCATGCTTTTGCTCATTTCTGCTGCTGCATGCTGGTCTTTTGCAGGACGGAGACAAATTTGTGTCAAGATAAAGGAAGCTTTGCTCTGACAAAAAAGAAGAAAACAGGGATGGCATCACAGGAAAAGAGAAAAAGACGGTCCCTGAGGTCCTGAGCGGCCTCTAATTAGGATAATATGCAAAGGAGCCATTAGTTCCCAAACTTTTTAATGGAGTGGAAAGCAGAGCTACTTTTGGAGAGACGGATTAAAGAGAGGACTCATTCTTAACAGCAAATGGAGACCTTCTGCACCTCATTCTTTTGAATCATTTCATTCCTTCATATCACCCATTTCTAGTTTAGCAACACCAAAACAGTATATATTTTGTAATTAAAAAAAAGCTGCAGTTTTAATCTAACAAAGAGTTGAAGTTGTACAAAGGTAAATCTTAAAGTAACAAGTTTCAAAGCAGTTAGCTTCCCTTAAATTTCAAAAATTTAGATTTCAGAATGAAATATTTTTCTAAATCATTCAAAGAGAAGAAATTTATCAATATTGGTCATTTCAGAGGTCAAACATGGTAGAATTGAGATAGTAGATAAGCACTTTCAGTTGCATGAAATGTGTTTTTTTTAAATAAAGTTTGAAGACATCAGGGTTAGGTTGGCATATTTTAAAAAGTAGAATTTTGGGTCTATTATTTCTGGCTTTTTATGAGGTGGGGGGGGAATATAGTACTCCCCCTGTATTTAAGAAAGACACTGTTCCAAGTTTTTATTAAATATATTAATAATACAGTAATTATATCCATAATTTATTTATTAACTTTATAATCAATTGTGATATTTTTTTTCTTATTCAAGTGATTTTTTTTTCAACATTATTTCCAATTTAATTTTTTGACCTACATTTTTCTGTTCACATTTTTCAAAATAAAACAAATGGAAAATGATATTTTAATAATATTTCAAAAATATAAACGATGCAATTTGGGGAGTTTTTTTAATAAATATATTGTAACTAATATTTTCAGAAAGTAAATAAAGACATTGTAATTCAACAAAACGTATTTTTCTACATTATTTTTTAATATTTTTGGTTTTAAGAAAAAGCTGAAATTAATTGTTACGTTTTGGGTCACGTAATATTTCATAAATACCAATAGTTTAAAACAGAAAATGTAAAAAAAAATGAAGTCATTTTTTACTTACAATCATTACTGTAAGTGTGTTTATGTTTTTATTTATTTATTGTTTGTTTGTTTGTTACTTTTAAACTGAAACATGTGATTTATCCCAATTTGAACGTCTGATTTTTCAGATTTTTGCGTCAGTTTGTGTTCAAAGCAAAATTTCGCTCCATTATTAAAGTAAAACGTCCAAATAGATTTTATTTACTTCTATTTCTCTCTGCTCATGAATAATAACTATAATAACTGTGAGCCGCTTTTGCGCATTTTACGCAGCAGCCGGTGTCTCCTCTGTGAGTGTTGTGTTTCATGACCTGTGACCCAGCAGGATAAACTGCTAACTGAGCCTCAGTCATGCTCAAGGAGGCTGGTGGCCACATGATCCAGGACATCTAAAGCTGCCTTTTTAAGCACTGGGATTATACCTTTACTCGGCTCCCGACAAAACATTTAACAAGATCAGTCCAGCAATTTGTGGAGACCTCGTTGTTACACGCAGAATCAGTTCTTATTTTGTTTCCAAATTACCTTTTTATTTGATTGTGTGGACGTGTTCTATAGGTAAGGACTCAAAAATGTAAAGAAGCGGTAAAATTGGTGGGAATTATATGAAATAAACACCTACAACAATGGTCGGAAGATGTTTCAAGTGCGTAAATATGACACATTTAAAATATATTAAATGTATTATAATATATTTATATTATGAGTGTATGATTTTTCAAAATATTGTAGCATTTTTTTCTGTCTTTATCTAACAGCAACACAGGAAAAATACATATTTTGGTCTTAGCCACAACGGATTGACCGGCGGAAAGCTGCCAAATAAAGGGAGAGCTATTACATTTTCTCTAAAAGTTGCGTTCAGGTACATTTTATGTGATGCCAACTTTGGGCCTTCCTCGAGAAAAACGGCCTTCGTTCCTTCAGGTTTTAGCTCCCAGACAACGCGATTTCTGCAAATGGAGCGTAAAAACAAAACAACCACCCGCTTATGCGCAAACTCGTTACTTCCTCCGCAGTACCTCCACGTGTCACAAAACGCGCACTTGATGGGGAATTAAGGTTAATTATGGGCAACATGTTTTTTATAATATGCAAAGTTACTCTATGTGTGCATTCTCTGTCCTCATCTATCTTTAATGATTGTAGGGAATGACGTGAATCTGCGTCCCAAACTCCAAATCTTCCTGTTTCACCTCAAGTGAACAAACAGTCCAGCTGACCTTCTTCCCTGCTGCCCCTTTCCTCCCCCTCCTCCTCCTCCTCTTCCTCTTTGGTGCGTGCGCGCCTGACTGTCTTTCTCTGTCTCATTGCGTGTTGCATCATCACGCAATAGCTGTCCTCTCGTGGCCTACTGAACTGGCTCTAAAGCGCTGCACCGATTTAGCCATCTACTACACGTTTGTTTTGGCTCAGTGGATACAGACGGCGGGAGCGCACATCCAGTCACGGAAGTGTACAGTAAAGGCCGCATAAAGGGCTGATGAAAAATTTACACTGAGAGGTCTTGACGTGCAGCACCGCGACAGCAAATGGGACAGCAGGAGAGCTAGAAAACGAGCAGGATTTTGCGTAAAATGCGCAGTTTCTTTGGCTTTTTACTGAAGAAATATGAGAAAAACTATAAACCAACGTGTGGATTTTACAGTCTCAGCCCAGGCTGACCCCCACAGGATCCCGATTTCACGTGTCAAACGGGAGCAGATAATGAAATATTCAGCTTGAGGAGAGTTTCCTCCAAATGTGGCGCAGCTGTCGACATCAACACAGCTGCAAACGTTGCAAAATGCGGCCCCTTGTTGTCTCACCCGGCTGACACCCTCCATGTCCGCTTACTGTAATTAACAAGGATAAGTGTGGGAGAGGGGTCAAATGGAAACGCAAAAAAAGTATCCAACAGCCACTGAACTTAAAAAAAAAGCTAACTCCAAAAGCAACCATGAAGTGCACAAAAATGAGGATGAAACACGAATCTCCAAACACGCGTGCGCAAAAAAGGCCCCAGAAATCAGTACATTTCCGTTTGTTTTCTTGCAAAATGATATTTATTTTAGTTGTAAAACAAATTGTAAAAATATCACACTTCAGTTACACAATGCTTGCCAAAACTGTACAATGTTTTATAACTGAAATGAACACACTGCATATAATCATTATTATAAATGTTCTTTCTTTCTTTTTTTAATACAAAATTCAAATCAAAACCTCCAAACTTTTAAGTTTTGATTTTACAAAACATGTTTGTGTTTGACACCAATACGTGAATTAGCCTTTGAACATGTGATCATTTAGGATAGGTTAAGTCCTGAGACGCAGTGACTGAATCACCTCATGGAAAATAAAAACAGGAACAGTTTGTCATCAAAAGAGTCTGATTCACACTGGGAGAAAAAAAATTCATAACATAAATATATAGGCTATCTTCATAAACAGCATGAATATAGGCACAATTTGTGTTCCGCATGTCCGTCATTCAGCTGCGCGCTTTTTAAAAACAAACGTACAAAAGTCCTCCTACCTTCACAGAGGGGCGTTTTTGTGTTTTTGTTGATATCTTTTCAAAAGTTTCTTGGTCAGTTATTTATTTTTCAGCAGGCGCCGGTGCCTCCCGCCACTCTGCCCGGAAAGTTTTCGACTGGGTGTAAAACCGCTCCGGGGTGGACCGTCTGCTGTTGAGCGGCCCCTGAGAGCCCCAACGACGAGGGTAAGACCGGAACAACGACCGGAGAAGTCCGGGAGGGGCTGAGCGAGTCTCCGATTATGCTCTCTATGGAGAAGGGGGAGCGCTGCACCGGGGAACCGGACTTGTGCGCCGGGGACGCAGCCTGCGAGCCGGAGGAGGTCTGACTGGGGCCCAGCTGGGGATAAAAGCGACTACTTCTGGTTAAGTCCGTGCTGGGGGGCATCAGAGAAGGTGAGGGGATAAGGGTTCCTGTGTGTGAATGCCTGGAGTGCTGCTGCTGCTGGAAAGCAAAGAGCGCGGAGTGTGTGTGGTAGGACTGCAGCTGCAGGCCGTATCCGCCGCAGCCGTACGGTGCGTAACCGTACGCAGCGGCGGGGAGAAAGCCGTTGTGCTCCCGCAGCAGCAGCAGGTCCTGCGCCTGCTGCCGCTTGAAGCGTTTCCTGCGCCTCAGAAAGCTCCCATTGTCAAACATGTCAGCCGACTCCGGGTCCAGAGTCCAGTAGTTCCCCTTCCCGGGATTCCCGGGCTCCCTCGGAATCTTGACAAAGCAGTCATTGAGGGATAAGTTGTGTCTGATGGAGTTCTGCCAGGCGGGGAACTTCTCCCTGTAATAAGGGAAGCGGTTGCTGATGAAGTCGCAGATCTCGCTGAGGGTCAGGCGCTTTTTGGGGCTCTGCAGGATGGCCATGGTGATTAAGGCGATGTAGGAGTACGGGGGCTTCACCAGGGTGTTCTTACCCGCCGGCTTGTAGGTATCCCTGGAGGCGGTGGAGCTGTCCAGACATGGAGATGGAGAGCCGGTCAGCAGGATGCCGTCGTGCATCTGCGCCACCTCTTCCGCGCAGGAGCGCGTCTGGTGGTCCCCATCTTCGCCTTCCCCGACCACGTCGATGTCGATCTCTTCCGAGAGGATGGAGGCATCCGACATCTCTGCGCTCAGAGTCATGGCTCGCTCACGGCGGTGCGTCCCGACGCCAGCGGAGGAGGAGGACGGTGGGATGCAGCACGAGCGTCAAAAACTCATGTGATGAGGAGAAGGGGTGAGCGCGCGCCTGAGAGAAAGCCCTGCTTCTGTTTCCATATGTTTAAAGCTTTTTTTTTTACGAAGAAGCGACAAGGGAGTGAAAGCTGCGCGCAGAACCCGACAAATAGGACTGACCAGATTCACCCAAGGGGCGGATCTTTGCCTGGTTTTTATGTGACCGCCTGATCACATGACGAGGAAACGTCACAAACGCAATTGAGAGGAGAGGCGGAAAAAAATAACAAGAAAATTAACTGTGAGGGAACACTTTTTTAATTTACATTTTGCCTGGTCTCCCTTTTTTACTGGTTTGCAGTACTCATCGGAAATTGAAAAGCAATAATCTGCAAAAAAAATAATACAGTTTTTAATATTAAAAACTCTTTTTGGAGAAAATGCGACTAAAATCGTGCCCGGATTCCTTTGTTTTAATGTGTCATTAAAATAATTTACTACTACACAATCTTTATAGGACTTTAGCAAACATTTCTGGCGTAAAACAAGCTCTTCTTATGAGTTTTATTTTGAAAAGACTGGTGCTTTTAAATGGGTTATACGGGATTCCACTGACAGGGTGTGGTGCACCACATTCAGGCAATCCGGTTTGCGTGATCTGCTGGTTCACGAGATTGTCCGCCAGCCATTGGTAATAGCTGTAAAGTAGAATCAGTCACAGGTCACGTAGAGCTTGAAAGCCCCACATACGAGGCCTTTTACGCGCCGCGTAAAACAGGGGTCTGTGGGTTCTCGGGTCAATGTTTTTAATTTAGCGAAGCCTTTAAAATATTAAAACTCTGTTTTTTAAGTTTTGTTATTAAATGGGAGAGATTAGACAAGCGCCAGGAGGATTTACGCTGCGGAAAATTCGCATTTAACATGTAAGTGGGACGCCCACCTACAAAAAAACCAAACAAACTTCTCAATAAAACACATATATCACATATATATATATAAATCGAGGTTTCTCATTAGAAGTCTAGACTATTTAGGTCAAATCGGAATTTTTTTGTTAAGCAAGTTTAATTATAAATTTAAAAAGATTTTAATGAATCATTTTGAAAGTGTTAAGGATAAAAACACGTATGTCTCTACTATATTAAATACGCATTTACTTCATTCGAAATACATTTTCACTTTAAAAAAAATATATACCTGTATAAATTAACACAAATAAATAAACTTGACAAAAGCTTTAGCATGGACACTGATCAGCTTTTCAATTAAGAAAGTAAAAGAGCGTGCGTTTTATTTAATTTATCATTTAAATGATGGTTTAAAAACAGAATGGAGCAACATCTAGGTTACATAAAAGTGATTGCTTAAAGAAAAGTGATGCTTGTGTTCAGTGACGTGCGGTGAGGTTAATGGCTGGTGAGGCACTGACGTCATCAGTCAGATTTACAAACATATGAACCATAATGAGTAACTTATTCACCATTTGATTGACAACAGTTAACGTGTTTTGTTTAAAATATCATTTCAACATGTTTTTTTCATATACAAACTGCAGCATAGAAAAAGACACAAACGTCATTATCGTCTTACCTTTACTTGTAAATAAAGTCCATACACCGCTCCTTCTGAAGAAAATGACTTGCCGCTTGCTATCACTTCTTCTATTATTTTTTAGCGTCATAATCTCAGGGCTCACCGGCGCCCCCTAACATGAGGCACTAGAACTACTGGCCTCACCCGGCGGCGTTTTTGCCGGCGTTTAGCGCTCAGCACAGGAAACACGTCCCTCACATACAGTTATTTATAAAAACAAACACTGTACATCAAATACATCTGCTAAATTATGTAAACTCAGCTCATATAGTACGAGTGATTGAACCGACATACAGAGAGACAGCAGTACCGTCTGACTGCATAGGTATTGCGCAATCCAAGGTGAGGCTCAGCGGGCTGGTGCCTCATCGCACGTCACTTCTCAGTATTTGAACGGCAAATGCGGAAATTCAGCGAAATTGAAAAGAAAAAACACCCAAAAATGGTACATTTAAATGGAAGCACAAATTACTGATTAAATATAATAATTGAATTTATTTTTTCCTCTTTTCTTCCCATAATGACAGGTGAGGCACAGCCTCACCTGCCTCTCCTGACTGCACGTCACTGCTTGTGTTTCTCCAGCACAAGGCTTGAAAATCTCTGAGATTCTGGGATTTCTCCTTTTTGCCGCCATCTAGCGGTCAGCTGTCAGTACATCAGTGTGCCAGGAAACAAACTGCAGAACACCTGAGATCAAGATCCTTGTATTATGTTTTTCAAAACGAATAGAAATTTCGATTAATTCATCAAAGGATGGTGCGCAGAATTATTTTATTTAAAAATATATGCATATAAGTACCAAACAATCATCCTTGCATGCTTGAGCTTATTTAGCAACTTGAATATGTAGAAAGTCATTATTATAGGCATTTTTAACCAGATTTGTAAACATTAACTTCCCTGAGGGTTATCAGATTATCACAGTCTTAATATTTATTTTGGGTTTTTTTGCCAGATTTTGCTTAGTTATTAATAGCAACAGGTATGAAATTAAATCTGTGATAAAAATGGTGTGCATTAGTTCTCACTTGAAGACGTTCTGGAGAAGTTTCACACACCTGTTGACTGTATATATATATAATACCTTCATTTCTATAGTTTGGTTTTACTAAATTAAGGGTAGCCATTTACAGCAACTCTTTTTTAAATACATTTTTGAATAAAGCTAAATTAAAAACTAATTCAAAGTAAAGCAAAGCCATTAAGATAGAAGAAACATGTTATATGTTTTAAGTTTATATCTGACTTTAAAAATTGAGTTTAAAGAAATGAGTGACTTCTTGATTTTGTACAATTTGTTGTGTACATCATAGTTTTTAGCCATGAAAGTCTTATAAAGCTCTCCCAAGCAAAGATGATTCAGCTTTCCAGGGCCAGCTGCAGTTTGCTTTCAGATCTGCAGAGAGGCCATGATAGACTTTTCCTGTACCCATCAATGAATAAAATCAAAAGTATTAAAATTATGGAAGAATACACTTACACCTGAAATATTGAGGTCTCCCTCTCATTTAAAAGAAAACCATTTACTGGAGTGTTTGAAGGAAAATGCTCCAAGAAGTAAGCCAAAAACTTATTTTACTATTTCCCAACTATTTTATTTTATTTTCTGTCTTTTGTAGTTGTTGTTTTTTTGTTTGTTTGTTTGTTTTGTTGTTGTTGGTTTTTTTTTTAGCTCAAGACGACATTATCATAGTTAAAAGACCACTCAGAACCAAAAAAAAAATGAAAAAAATGATTGGGGTTGGATTGTAAACTAAATTTACAAAGAAGAATTTGTTAAAGATACACAACTTGACAATATTGCACCCATGTTGCACAATATTGATGACACATTAAAACTGCTGTTCAAGTCAATTCACCTCATTCCAAAAAAATGATCTTTCCGCATCAAAATCATTAAAAAAAACATTTTACTTCTTTGATAACACTTAAGTCAAAACAGTGAGTTTAAAACTGTTTTTAAGGGTTATTTGATTAGTGTTTTTTCAAAGCGTTTGCCTGATCTGCACGATCTACACCTGCAAAACCAAACTCGGGGCTGTTAAACCCGCCAAACCCTGTGCCGCACATCTTTCTTGACGTCACTTCCTCCCTCCTCTCTCGCTTCCATCTTGCTCCCCGCATGTGTCTGCTGTTAGTTTACAGGTCAGTGAGGAGATTTAAATACTTTCTTCCCCGCACTGTTTCCCCCTGATACGACGGAAAAAGGTAAACTGGAGTCTTTGTCGTCTCGGCGGCTGAGCTGTTTCGTGGTTTGACGCTAACAGCTGAGGGTTTGTGCTGCAGTGTGACTGACAGGCCGTGCCGTTCGGTTAGCTTAGAGGCTAGCTTCAGTTAGCATGGAACTTCTACTTTAAAATCATTACAATTAAAGTAAATGTATAGTTGTTAGATACAAATGTAACCTAAAAATGGGTGATATTAAGCATTTAAGAGACCATTTCAGTCGATTTTGAGCAGCTTCTTACTGAGCGTGCGCAGTCGCTCGATTTAATATCAAGAAAAATGGCCATCGGTAACTCTGCCTAACACAGCCGATAAAAACCCAAAATCCGACAATTAGCCGTATTTTGGGTTTGTTTTTGACTCTTTCTACCCGGTTTGAACATGATCTTACAGGTCATAACCACACCCACGCTGTCTGAGCCCTGCTCGCTGTTTGTGTTCATTTTTTTAAATAACTAACCCTTATATGCACGGAGAGAGCTTTATGTTATGTGAATTCTTAGAGATTACCTTAATAAAACATTGAGCCAACAGCAATAATTAGATCTGACAAGTTTAAGGGCCCTTTAGAAATCCGATCCATGACCTTCTTTTATTTTCAACCATTCCTTTTTTGTTTTTTAGATACTTGACTGAAAGTAACTACTTGAAATGTTTGATTTAATTTAGTCATAATTAGCCAAGTCTGCACTAAAGTCTAATTACAAAGCTTACAGGTCTTTAAATGTTTTTATTTGCGCCCCATTAAAAAAAAACATCGACAATCTCTAGGACTTTTAATAACTCTCTCATTGACTGCAATTTAAAATTTAGTTTAGTCAGAGATATAGATGTACCAGGAAATCAACTAATTTTTCAAATAGTGTTATTTTTCATAGCTTTTGTTATTTTATTCACGTTGTATAAAGTCAATTTCATCTAAAAATATGTTCAAAAGACTCTTTTCAAGATTAAAAAAGACACATGTTTAGAATAAAAATGTGATTTTAAAAAAATATCAAGGACAGATATGACAGCCTTTTTTTTAAATATGAATGCAGTGAATAATAATGTAATTAAAATAGCATTTACTTCATTTTTTTAGAGTAAGGAAAGGTCAGCAGAAACGTGTAACCCATTTGCTTCAATGAAAAGTGTGTTTTTTTTAACATATTCTTGAGGCATTTTTCTAAAGATGGACATTTCTGAAGAAAATAACGCTCAAATTTGCATTTCTGAGTATTTCTTTGTTCAAAATAATGTGAAATAGGAGCAGATGGAAAAAATGTAGAAAATGTGGTATAGAAAGTAAACTAGGTGACCCACAAGGTCTTCGCTTCTACAAAAACTGTCCTAGAAAACAGCAAAACTCTGATTTCTATATCATGATTAAAATACCACAGGATTTTGAAGTGGCTCAAAAGACATTAAAAGTGTTTGTTTTATAAAGTCTTTTGCCGTTTATTCAGACTCTGAACAAAAATATTTAAAGCAGGAGCTTTGTGTATGTTGTAGATTTTTTTTTGTTCATCTGAACAGACTTACCTGTGGTATTAAAAAAAAGTTGTATTGTATCATGCAAAACTGTACAAATACGATGTAGTGCTGTGAATACAAATGCTTATTTTTATTAGAAAAGGTGAAATCCATGCACACCAGAGAACTGGCCTGCAACAACAGACATATCCGTCTGTTTCTTCTCTGAAAACGTTTCATAGTTTTTGACACACTGACTGTTTTGAATGTTGATTTAGCAAATTCCATATACGATACCATTTCCTCCATAATGGATCAGGGGTGCCTGACTGGTTTCCTGACAGCAAAAACTCAATGGTTTAGGGTGAATCCCAGTACTGATGAAGTAGCAGTGTTGTCCACTGTGTCCCCATGTCCTCTTTAGCAATGACACAACAACTGCACACATTGTTTTGCTTTGTACATTCCTGTAAAAGTCATTATAAATAAAGCAATGACTTCTCATATCCGCTTGTGTTTATTCAGGTTTACATCCACCCCTTCTCCTTCTTGTAACGCGTGTACAGAACTACTAAAAAGGTCTGAAAGGGAGCCCCATGTTTCTGCTAGTATTATGGTCATTTGACTTTTAAAGCAGTACCCAGAGCTTTTACTGTCCGTTACTATAGCAACACTGGCCTCTCAGATAAGCGCCAGGTTTGTAAGAATAGTCAACGGATATTTATTTTTCTCTGAAGGTGTTAAAACATCTTTAAAACGATAGTTTTTCGTTGTGCTGTCAGGCTAAAATTAAACAAACTAAAACGATAACATTTTCAATTTTACTTTAAAAAAAATAACCTCCATTTGTGTTCCTGTTGGTTGGTTGGTCTGTATGTAGTTAGTTCTGTTCATAGAAAAAGTTGCAGGAATTGTTCTGAAGTACGCGTTTCCAGCTACAGAATGATATAGAAATAATTTTGTCTTTGTTTTTTTTTATTGGCTGCATGCTTTTGGTTTGTGTCTTGGATGTTGCTGCCTTCTCTTTCTGTAGTTTGCTTCAACTGTGTTTATGCATGTGGATTCCTGCAGTGATGCATCATCATGTTTTATTTGTTCTGCAGATGAAAGAAGCAATAATGAATCAAGAAAAACTTGCAAAACTCCAAGCGCAAGTTCGCATTGGTGGAAAGGTAACCTTTTACCCTGGATTGTAGTTTCTTAGAAAATGCTTTCTAAAAGAATTTATTCCAAAAGTGTCAACGTGACTTTATGTTTGAGGGTTGCTCAAGTCTGCGTAATCCAATGTTTACAGGGAAGTGCTCGCAGAAAGAAGAAGGTTGTACACAGAACAGCTACCGCAGATGACAAGAAGCTCCAGTTCTCCTTAAAGAAACTTGGTGTCAACAACATTTCTGGTATCGAAGAGGTAGGCGTGACACCTCATCTCGCCGTCATCAAGTCTGTGTTGATGCCGGTTCTAACGTGTTCTAACCCTGTTTCAGGTTAACATGTTTACAAATCAAGGAACAGTCATCCACTTCAATAACCCCAAAGTGCAGGCCTCCCTCGCCGCCAACACCTTCACCATCACCGGCCATGCTGAGACCAAGCAGCTGACCGAGATGCTGCCCGGCATCCTGAACCAGCTGGGAGCCGACAGCCTGACGAGCCTCCGGAGACTCGCAGAGGCTCTCCCCAAACAGGGTGAGTGAGCTCAGCATGAAGAGAGATCACAGTTGTGGCACCTTTTATTAAGACGTTTTCATTTGAATAACTGGTTCAGTGTGCAACATGAGCTCAAAACAGGGTTAAAAGCAGTAATTGTTTTATTCCTTTCAAAAATGACACAAACAAAAGGATTCCGATTCGTCAAACTGTTACAGCTGAGCTTTAGCAATGGCACCTGTGTTTGCAACCGTAATTTGTTAACCCTTAACACGCATCAACGTGAATCGGCGTATTCTGTCGCTGAGAAAAGCGACTTGCGCCAGTATGCAACACTTGATACGTATATTGGTGAAAAGCCGCTTAGAAGTGTTGCTTACCGGCGCAAAGCCGCTTTTCTCTGCCGATCAGCTGACTTCATCGCGTAAGGAGTTAGAGCAAAGCAGGCTTTGACATCTCTAGTGTTACAGTTTAACACAGGGGTCGGCAACCCATGGTTTCAGAGCCACATGTGGCTCTTTCATCCTTCTGTTGTGGCTCCCTGTGACTTTGGAAAATAATGAGTATTTTATAAAAATTCAAATTTATTTTAGTTTGTTCATTTTTCATGGCATTTCAAAGGTGCTGCTGGCTCGTATGAGGCATCGTGCCACGTGAAAAACAGGCTCCCTTGGTGGGCTCGTGTTTGTCGGGCGCAGGCCGCGAGCTGATAGCAGTAGGAGACACGCTGGTCGTGCTTCCACAAACACCGGGTCTGGAGGATTTTGCCGGGCGCATGCATGCCGAACGGGAGCGCCGCTTTCTGGTGACGGAGAGTTTGGCGCCTGTGTTTTGGACTCCCGTGTGCAGTGATGTGTGTTTCAGAGCAGGGGAGCTCGTTGCATCGGTTGCAATCGACCGGTCATCTTCGGGGACGTGGGGAGATTGAAGGGAAGAGTGCTTTTGAAATCCACCAGCCAATCAAAACTTCACCGAAAAGTACGACTTGATTGACATGCAGAATGGCTAATCGGATATCCTTCGACACATACGCCACTGCAGACGGGAGTTTAAATGCACTCAGCGCAAACTCTGCCTTCAGAACGTCTTTTTCTCCCCGCGGCACATCATGTCCCCGGTAGAAGTCCAGCAACCGGAGTTTATTGTGCCGCCTGCTGCTTCTCCTCCTGCTATAAGCCTCTGCAGTTCACCGGAGCAAATACGAGCTCATCAAGGAAGCAGAGGCACGCGCTTTCATACCGCTGCGGAGTGTGTTTGTGCTGAGATGGGCGCCGCGTAGGTGGAGATGGGGGGTGAGCACGAGCGGTGTGTGCGTGAAATATATTGTGTGTTCGAGGACTGAGCACTAAATTAGTAGTCGCTGCTCTCATCAATACCGATCAACACGAGCCAGCAGCGCCAAAATGCTCTCAATATGCCACGCCCCGCATTGCACCGCTTACAGTGAGCATGAATACGATGGTCGCTGCTTTCGTCTTTGTAATAAAACGCCATCTGTTAATACAAAAGTTATCTTTATGTAAACTCACTGTGTAGTTTTTAATCATCATACATAAACAATAATGTTGAAATAAACATATAACAAATAAACATGAAGATGAAAAGAAAGAAGTACTTTTTTTATCTTTCTGGCCCGCAATCTACACTTATAAACTTGAAAATCGACGCGATCGACGTAATGAGAATTCTTCTCTTGATATAACATATACATATTAATATATAATTGGAGCAGTTTTGTCAGAAACACGCTGCAGGGTTACTCCACCTAAGCTTCTTCTTGGCAGACTGAACTCCAAAAGCATTCAACAACTGCAGAGAAATGTCAGGTGTTTTTTGGGAAAACGGATACAGGGGTCCAAAACGCCCAAAAGGATCTGAACCCACTAAATTGGCTACACTGGTTTTATCCTTCTAACAGTTTATACAGAGGTTTTTATTTTTCTATTAAAACCCTAATTGCTTGAGTGTACTAATAATAGTCATGTTTAGCTGAAGCAACTGTAAAACTCAGAGCATAAGCTGAATTTGCAGAGTTTTGAAGACAACACTCAAGACTTTTAAAGCAGCGGTCCCCAAGCTGCAGACTGCAACTGGTGGAGGAGTCTGCTGGTAACGGCCCGCAGAGAAGAAAACAGTTTTCTCTTTGTCTGTTTGCTTACTTATAATCTGATTTCAGGAAGTGACGGAAACGACATTCTCCCACCACATCCGGACCCAATCTGATGCACATCAAGCCCCAGCGGTCACATGACTGAAGTCCATCCGCTATTTTCTTATAGCAGCTGCACCGACCGCCAAATTGAAACCTCCAAAGTAGCAAAAGTTACAAAAATCAAACTTATTTGGAAAGTTTCTTTTTAGTAGAAAAGAGCCAGAGACGAAACAGTAGAGCCTTTGATTTCAAAATAAAAGAAATCTGCATTTAACAGGCAAGAACCAGAAATCTTTACTCCAAATGGGTATTTATTGCTTCCCCTTTGACAGTAAAGAGAAAATCGAACTCCCAACATTTGATTGATTCCTACAGGAAATCTGGGTAACAAATCAAGTTAAAATGGAGAGATTTACAGAGGACAAAGAGAAATTTACCTCAAAGGTTAAGGAAACTAAAGTGCAAAAAGCACCAGATAAACAAAGTCAAAAAGCAAAAAATTAGCAAGATGAGCAATTTATATTGAATAAAATTTAAAGTAGGTGATTATGATGGTTGCATGACTGAAACAGACGTCAAAATATTTAAAGTGCCCAAAAAGTGATGGAAGTTTTGACGTTTTCTTCTTTTGTTGGGTGAAGTTCAGGTTGAAACTGCAAACATAAACTAGTCTTTTTAGTTCGAACACACTGTGTTCTGAAGGGATTTACAAGTTTGTAGACCTGAATGCAGAAGTTTTGGGCGTTGAACCCAACCTGTCAACCTGTGTTTCCTGCAGCTGCAGATGGAAAAGCGCCGATTGCAGCAGTAGAAGAGGAAGATGACGACGTTCCAGGTGAGTTCTTCTCCTTCCAGCTGTAAGCTGATGACGGTAAAAGTGCGTTTGCTTTTCTTTGGGGAGAAAACGGCCGGAGCGCATGAGGTGCCATTAGATTAATGGTCGCTCCTCTCAGCAAACGATGGCATGTGTTTTCTGCAATCGGAGCGTTGTTTTCGGGGGTTTACGTTTCCTTTCTGTCCTCCCTCTGAAGATGAGAGCGGGACACGTTTGAATCATTTCCATTTTGACCCTCTGAGGCCCCGACGTCTCGCGTTTCAAAGGCCAATCGGACCTCTTGACGCTCTCTGCCTCCATTTTTACAGCTGCACTGTTCACCTGTCAAACAGATTGCGCTCTGTGTTTGTAGTGGTGGAAGGGATGAGCAAAGAGCCGGAGCAGCGTGAAGTCTCATGTTTCCATTAAACGGGTTCTGGCTCTTTTCAGAGGGATTTCTCCTTTTTTTCCAGATTTATTAACGCCTCTCTTCTGTTTTTTTTTTTTTTTTAGATCTGGTGGAGAATTTTGATGAAGCGTCCAAGGATGAGGCCAACTAGAGCAGACGGGAAGTGTCAAAACCTAACCAGACCACGAGGGGCATGACATCATTTTTATTTCAAAAGACGGAAAGTTCAAACATCCAAAAGATGATTTATGTGACAGCGTAATGGCATTCTGCAACATGTGCAACACCAGAGCAAACCACATCCTCCGAAGTGATCTTTTTTATAAATTCTTTTGAGTATTTTTGTAGACTAGCAGTGCTGAGGTGTTTGTAGAACTCACCCCACACGTCCATTTTGCCATCAAACACGCCAAATGCTTGTTGTGCTCTGTGATCTTCATGTTAGAATGAGATTGTCTGTAACGGTGGTGCTCAAGCCCCTCCCACCTGTACCTTCTCTGTTACTGATCCTTAACTCTGTGGCCTACATAACACCACCGTCTTTGGAAGAAACCTTTGCTACTGTCAATAAACGGAAAAACTTAAATCTGATTTCTGTTTGGTCTTTTTTTCTGCTTCAGAGTAAAGGATTAAAAAAAATCAGTCTAGTACGGAGAATATCTTGACTGTTGGCTCAAAACCGCAGATATGAACCAAATCATGTTGGTAAACAAAATCGATCAGGAAGTAATTGGGTTTATGTCAAACTTTCACCTGTTGTGTTTCTGCTCTTTGCCCTTTTTATGGATGTGTAATGCAAACACGAAGACGTCCAATCACAAGCTAGCTTCTACCAAGTCCGCTCCATTACAGTTGGCTGAATGTGACCCACAGTCTGTCTGAATTCCCTCACTTGTCCCTAAGACTAGTGCAGGATGATCTAGTGCCCTGGATTGGAGTTTAATGGGGACACAGTCTTACTGCTTCATTTATATAAATGCCATATCTCCCGTTTGCTGAAGTAAAGCACAGTAAATATGAACGTTTTACGAAAACTATGAATCCACTGTGTTCTGATGACGACTTAAGTGATTTGTACAAAAAGGTTACATTTATTTAAATCATTCAAACGGATATCTTTATCTTTTTGTCTTATCTTTTTTCTTAAGGTATTTGTCTGAAATATATCATCAGGTGCAATGCATTGTGGGCTACATTTGCCAATTTAGTGAGCGCAGTAGTTTTTCCACAGAGACTTCTGGGAAATTACCCCCACAAAATAGCAGACGCCCTATATAAGGTTGATTGCGGACAGACCATGTGTGTTGTGAGCACTAAACCTTTTTTTTTTATACAACACCTAAATAAATTAAAAGGACACTTTTATTTAACAAAACCGTCTAAAAGACCCCAAATGTCAGGGTTTGAAGCTGTTATGTTCTGTTGGGGTTTTGTTTTTGTTGTACCAGTAAAAAAAAAATTGAAATATCCCTGTTGAAAATTATTTTTATTTATAATTTTAAATGCCAAATGGGCAATACGTTTGTAGATTTTATCATACTGCCAGAAATCTAATCAGAAGGAAAGATGCACCCCTTCTCTTTGATTGGCAGGTGGGTGGACACAACAAAACTCATTTGGCTTTACCCCATCCAGTTACCCACTGTTGGACATTAGAGAAATGATGGGATCAGTGCACATGTCTCTTTTGGCTGGACTCTGGAGATAACGGCAGTCATCATCTCCATTCCGTCCTCTGTCAGCATCTGCAACACTTTCAGTGGCAGGCTGCTGCTGCTGCTGCTGCTGCTGCTGCTGCTGCTGCTGCTGCTGCTGCTGCTGCTGCTGACTCCTCCCACACACACAGTTGGTTGGCTTGGACACGCTGGGACAGGTGTGAACGGTCAATCTGAACATGGACACACCTGGTCCAGCTGATGAAGGATGGCAAAGACGGCTGGAAAACAAGCAGGTGAGAAGCTTTTCCTTTAAGCAAAGGGAAATAAAAGATCAAAAGAGCACCAGGAGGTACTGCAGTGACTACAAAACCCTTTTTGTTTACTTTTTATTTTACATATGACTGCTTTATTTTTCTCTGATGATTGTTGATATTTTTTTGATTTGCGTAGAAGCAGCTAATGAACTAGACATTAATATGAAACAGAAATCCTGCAAAATGTTTTAAAAGTCTTTATTTAGTATTAAAGCATATACGTCATAGGTTTCTTTATTGTAACATGCTTTCAGGTCATCTTCATCATTGACAAGTCATCTATAAATCTTTTTTTAGCCCAAAAAAGGCAATTTTAAGGTTTTTTAAGGTTTCCCCACAATTCGGTCCAAACCTCCTTTTTAATCATTTTTTTGGGTCACGGTTTTGTTTTGCCTTAAAATATGAAACTATAAACGTTTTAATCAGCTAATAAGCAAGTAACAATGAAGACAAACCTTTATTGTAAAACCATTAATAATAAATCTTCAATTTACAACTGGCAACATAAAAATTCAGATGTGCAGTAGGGATGCAACAAGACACTTCCCTCACCAATGAATTTAGACGTTCCTAGTGGATACATAAAAATTAGTTTTATGACACAGAAATGAGTATTTACTGCTTTAAAGACCAATGACTTTTTTTTTAAACCTGTTTGATCTGAAGTAAAAGAAAAGCTGTTCTAAGTTGACATTGAGTGAATAAATGACCACATTTATAGTTTGTTTTAAAAGAAATGACTAAATTATAGACTATCCCCCCAAAAAACACTTCAGTGTAACAGTTCATATGGTTACAGAAAATATACGGCATTTTAATCTTTTGTTTAAATTTTTGATATTTTCCATATTGTTTTAATGACGTCAATTTGTTTTAGTAGCAGCCGTTTTTTCCAAAATTGGACAATTTTTCATCTGGGCTTTAAGAAAAAAAACTCGTGTTTTAGATTGAACTTTTCTTTTTTATTGTATATAGTGAAATTTTACATTTTTCAAATTTGAAATTTAATATTTTAAACAAAAATTGAACTTCTTGACAAACTAGAATCTTGCAGGTTTACATCAGGATCTTCACTGTCAGACATGTAGAATACGTCACTGTACACAAATAACTTACAGTCCAAGTAAATAAATAAATTCACAACACAAAAAAAAAAAAAAACAACACAACACAGCTGCTCAGGAAAACCATGCAACCGATTTCATTGAATGTTTTCGCCTTTCTAACAAAAATCAGAGCAGTAACTTTCTGTGACAAAGGCTGTTCAGCCGTTTCATTGTTTTTAATTTAAGGGAAAAAAAAGTGCACAGTGTGAGAGCTTCACAGCACAAAACCTTCGTTTGCTTCCCGGTCAAATAAATAATGACAAACACTGAAACGTTCTCTTCAAGAAGGGAAATCTTCCAGCCAGCAGACCGTCGGGACGCTCTTCAGAGCGAACGGCGCCTCAGCAAACGCAGGATTACTCTCTGATTCCCATCAGAAGCTTCAGTAAGTGCCCCTCGATCACCTGTTGAACTGAACACACAAATGAGGCCATCACTGTTTGTGAAACATCAAAATCTTTCCTTTTTTTTTTTTAAATTAAGTCCCATTCCGATCATCTTTGGATTGATTGTAAAAGCGTTCTTGTAATTATGATTGTGTCGTTTTTAGCCAGAATCTGTTTTCTAGGACATAGTTTCTGCAGAGTGGCAGTAGTTGTTTACCTCTGAGATGTGGGCGGGACCGCTGGCGCAGAGCAACCCCGCCCCCTTCACCGTCACCCATTAGTTTACACTCTCACTGACTTTCTCTTATTAAACAATTCATTTGATGTTTTCCAGTCAGGTTTTAGACCCCATCATAGCACAGAAACTGCTCTTATCAAGGTAACCAACGACATCCGCCTGAACACTGATGATGGCAAAGTCTCTGTCTTAATCCTGCTAGACCTGAGCGCTGCCTTTGATACTGTTGATCATGGGATCCTTTTGCACAGACTCCAAGACTGGGTTGGCATCTCTGGATCTGCCCTAAGTTGGCTCAAGTCTTATCTAGAAGACAGGAAATATTTTGTTGAAATTGGGAGTTCTGTCTCAGACTACATGGCCTTGACTTGTGGTGTGCCCCAGGGATTGATCCTGGGACCCCTTCTGTTCAACCTCTACATGCTGCCACTAGGGCAGTTAATACGCAGTAATAACATATCTTATCACAACTATGCAGATGATACTCAGATCTATCTGTCACTGACAGCAGGTGAATATGGGCCGATGGATTCACTCAGCCACTGCCTCCAACAGATCAGTGCGTGGATGCAGAACAACTTTCTCCAGCTAAACTCAAACAAGACCGAAGTTATTATTTTTGGCCCACAGAAACAAAGAGAGTCAGCAGCTACCTTCCTTCTCTGTCTCTTAAACCCTCAAATCAAGTCAGAAATCTAGGGGTAATCATGGACTCTGACCTGAACTTTAACAGCCATATCAAGTCAGTAACATCAGCGGCATTTTACCATCTGAAAAACATTGCCAAAATCAAAAACATAGTGTCAAAGCCAGACGTGGAGATACTTATTCATGCATTTGTCTCCAGTAGGTTAGACAACTGTAACGGCCTGCTCACCGGCCTCTCCAAACGAGCTGTAAAACAGCTTCAGTACATCCAGAATGCTGCTGCTCGAGTCCTGACCAGAACCAGGAAGTATGATCACATTAGTCCTGTGCTCAGGTCTCTGCACTGGCTCCCTGTACCTCAAAGAATAGACTTCAAAGCAGCTCTGCTTG
Organism: Oryzias sinensis; assembly: GCA_037389245.1. Classification (NCBI taxonomy): domain Eukaryota; kingdom Metazoa; phylum Chordata; class Actinopteri; order Beloniformes; family Adrianichthyidae; genus Oryzias; species Oryzias sinensis. The sequence continues at coordinate 4,799,404 of CM074502.1, forward strand.
TGTACAAGTCTCTCCATGGCCGCGCACCAAAGTACATCTCTGACATGTTAGTGCCATATGAACCATCTCGTACTCTGAGGACCTCAGGGGCCGGCCTCCTGTTGATTCCCAGAGTCAGAACTAAACAAGGGGAATCAGCGTTTCAATATTCTGCAGCTAAAATCTGGAACAGCCTCCCTGAAGGCGTAAGACAGGCCTCTTCTGTGTTCATGTTCAAATCTAGACTTAAAACATTTCTGTTTAGCCGTGTATATGACTGAAAGGTCCTATCTGCACTTTTCTTTCCTTTCCTTTCCTTTATTTTTAAATCAATTTTCAAATTTTTTTCTTTTCTTTTAAAGTAAATTTTACGTTGATTATTTCTATGATGTATTGTGATTTTAATGCATTTTTCTGTTTTGTGAAGCACGTTGAATTACTTTGTGTACGAATTGTGCTATACAAATAAACTTGCCTTGCCTTGCCTCTCTCTCACTGGCTTACAGCCCCGACAAACCCCAGATCTAATATTAGAGTTGCAACTGCAATGTTGAGCTTAAGTTTCTTTCTATACGTCCGATAATGCCACAAGAACATTTTAAAATCGCCATCTTCATTGGTGTGGGCCTGACAGAATGTTTCAGGCATTTTTTTCCCAGGTTAACTTGCAGCTAACGGCCACACGTTTGTTTTTCCACACACCGTTCCGATGTCCCATCGCCACCGCCATGTCCATCGCATTAAACCCAGAGTCTGACTCCATGGTGGGATCAGCGCCACTCTCTGAAAGCAGAAGAAATTAGGTTAAATCAACAAAAACATCTTTATACCACCACCCCCGCCTTCTCACCTAACAAGATCTCCACACAGCGGACGTGGTTGCCGTGAACGGCGTACAGCAGAGGAGTCCCGCCATTCTGAAAGCCACACAGACGTCTGCTTTAAATCCGTGCTAAAAGACTTTAATGGAGGAAGCCAAAATGCATTCTCACCCAGTCGTACTCGTTGACGTCAACGCCGCAGTCGATGAGCATCTTCACGATATCCGTGTAGCCTTTACTGCAGGCCAGAGACAACGCGCTTTCCCTCCCTTTGGCCAGCAGGTGGGGGTCGGCGCCCTGTACAGAGAAGCAAGAAGGCGCAAGATGACTCACTCTGATTTAAGGAAACAGTCCGATCGTTCTGCAGCGTCATTGAAAAGTTTTCATACGTTCTGCAGCAGAAATTCCACGACGGCTATTTGTCCGTGTGCCGCCGCCCACATCAGAGGAGTGAAACCTTCCTCGTCTTTCAGGTTGATCACAGTTTCTGTTTAAAAAAAAAAAGATTTAATGAAGGATTCATTAAGAGTAGAAACGATAAAATTAGAGCCTATGAAGCGTCGAGACATCAGGCGCAATCCGCTTCAATTTAGACTCCAGCAATACATCAATTCAACATAATTTTATCAACAAAAAACCTTTTAATGGGTACTTTAGCATCACGCTCCAAATCATTAAGTCTAAGTCAGATATTTTGACATATTTAAAACAGACACATTAACAAACCCATTAAAATGGATTTAAATTTTTAATTTTAAACATAGGGAAAATTTTGATTCAGGATCCTTTAAAAAAAATCAAAAGTTCAAACTAAAAATTTCAAGAATTGATTCTGCTGCAGCGTCAAAGACATGCTGTGTGGATGATCACACCAGTCAGAAATGGATATTGATATTTTTTATACTCATGACTAAGAAAAAAAAATACATGTAATACACCAAGAAAGATGGGCGTCCAAAATAATACACAGTTAAATGAAAACTGAACTTCCTATCTAGTCCCTAATGTACGGTGGCCCAGAAGGGTCACAACACTTTAGATTTCACAGCACAACACAAAATAACATACTACAATTCGTTACAACACAAAAACTCACAACGCAATAACTAACTAATGTCCTTAAGACAATACAAAGCAACATTTATGTTAAGCAGCAATAACTTCTAGGTAGATATTTCATGGGGCAAGACAATGAACCCCACCTTGCCTCTGGTGGTAGGCAGGCGCCTGTGTTTGGCAGCGGAGCGGCCACCAGTGTGTAAATGTGTGAGTGACTGGGTGAATGGGTCTGTGGCTGTAAAGCGCTTTGTCCTTGAAGGTTGAAAAGCGCTATACAAGTATACGCCATTTACCATTTACTTTAATTCTGGAATTGACTTAAAAGGACCAAAATGTTGTGCAACATGGAACAAGTCTTCTGCCGCCATGTGGCCGCACGGATTACGTGTAGCCGACTTGAATTTCCATCAGTTTTCCTGCTTGGTCACACGTAAACAAGTGCGAATAACATCGGCCTTCATACATTTTTTTCTTCTTTTTTTTGTTCCATAAATTAAGAGCCGAATGTCTTTGACAATGAGAAGAAGAAGAAAAAACTGCGTACCTTGCTCAATCCTGCTCGCCAAAAATACCATCTCCCCTTGTGCTGCCAGCTGGTGAATGGACAAAGCTGAAATGGAAAACATCGACATACACTTTTGTAACTTTTTCTATTCAGATCTGAAGATCCGAGTTAAAACTAGAGCTTCTTACAATGCACCAAGAGAGGGGTGGAGGAGACCTCGTTGCCACGGTGTTTGTTGGTGAGGGTGGTGGACTGCTTGATGGGAGAAAAATGCTTTGTGGTGGACGGCGTGTAAACATGACGCACTTGAATACCTGGTGAAGGAGACGTCTGAATGTTGCACTCAGCTGGAAGACAAAAACATTTGATTAATCTCTCATTTTATATGGATGAGTGTTTGATGAATGACAAAGGTTGTGCTTTTTTCTTCTTCTTCTCACCTTTGAATAAAACCGAGGCGACCTCCAGGTCAGAGTTCACCTGATCTTGGATGTTCTTGCTGTCCTCCTCGTTGAGTGACTTGACAAATCTTGAGCAGACGTTCATGTCGAAGCGGTTGGGGAGGATGAATTTGATGCCCATGGCCACATTTGGAGGGTTCGTGTCGTCAGGAGCTGCGCCCACCGACTGCTCGGTCTTGATCGCGCTGAGATCCGGCATGACACAGATCCCCTCCATGTCCTCCACGGACCCTTCCGCCGCCGACACCGTGACGCGGTCCATCCAGCGGGGCTTCGACTAAGACGACGAGAAGTCCCTCCTCACCTGAAACAATACCTATTCTGTTCAAATGAATCTAATATAGCCCATAAACTTGCGTAAAAAGTACAATACTCACCAAATAAGAAGTCAGTGAGTCAAAAGTAGCTCCCGGTTAGCATGTTAGCCATTGTTATGTTAACCTCTTTCGTAGATCATTCCAACTCTGTACAGACCAGATAATGTATTGTACAAAAATTAATTTAATATTATTATTAATTTAAATTATGATTAGCTAGGAAATGACTCTTACTCGGTAAAGCTTTTCCCCCCCGACTTCTGTTTATGTTTTGGTGCGTCTGCACATGCAGGTGCATCAACTTGTACCTTCCCCCTTTTTTGTTCCGCACGGAAACATCAATAACTGACGTTGATACTCGTCTAAGTCAGAGCTATATATATTTAATAAGATAAAAGGTTGATACGTTAATTGTAAACATGCTGCCCACAATGCCATTTTTTCCGACATTTATTTTTCCGACATTTAAAATTCGTGATTTTAAACAAGCTCGGCCACACGGACTGACATTATTACCAAAATCATTTTAAGCTCTATTGCAAAAACCTTGTCAAAATATCTTTTGTATATCCACTTAAAATAACGGGAGCACAATTTTAAGTTTTAAATCGTTGCCTTGTTTCTACCAGCAGAGGGCGATATTGTCAACAGTTTTATATTGTTTTCAGCAACAGTACTGCAAAAATATATATCTATTTTTTGGCAAATTATAGAAGCAGAAGTCAAGAGGTGGGGTGTAAAATTGTCTGAAACTTGTGACTTTTTTGAATGTTTTAGTGAAATCTTGTAACCTGTCGGCTGTGACTTTATTTTTTATTTATTTCTTTTATCTTTGGCTCCTTATCAGCCAGTGGATAAGTCTGAGGTCAGAACTTGTGGGAATCTACTCGTTTCTCATGAATGTTGCACATCTGTGTGGATCTTCGTCCTAAAAACTCATGATTGTGTAAAGCTATTTATCTTAATGAGAATTTTCAGAAAGCAGTGGATTTTGAAACAGTTTAGTAAATGCAATATTGTATTCCTACTTATATTGGCTGTAAATTTGCAATTTATTTTAGATCATTTTCCTTTTTTTTCTCAATTTAATCTTTATTGTGGGATGTTTATGAACATTGACATTAAATTATGCTAAACAAAAACCTGAGTGGATATAATTAATGCAAACAAGGGAATTTTGTGGCACTTAAGAGTTTATTTCAAATGTTCTCATCTACAAAAAATGTATTTCATTGACCTTTTGGAATTTTCTTACGTGAAAGTACCACTTTTATGTCTGTAAAAATGATAGGATTTGACCTTTTTCAAAGTTCATTGAGTTTGGTTGGAATATTTGGTAAAAGAAATAAAAAGCAGTTTTCATCATATTTCGAAATGAAGATCTTGTTCCTGCAACATTTTGTGCTGATTTTGTTTTTAATGTCTCTTCAAGGTCCGTTCTACTCTAGCAGAAAGGAAGAATGCAAGTCAAGATGATGTGAATGTTATCTGTTGTTGAGTGATGAAAACATAAAAGATAAAAAGCCTTTCGGTGCTTTAGGTCTTAAATCTTTATATTCTATACACAAAAATAATCTCATGTTCAGTTGAAAGATGGGAATCTCTTTTGTTTGCTTATGCTAGTTGAGACGTAGTCATTTATTTGTCTCCATACAGCTATTCAAAAGAAGTTCATGAGAACCTTCCTTGTTGTCTAAAAGGTGTATAATCTCTTCTGCCTTCTTTTCTTGTTTCTCTTACAAACGGCTGCAGGCACAGACACTGCTGCGCCAAAGTGTCCGTGGTGATAAGAAGCTTGTGATCCACTTCTATAAGAAAAAAGTTCAGTTTATTTGTTTCCATTGCCAAGGCAATGAAATAAAGCCTGATTTCACTCAGTGGTTGCGTCAAACTTGCAGCAATCATGGCCTTGATATTCACATTTGCACAGAAGCCTTCTTGTTTCCCTCAATAGTTGCATAATCGTTATGTTTGTTTTTTGGTGCGTTTAGTGCAAACCATGAAAAAGAAACGTGTAGCAGAATTTTATGTTTTGACTTTCATCTGAACGACAATAGACTAACAGAAAAAATATTTAAAAATATGATCATAACAATAATTGTTTTGATTAATTATAACAGAAAAATGTCTTCCATTATGGAATTTTATTAAACTTCCATTTTTATAAAGCTTTAAGCTAAGTTTTCTTAAACAAAATAGAAAATTGCTTATACAGCATACAAAATGAAACCATTTTGATTTTTTTTCCCTTTAAAAAAAAAAAAAAGAACTCCTCATATTTTATTAACATCTAATTCAAAGTTGAGTTTGAAGCATTCTTTTTGAACAAAGTCACAATCATGATTTCTTTTGGTCAATCGGTCTTTAAAGTAAACGAAATGTATTTCATCAGAAAGATTAAAACAAGTTTAAACTGTTTTCAAAAAATGTTTGTGATTTTAGTGTTTAGGACAAACAGGAAAACAAGATAATAGTTTTGACTGTGGTTAAAAACCCACTCCAATTGAAATAGTATTTTTTAATATCTTTTTGTGGCGATCTTCTGATGTTTGAGGACTTGTGAAGAAAATTGACGCTCAAAATCACAATTCTGATTTCTTTATTCAAATTATTGTGATTCAGAAGCAGATGGAAAAAATGCGGTTTAAAAAGAAAAAAGATTGTATTTGTGACATCACAAATACAAGGAGTGGGCCACAAACTCCCTGCTCTGCTCCATTCTGATGCATCCACTTGTGGACAACTATCCATGTACGTCTTTGTTTTCCTTTGTTTATATATATATATGTATATAAGCTCCTACATATACACTGGCTCGGATGAGAGGATTGCAGATACTTGCATCAATAGTTTGTTCCTAAAAGATGTTTATCATATTTTTTGGTAGGAGTTTCTGCCATAACTGTAGTGACCTCTGTTGTATTGACTGCAGAACAGAGACAAAAACATAGTCAACAAACCAGTAAAGCAAAAACAATTCTGTCCTTGGACTCTATCCGAGATGTGGCTGAGGGAAGGATGTTGGCGAAGCTGCCATTATAAATAACACATCCCACCCCTGGAACACAATGCGGATGCCCAGAGGAGCTCCTTCAGCTGCGGCTGACCGTTACACCCCCGGCTCAGAAACGAGCAGGTCAGACCTGCATCAAGCCTTCATAGAGTTTCATGTAACCTCACTGCTCCTCTTCAGAACAGATTGTCAAACATGAGCTATAATAGGAGAAAGGGCAAAACTTGAACTGTTTTTCTTAACTGTTTTTCCACTATGAATAATTTGGATGCTTTTGTTGTATTTTTGTTAAACCAAAGAAAAGACTGGGGGGGAAAATGTTACTTTTCTGAAAAAAATTTTTGTTGTCAATGTTCAAATAAACAACATTAATGCCAGGAGGATATACCAAGGTAACAGTAACACACCTTCAAAAAAATATGAATAATAAATGTAAGCTTTACATTTTATGTCTGCAAGCCCAACAGACTCCAAACATCATAAATCTTGAGAATGAATCTCTAAGGACAATTTCAGAGATTCAGTATAGTTTTTAATTTCAATGAAAAGATTGAATAGGACTTTTTCGGATGAAAATGTGCATTTGTGGACATGGAATTTGGTTTTATAAAAACATTAATTATATAAAATGGTTATTTTTAAACTTAATTGAATTTGAATACATTTACAGAACATATACGCTCACTGACCACTTCATTAGGCTCACCTGTCTAAATGCTCTTTAATGCCAATTTCTAATCATCCAATCACATGGCAGCAACTCAATGCATTTAGGCATGCAGACATGGTCAAGAATGATCTGCTGCAGTTCAGACTAAGCATCATAATGATTAAGAAAGGTGATTGAAGGGACTTTGAACGTGGCATGGTTGTTGGTCTACTGGGATTTTCACTCACGACCGTATCCAGGGTTTACAGAGAAAATATCTGCAGTTCTGTGGGCAGATATGCCTTGTTGATGCCAGAGGTCAGCTGGTTCCGGCTGATAGACAACAGGAACTCAAATGTATTCACCGGGTTTCATTCATTTAGAGAGCACCACCATTCAAGGAGGCCCAAAGTGCTATGAACAACATTGCATCAATAAATACTAAAACAATAAAAATATTTGGACAAGAGTAAAGAACACAATGATATAACCTTAAGATAACTATTAAACAAAAGATTAAAAACAGGCAGTTGCTAAGACACAGTAGTGGAGGAACAATTTTACTCTAAAACTCTCCAAGAGGGTAACCTCTCTAGCCAGTGGGGGTTTATTCAGGTGTTTAGGAGCAAACGCGGCAAACACAAGGTCACCCCCGGAATTTGCATCTGGTTCTCAGAACCAGCAACACACAACGGTCCGAAGAATGCAGGGACTTTAGGTGGGAATATCTTAGCAGCAAACTAGAGAGGTAAGAGGGAGCCTACCTTCTGGATACCGCAGTAGAGCATCTCTGAATGCACAACATGTCCTACCTTTAAGCAGACTACAGCAGCAGAAGACCACCGGGTGGCAGGTGCCACTCCTGTCAGTTAAGAAAAGGAAACTGAGGATACAATTCACTTGTTGCTGACCATGTCCATCCCTTCATGACCACAGTGTACCATCTTCTAAAGGCTTCTTCCAGCAGGGGAAGCATCCATGTCATAAAGCAGGAATCATCTGAGACTGGTTTCTTTAACATGACAAGAGTTCACTGGACTCATTATTATGAGTCACCACATCTCGACCCAATTGATCACCTTTAGGTTGTGGTGGAGCAGGAGATTGGCAACATGGATCTTCAGCCGGCAAATCTGCAGCAAATTACTTAAGCAGGGAACTGCTTTGGCAGTATGAATATTTTCGAGAGCGCTACATAAAACTACTGGACTTCAGTAATTAAAAAACAAAACAATGTTTATACAATTTGGTTTGAAAAAGTGATGGACCTTGTTTTTTGTTTAAAAAAATCAAAACTAAAATGGTTAATCATGGTTGAAATGCATTTTACTATTTTGAATTTTATTCTAACGCGACTTCCCTGTTTATTTATTTATATTTTGTGCGACTTTCCCGTTTGTGGCAAATCAAGTGAGTGACGTCAGCACAGCTCATCTCGGATTGGTGGAAAGTACATTTGGCGTTTCTGCACAAATTAGACAACGTTTTGATTCAAAGTGAGGGTTTTTGATGTCCCATAAAGCGTTAAGGTTGCATTTCGTCCAGGTTTCTTGTTCAAACATCACTCCGGGGGGGTGTTACTCAGCCGCACGGGGCCGTGGGTGCCTGCAGCCCGGTGAGGGGGGGCTGGGTCAATACTGGAGAGCAGGCTGGAGAGAAGAAAGAAGAAGCCGTCCTGACGGCGACACCTGCAAACAGTCAAACAGCCGCCCGGGAGCGAAGCAGAGACGCGACGCCGGAACAGCCCGACGGGGAAGTTAAAGCGGCTTTCTGGATGTCTGGACTGTAAAACAGAAGCTGCTGGAGTTTATTCAAGCCGGCGGGGGCACGACGGCAGGTAATCGCAGTCTAACCCATCCACGTCCGCACACCTCTGTCACGCGCTTTTCAGTCCTGTAATTTAGAGTTTGGACTTGCAATGACTGGAGTTTGAATATCTGGTTAGTTTTCAAGCGATGGTGCGTTCAAGGGCACACGCGTGGCTCGAATTATCGAACTGCAAGCCTAGATGTAGATCACGGAGCTCTTATTATTTTAAAATTTGAATGCGTGGGCTTCATTCTCCTGCTACAGCAAGTGAAGGTTTTAGAAGTTGTCTTTGTAGATTTTTGCAGCGTTTTTTGTTCCATGGTTCCAAAGTAAAAAAAAAAAAAAAAGTGGTGGATAAAAACTAGTTTTAATTTAGCAATATATTGTGATTAAAGACCCACTCCAAGTCCAACCAAAGTCGTGCTTTGAACATGTTCTTGTGCCGTTTATCTGATGAAAATTATGCTTAAAATTGTATTTGAGTATTTCTTTTAAGGAACAGACAATAATGCAGTTGGAAAAAAAAAGCCTGTAGCAGTGACGTAGGTGCTACAGTCGCTGCTCAGCTCCAGTATGATGCATCCTCTGGCATGATGTAGCTCAGAACTGTGAGGCTGAAGAGCTTCAATATTGCTCGCCTTTTTTGTAGCACTGGTCATGTCAGATTTGTGCAACAAGCTGTAAGCTAGCGGGAGAGAGCGAAAACAAAGGGATGATGGGAAGTGAGGGTAGGCCTGCTCCTCCAACAGTCCCACCCACAACTCTGGGGCATATTTCTAATGAACTCCTGATGCTCTGAAGATACTATGCCCTTAAAAATGAACAAAAACAAATATTGGCTCAAAACGACAATTAAAAGACCACTGAGAACGCTTTGAAAATAGATGAAAAGATTTGAAGTGGGACTTTCAAAAATCTGATGGTAACAGTTGTGCATAACCTGCGTGGATGTGAAGTGTCTGACAAATTCTCCTTGACAGCTGCCTCTGTTGTGTGTAATCTCTTTTCTCACGCTGGGTTCTGGAGTTTGGTGGCCTTGGGCCAGGATCAGTGTCTCTCACATTTTAAACATGTCAGCTGTTTCTCCAAACTGTGGCGGAATGGAATTCTTCACATAACAGCGGAGCCTGGGTGGAGATCTTCGATTATTCATTTATTTAGTTATTTTATTTTCCGGATCTGCGTTGCATTTTGAGGGTGAGAATCTCGGGTGATGTTTGTTTGGATTCAGTGGAAGGAAATCCTCAAAATGAGATGGAAGCCATCTTCATCATCTGAAAAGCCAACGCTCTCCGTAATATAACATAAAAAGGGACTTTTAAAAAAATGTTTGTCTGTTTTTTTCCGTTATATTGAACAAACATTATTGGGGGAATTTTGTTAGAGAAACATCAGTCGGTGTAATTCTGCTCTCCCCTTTTTCTGCTTTCCTGGGCTTGACCAATTAACCAAGCAAAAAAGTTTTAACGTTTATTTTAGCTGTAAAATGGTTGGTAGATGTGACCAAACTCCCAAAATGTACAAAAATACCAAAGTGATATATTTGTTTCAAATTTATGTGCAACAGGAACTAATTTAATGTTAATTTCAGCAGATAAATGAGGTTCAAGAGGTAATTCATTTCGGTTCGGACATACTGGCTCTTTGTTGTCTGATTTCTTGTCATCCTCAGTCAATGCCAGCATTGTTCCAAGTTTGACCCAGTTCCTAAACTAGTTAGGTTGTCTCTAATTAGTATCCAAAGCATTCAAGTACTTCAAATGTGTGGGTTCATTAAGACTGTGAGGTGGGATAACTGAATTAACACCTTTTTAGGGGGGGTTTTAAATAGTCGTTTCTCTGACTTAAAAAAAAAACCCTTTTGTATTTCTTTCATTTTCTTCAGTTAATTGTGAGATTTAACTTATATTGTGTGCCTTCAGATCAACAAGTCAATGACAAAAAAAGTGATCAAACCACATCATTGATGTATCTTGGTATTGTCAGTACTAAGGGGTGTATATAGTTCGTCCTGTCAGGAAGTGTTCTGGCATCCTGTTATTTACCTTTGGTCAGAATTAAGAGAAAGCAATCCCTTGAATACTATTAGGGGGCTTTAGGGGTGTGGCCTATTTTACCTCATTCACACTGCTGATCATCACATGGCTTACAGAATGAGACACACAGTCATGCATGCGCACTCTGACGCCTACAGTTTAACGGGGTCAGTTAATTATAAAGAAATGTTTAATGCATGATGGGCTGCTGAGGGAAGCACTGGATACAATGCTGTTAGAAGCTTTTCAGCCTTTTGTCCAAGCTAATCTGCGAAAGCAAGACAGTGACCATATGAAAATTCAACAAGTGTCTGATTTTTTTCTTTTTCTTTTCAAGGTTTGACCCGTCCTTTAGGCGTCAATAATAGCCTTGTTTAGGAATTGCTAAGTGATTTGACCTTCAGTTCAACTCTTGGATGTTAGTCATTGGGTTTCATCTATCAAACCCTTCAACGGTCACGCGATTAGAACGACCATCCGTCATGAATCCACTTTTATGGCAACTGGAATGAGACGCTCAATCAAACCTTCTCAAGGGAAGTGGCATTGAGCTGATGCAGATGAGCGTCTGGACAAATATCAACTTGCACAGCAGAAGCTGTTGTGCGACATGAGTCATAAAGTATTCACAACCGTGCGTGGAGCCACAGTGGATCAGGTGTGAGCGGACGATACTGTTACGCCACTGCGCCTTGCCCGAGAGCCTCAAAAGTGTAGCTTTTGTCTTTACTCACGCAAGCAGTGCAGCACATTAACTGCTTCATTTTAAACTACTTTTTTTCAGCTCTGTTACTCTCTTGTATGTCGAGATGTTTCAGATTTAATACTGCTGTTGTACACTCCAAGTCTTTAAAAACCCTAAATATTCCCAGATGGACGGCTACAGGGAACTTTGATTTGACAGTTGAAGGGTACAGAAAGGTGGACAAAAGCTGCTGCAACATGGACTTGTATACCTTGTACCATGGAGCACCTGCTAAACCAGTTGTACCACTCCTCTCAAAAGGCCTTTCATGTTTGCAGCAGCTGGACCTATATACTAAATACACCCTTACAGGAGGGTATGTTTTCATTCAGAGCTATTTTTTTATGTGTATTGGCTTTACAATCAATGGCTAAAAAGCCCAAATAAGTCATAAAGAAGTCTGGTTATCTGATAGATAAAGGTGATTTTGCAAAGATTACTCTTGCAGAAGTTGCAAAACATAATGGTCAATAAAGAATGCTTAGTTAAAAGCGTCTTCATTATGAAGCTTCTTTAACCCTTGTGCTATCTTAGATGACCCCACCCTTACATTGTCGTGTTATCCCTACCATGGCAAAGGTGGATAAAGGTGGAAAGATTTCATGTAATCCATGGACACCAGTGAGGATCACAAATCATTGAAGAAAAAAGGTTCAGAGCACTGTCTAGTGGGTCTAGATGACCCAACTCCCAATGTTAAAGTGCCTAGGATAGCACAAGGGTTAACATTGAAAAGGATTTCATGTCAGGAAAGACTCTTCCAATATAGTGTCAGTTTATGTAATACCCAGTTATCATTTTGTAGAAAAACACTTATTTTATGTAAACAATTAATACCTTCCGTCATTGTAGTCCACTATAGATTGATTAAAGACACTCAGATGAAAATTGTGTTTTATAGATATTCTTATGACAATTTTTTTGAGAATGGAGGAAATTTATAAAGAAATTCTCAAAGTTGTATTTCTGAGTATTTTTTCATTCAAATCATTGTGAATCAAGAGCAGATGAAAAAAGCTTTTGAAAAAAGATCAAATTTGTGACTTAGAATATATGTTGGACTGATCACAGGTTCCCTGCTCCGCTAATGTTAGGTTTGGGGGTGTGAGGGGCTGTAAGCTAGTGGGAGAGCATAAAAACCGAGATCTCTCATCAAAAGGGGGTTGGGGTGGGGCAGCGATGTCCCCGCCCACTACTCTGTAGAAACTGTTTCAAAATAGATCAAAAGATGATCAGAAGATGTTTTAAAGAGGGGTTGTCCACCGTTCCATACGTTTATATTTTAAAATGTTTAATTTTTCTTTTTTAATTTTGTTTTTGTCATTATAAAATAAAGATTTCTACGTCATTTTATTTGTGTGCGTTTTTCTTTTTCTTTTTTTCTCAGACACCAGAACGACTTGGGTCCAAGCCAGCCAAAAACCATTACACTCTAAACAATCAAGCGCGTCAGAGCTGAGTGACTGTGTGGTCTAATAATAATAGTTACAGAGTAGACAAAGTGGAGGCCACCCACAGTTTGTGTTTAACCCGACACTAACTTGACTGTTTCCTCTCCAGGTATCGAGTGGATGAGAAGAACATGGAGCTGAATAGAAAAGAGGCGCCTTTATATGTAAGTATTTGCACGCTCTGGTCTGTTAGTGACTGGTGTTTGTGGTCTCGAAGAGCGATTTGTTTGGATTGCTCCCACCCCCTCTTGCCTAAAACAGAAGTAAAGCACTTTCCCAGTCTCCTCTGTCAGTTCTCTACTGGTTGCTGTTTTGTGGTGCAGGTGAAACTCAAACCTGGAGGGTTTCAATCTAAGGGGAAGCCCGCCATTGCTCAAGCTGTTCTGCGATGGATGAGAGCTTCCAAAAGCTTTTAATGGATGTCATCAAGGACTTTCAATGTCTCTTATATGCCTGTTTTTTCTTCTGTCTCTGTTCTTTTGTGTGGAAACATGGGTGGGCCAGCCAGTGAAGCATTACCAGATTTCTGGCGAGCAGATTTTCTGAGTGTTTTGATGTGTCACCATTTTTTTTTCCTTTTTTTTTCTGAAGAGCGGGAGGAGGGTGGGGGAGCACTTAAACGCCCCTTTTCTCCATTAGAAGGAAATGGTGTCTCCACCCTCTCTAAGGTCACAGCGCAACAGAAGCAACTCTCACTGCTGAATGGGATCCAGATTTCAATGCAGGGCTTTGTGCCCACAAGCCCTGGCACATGGCTGTGACATAAAGGCTGCTATTGTAACACACCTTGTTAAGTTTTACGGTGCACCTCCACACATGTAACTCGGGGTCAGGCCCGCAGCAGATACAGCTGGGCGAGATCAGTGGGTGGGTAGGTGCGCCAAACTCCAGGCAGAAAGTGCTGGAGTTCCTGTGTTGAAGGAGGTGTTCCTGAGCCAGACTGAGAGGGGATGTTTGTTCAGAAATGAGTAAAACTGATGGGGATAGAGGTTTAGTTCAAGAGTGGATCAAAACGAAATTAAAGTGAATAAAGTAACAAATTCTTGCCTTTGGTATTGCGCGCAGTGAACAAGAATAAAGACAAACTTTACTCAAAGGTGGCAAAGGAGGGAAAATGGAGAGAAACTCTTCAATGGCACCAAATCTCAACAAAAGTTTATTCTGATTCTGATATTTCAGGCGTATTAATGTATAAAATCTGAAACCACTTTTCTGTTTTACCCAATTCTATTAATAATGTTGGACTTTTATCTCAGTGAGTGAGTGGCCCTGCAAGAAAGGAATGACAACCATGAAACTAAATTGTGACCAAATGGAAAACGAATGCACAATCCACATGAAAAAATTCCCGTGAGCCATGCACATCATTTATGTGAACATCATTGTAGTTTCTAGCATTCATAGCCCACATTAAGACTAATTAAGACTCGCCCTTTCCTCACTGGTGGGGAAGGGGGCTGCCTCAGAGAAAGATGTGCTGCTCCCACACTTGTCTCTGAGCAACCAGCAGGTGCTGTATCTGTATATCTGCTTTTGCTTTCTAATGTTACACATATTAAACCAACTGAAAACCTTACTGCTCCTGCACAAACCACAACTTGATCACAGTGGAGGTCAGGTTTGAAAGTTTGATTCTAGGGACTTTGCAGTCTGGGGCAAATGCCACTGCCAGGGTGAGTCTCTTATGGTATTCAGATCCTAGTTGACAAGCCAAACTATGAGTGGTTCTAATGCCACTATTAAAATATTAAAAAATGGATGTGCCTGGACTGATGTTCCTAGGGCCTCGCCCTTGACCCAGGCCCAGGGTTTGGGCTTGCAGGAAAGTGGCTGGTGGCTGGGCCTTTTCTTACAGGCTCTGTGTTGGCCCAGTCCCAAAAGATAAAAATGGGCCTCCTTCCCTCAGGCTCACCACTCCCAAAAAGAACCCAAGGGGCTTTTGGTGTGTATTTCGGTTTGCAGTAAGGAAAGGAGTACTATTTCCACAGGAAAAAAGGTCTAACCACCAGGACATGGAAGGTTGAGCGGTATCAGTTAAAGATGGTTGGGCTTGCCTTGCCTGGGGTTTAGAGGTGTTACTACAGTTGTCTATGGTGAGGGATGGCAAGCCGGTTACCTACTTTAGTCGTGATGTGTTGAGGTTCGAGGTTTATACCTGTTAAACCAAAGGGTCCAGACTAAAAAGGATGTTACTCATAGGTCTCCACCAAATCTGAGTCCTTGATTGGTAAAGTTAAACTGGTTTAACTTTCAACACGCATTATATGCCGCATGCTTTGTACAAAGAGCCAGAAAACTGACTTAAAAACCTGCGTAGCAGCGCGTGAATGCAAGAGTTTTAACGCAGTAGGCGATACTGTACATTTACATAGACTTTTCTTTGGAAGTGGTTGCTTGTGATCCTGTTGTCGAGGCCGGTATGAACGAAGCATTAGAGGAGTTCTGGAACATGAACAGATTTTTTTTAATGAGGGAAGTCGAAGCCCACACGAATACCAAAGGAATCTGGAGAAACAGCCTGCCCAGTCTAGGCCTCGTCTGTGGAATAGTCTACCTCAGTGTTTTTCAACCAGTGTGCCGTGGGAGATGGTCAAGTGTGCCGTGAGAAATTGCCCTCATTAACTGATCTAAAAACATTTCCCATCTCCAGGATTTCAGCTCTCTGTTCGTCCAAACTGATAAAACACTGAGGAGTTAGGAATATAAAAGATCGTAAAATACTTTTTCTTTGCGTTTATTTTATTTTATTAAAGACATTTTGATAAGAATGACGTACCGCGATTCAGCTGCAGCTCCGGCTGTATTTTGGAAAAGTCCCGTCCCTTCAACTGTCTCCACCAATCATTCTTGAAGGCTTAATCACATGTCATCCGTCTGACCAATCAGAAGTGGTTAAAGTCTTCACTTCCTTGTCCCGATTTAGCTCGTAAAGTCGCTCAGTTCTAACAAAAATACCAGCTAAAGCTCGTCTTTATCGGTGTAGCTTCCCACAGAATCCGGTATCAGACCGTGGAACAAGTGAACAAAACAATGAAGCTCCGAAAAGCGATCTCCACCGGCCGTTTTATGGACTACATCTCCCATGATGCATTGGGTTGTGAGAGTGACAGCGCACAAGTAGATCTGTTGTTAAACGTCTTGAAACCAATCAAACTGTTTTTAAATCTTCTAACTTAACTTTTATTGCATCTTTTAGAAAAAAACACCTGCAGTTTCAAGCTTTTTCTGCAACAATTATCTCAAAAATGCATGTGAGATTGTGGAGGGACTGTAGATCAATACAGACTATGAGTTTCTCCGTTTTTTTTTTTTTTTTTAATTTTTGGATCATGGTGTGCCGCGGAATTTTTTTTTAAGGTTAAAGTGTGCCGTGGCTCAGGAAAGGTTGAAAAACACTGGTCTACCTGAGGATGTGAGGGCCTTATCTATCTGTTTAATCTAGAATTTTACTTGTATACTTTTTATGATATTTTAACACATATTTATTTTATTTCAAATTAGACTGTTTACGAGTGTTTTCTCAGCCTTGGCTGGGGTGTTTGGGTCTATACTGACACCCCTGCCAATAGGAGGACAGGGCAGACGGCGCCTTCTGGTTTCTCTTTATTTATTTATTTGATTATTTATTTTCCACTGGTGTTTGTCTTTGCGTATTTTATTGTGCGGGGCTAATTTAATGTATTTTATTGCATTTTTTTTGTTTTTATGTACAGCACCTTGAGCTGTCTTTCTTGTCATGAAAGGTGCTATATAATAAAATTTAATTTGAATTTTTGAATTTGAACCTGAGCAGTGATGTGCGCTGAACTTCTGTGCCAGAAACATTTTGTCCAAAAGAAACACCATATTTGACCACAAGGGTGTCCATTCGTGTATTTGGCACCAAGACAACCATGAAGGAGGTCATTGATTGAATTGCGGTTGTAATACCTGACAACTAGCCATGTGTGTTGGACACTTTGTACCGGTGAACACTTGGTGGTGAGTTGGATTTGCTGGCAGAAGAGGAGGCCAGACTTACCCGACAGGCTCAAATGTATTATGATAATCTGTCAAAACTGTCGAGAGTCATCAACTCCAACATCAAGAAGGGCTCTAACCATTTTTATGAAGCTGTTTGAAACTGTTGCCGTAAGGTGATCGAAGATGGAAAAGCAAATTATGAACCACAGCAATGAGGAGTTTGTTGTAGAGATGCTTCTCCTCCACGTTTCGAGAAGACATTTAAGATGGCTCAAGCGAATGCCTCATGGGCGCCGCCCTGGGTAATGTGGTCACATCCCACTGGGAGGAGGCCATGCAAAATCCCACGATGTGCTGGAGGGGCCATGTCTCAGCTGGCCTGGTGGCACTTGGGGGTTCTCCTGGCAGATCTAGGGGGAGTTTCTGCGGATAAGGAAAGTCTGGTCTTCTCCGTTTAGACTCTGAATAAGTAGAAAAGGAATGATATATCTGATTGCACAATTTTTTACTAAGCGCAGGAGAAGCCTGCCAGTCACGTATGTGATGTGCATATGTCTGCAGCCTTTGAAATGCTGCAGACTTGACTTGTATTCTGGGAACTGTATTATGCAACACTAAGTTGTCACTTTTAAAGGAGCAGGCCCCACAGGAGTTTTACTGAAAGCCTGTAATTATTAGTTTTGCGCTTTGCAGCCGATTAAATCAGAGGTATGTGTGTCGTTTGAGAAAAGGCCCCAACATGATGCTCTCCGTCACCCTCAAGGTTTCAGTGAGTTTATTTTAAGTCTGCTTAAATAGCCTCAAGCGTCACTGTATTATTTTAAGGCTTTATTTAAATCTTTTGACTTTGAAACAGTCTTATATAACTCTAAAAAACACTTTCTTTGTGAATTTTAACAGCATCATTGGTGCATTTGGAAGTTTTTCAGAGTGCAACAAGCCTCTAGCTTTTCTTCTCTACATGTGACGTAGGTTCAATGAAAACAGATATTTTATAGTGTCATCCTTGGATGACAGCTGACTGTGGAGCTCAATTTGTCTTGATGAAAAGGGTGCATAGCTGTGAAAAGCTAACGTCCGGCCGCCTCCCCGCTGAAGAAGAAGACTTGTTATTGGAGCTGTTTTTGTTGTTGCAGCAGGAGCTATCTTGCTCCCCTGACGTCACTTGTGTGTTGACTCAGGAGATCACGGCAAAGAGCCCCAGCGTTGATGACTTCTGGTTTCCTGGAGACCAGAAAGTAGATCTGACACTGTTTTTCCCCAATGAATGAAAAGAAAAACATCACTGGAGTCCAAAACTATTTCACTTGTGTGACGGGTATCTAGTTTCTGCATGAAGGAAAGCTTTAAACAAACCACCTGTCAGGTATATCACATATCAACACATTCCTGTTAAGGTGGTATTTCTAATTAGCCAGCAGTCCAAAAATGTATCGGGCTTAAAACTGGCCATATGGGAGGCGTTAGGTGAAACTACAAGGTGTTTAATTCCATGTCCCTGGATCAGGTTGTGTAGTGATAACACTGTCAGAAAGGACCATAGATCACACGAGTCTGATGTTTTATAGTCACAATGGTGACTCATTCCTCCTCAGGGTTGAGGAGCTGCAGTCCAGACAGACCCTTGTGATCAAATTGTGTCTGTAATTTTATCTTCTGCAGACTGTTGGGACAATAATGTGGCTGTTCTATCATATATTTCCTTGGAACCGTAAAGTCACAACAGAAGAAATAAAATGGTGTTCCTGGGATTTAAAAAGGCATGTATGGGTACTTTATTTGACTCAGATTCTTAATAAGATGTATGACAAACAATTGTGTGCATGTGAGAGCTGGACTGCTTGTGACATCACCAATAGAAAATGGTTTACTTCCAACTCCAACCAAAAGAAGTCAGCTCGGTGGCCATTTTTTGACAACATGGACACCGCCATGTTGAAGCCAGACAATGTCAATAAGCAGCGATTGGTCCAAATCAGTTGAAACACTGTTTCTATGGCAACCACTCTCGCCATTCAGGAGTGAGCTTGTTAGAATTCCATACCTCTATCCCATTTCAAATGTTGGACATAGGGGGTGGGGCCAGCAGGAACCACAGATTTATTGAGGCATCGGATTGGCCACCTTACAATTTAAACAATTTGCACTACAGAAAAAATATCAAGAAAAAAATCAGATTAGCAAGAACATGTTAAAAAAAATAGGTAGGAAAGCTATGAAAATAGAATAATTAACAGCTGTTTATTTCTCTTTATTTTGGCTTCTTTGAGCCAGCTGGTACTTCCTGTTTGGAACGTTAGGGGGGAGGGATCACTCAGTCCAGTTCTGATGTACAGTCAGTATGAAAAAACACAGCTTTCATTTGATAATGTGCACTGATTGGTATGTCATAACACACATCTCTGGTGGGCTCGTCCAAACAAAATGCCAGTTTTCAGAGAAGAGAAAAGACTTTCAATCTGACCTTCTTTTACAAAAATGAAGGGAATCAAGTGTTATTTTTTTTCTTTAAATTATCTTTTATTGATGATCTTTTTTTGTGACTGTAACACACCCTCTTGGTACAAAAATTACTGTTTCTCCTGTAAGTGGATGAGTATCAATGAGTCATTATTTTGCTTGTCCCCTAGTTTAGTTTTTTGTTTTGTTTTAAAGTTTCAAAAAATGCACCTGTGTCTTTCAATTTTTAGGTGATCAGATTAAAAATGTTGTATTTCATATTCCATAGTAAAGGTGATTTATTTATTTTTTTAAAGTTTATAAGCTTGGGGTGAGTGTGTCTGCAAGTTAGGGTTTTCTTTACTTAACCTTTTCTGTCTTAACTGTCTGAAAACAGAGGTGTTTTACATCCTTGTTTTAATTTTTCGTAAAAGAGGATATAAGTAAAAAAACAACAACCTAGGTCTGATGTCTGGATTCAATCAGCAAGTGAGGTGCCACCGCTTTAATGAACTCCAGCATCACTGCACCTGTGGGTGGAATGTGAGCAACTGAATGGGAAGAGCAGGAGGGGGTTGCATTCCCCGTGGCTCCAACCCCACCAGGTGTTGGTGTGTCACCTGTTCACCTGACTCAGAAGGACACCAGCATTTGAACAGAGTGGAGGAAGCGGAGACAAAACGACTGTTTCAGCCACACGAATCCACATAAAGAAAATGTCTATCCCCACCATTGACTATACACGAGAACTGAGCTGAGTGACCCCGCCCCCCTCGCATTCCAAATAGGAAGTAACCACGGGATATAAGAAGCCAGAATCTCCAAAAAAAGACCTCGTTGAGAAATAAACAGCTGTTATTCAATCATTCTGTCAGAATAACCTTTCTTGCTGCAATACCTGTTTTTTTAAACATTTTTCTGCTAATCTTATTTTTTTCTCCATATTTTTCCATAGTGCAAGTCATTAAAGTTATAAACTGACCAATCAGATGCCTCGATAAAAGCACGTGTGCTCATTTTGAAAGTTCAAAACATGCTGCTTTCAAGGGAAAGGGGTGTGGACCTCCAACAAGCTCACTCCCGACTGGCGAGACTGGTTGCCATAGAAACAAACGATGACTCGGAGTAAGCCATTCTCTGATGTCGCACTCACTCTGGGTCCAGATATCACGTACAGTCAATGATCTCCACATAAAAGCTTTAGAAGAACTGCTCGCATCAAGGCCAAAAATAAAAGCACAAATTAGATTAAAAATGGAATCCTAGCATGTCTAAAGTAGCAGTTTTTGATTATAAATTCATGGATGTAGAGGCAAATGGATGCTTCCTGTAAATTTTAGAATTATTAAAAGTGATCACATTTCTTCTGACCTCATCTGTTCTCCTCCAGAAGCATCCTCAAAGCAAATGTTGCATCTATCGTTCTCATCCTTACCATAAAACCATACCACTGCTCACAAATTCTCACTTTTGACATCAGTCTAGCTTCCACAACTATCACTAATATTCCCTAATTCACTAATTTCATTGGGACTCATCAGTTTGATTCATCTGTGGTTTATACAACTCTGCACATGTCAGTTTAAAAGAAAAATTAACCTAGAACAATTTTTCTCCATTCCTTAGACATAATGTGCCTCTTCAAGATTTTAGCAATAACACTAATTTCACTTTTTAATTTTTTTTAAACACTTCTCTAAATGATTATTACAAAAATCCAAAGGTAAAATGCAGAATTATTCATCCTTTGGAATGATTCTTTTGAAGGAACTTCTGTGAATTATTTTAATTTTATCTCTATTTCTCAAGAGGCAACTTTTAAAACCAGGACATCAGTCAAGACCAGAACAAGAACAGTGTTTGAGGATCCCAGCCAGATTGGAAAACTCTAAAAGCAATTTCCTCAAAACATAAAAATAGAAGATCAAGATGTTGCCCAAGATGAAACCCCAAACACTCAGCCATGACACAAAGTCAATCAGGCGTAAATTATTAAACTCAGTCAAGTGACTTGAGTTGTTGTGTAATCTGGGGGAAGAATAACAGTCACTTCTGTTGGACAATGTTTTGGAAGCAGCTGATCTAGTGCAGCTGTTTCTCTTATTTTTGGTGGAGACGCGTTACAGCGAATGTGAGTGATGGAGAGGAAGCCGGGCTTGTTTAAAGAGGTTTGAGTTTGTGTACACATAGCAGGAATGTCTGCAATTAAATGTTTCTGCTTGTGTTTTCAGAAGCTGAAGGATCCACAGCTGGATATCTTCAGATTATGTTGCATGGGTGAAAACATCCTAAACAGCATGTATGAATGTAGCCTCCATGTACATTTGGATAGAAAGGTCTTTGTTTGTTTAGGAGCAGTGAAGCCAAAAAAAACTAGAAGCGCCCTGGCAGCAGCAGGTTTCTCTGAGTCAACAGCTTGTAGATCCACCTTTAATAACACGTAGTCTTCATTTCCTGTCAGTATGAGGAATTTTGGCCCATTCTTCTCTTCAACATCACTTCATCAGGTTGTTTTTATTTGCTTACACAGAGCTGTCTTAAAGACCAACGGCATCATTTTAGCTGTTCTGACGCCTGAACTTTTGTGTCATCCTTGTCTTGTTGCAGTTTGTTGCAAACATTTTAGACAGAGCATTATTTCTTTCTCACTTTTTCTTCCAAGCAGTTGTTCAGTATTTGTCCTGAATTCCTTACAAGGGCTCAAATGCTGAAATGTTTAAAGATCCACTCCAATCATCTATTGATCTATTTTCAACGTTTTCCCAGTGGTCCTTTGATTATAACTATACCGTTTTAAGCTGAAAACCCGAGGACAAAGTTTCTCCAGGGGTTCATTAGAAATTTGCTTGGTTTGGAGCGTTGGCGTGGAGCAACTCCGCCTCCTCTTCCCCTCCCCGTTGCTGAGATCTGAGAGCTTGTAGCCCGCCCAGCGTATTTTCTACGTCACACATACGCTCTTTTTCAAACTGCATTTTTACGTCTGCCACAACTATTTGAATCAAAAAGATACTCCAATGCATTTTTAAGCGTAACGTGTTTGACATATGTCCCTTCATCATCAGAAAAATGGGGCGTGTTGTCTAATACACTGTTTTTCAACCAGTGTGCCGCGGCACACTAGTGTGCCGTGGGAAATGGTCAAGTGCGCCGTGGGAAATTGCCCTCATTAACTGATCTAAAAATATTTCCCATCTCCAGGATTTCAGCTCTCTGTTCATCCAAACAGGCCCTGATAAAACACTGAGGAGTTAGGAATATAACACATCGTAAAATACCTTTTCTTTGCGTTTATTTTATTTTATTAAAGACATTTTGATAAGAATGACGATATCGCGATTCAGCTGCAGCTCCGCCTGTATCTTGGAAAAATCCCGTCCCTTTAACTGTCTCCATCAATCATTCTTGGGGGGCTTAATCACATGTCATCAGTCTGACCAATCAGAAGTGGTTAAAGTCTTCACTTCCTTGTTCCGATTTAGCTCGTGAATTTATCATTATTGGGATATTAACCTCTGCAATACGCATATTACAAAAGTCGTCTAAAATTGCGATGTATGGTAACCTTAAATGTGCTAAAACAATCAATGGCAGCTTGAAGTATTTAACAAATCAAATAAATGCCTTTCTTCATTTGACCAATCGGGTGGGCTCCTTTGACATTAGGGTCATTTGGAGTGTAATTTGTTATGTTGACTTTCCACCTGTTGTACGCTTTGTGTTGTGAATGGTGCCTCATTTTTCAAGCAACTGCATTGAGCTCCTGTCATCCTGTCAGTGCTCCATTCTTTTTGTCATCTGTTGGCCCAAATATATTGTTGGCATAAAAGCCCCATCTAATAATGAGTATAAGTGTGTGTGTCTGTGGTGTGTGTATGTGTGTGTAAAGGACAATATGGTATTCACAAAGGAGTGTTTGGCATCTTCTGTCTGAGGCCTAGCCTATAAAAAACAACAACCAGCTTGATAGAATGGAGTGCCTTTAAACGCCTCTTTTTAATTGCCGTTTTGTTGGTTTTGTGCAGGGAGGAGATGAAGTTTGCGGAATACCTGCACACAGCCGAGGCCTGTCAACACTTGAGGAGTGGAGGACAAGCGCAGAATGGTGTTCGTGACAGTGTGGGAATGAGTCGTTCGCCGTGGTCCTGCACCGTGACAGTGGGGTGAGACTCAACAATAGACCCACTCATTAGTTTGACCCACCCACCTGCTTCTGAAAAAGACGCTCGTTTTCTTTCTTTGTTCGTCAAGTCATAGAGAACTGCCAGGTGACTGTGCATCATGAATATGAGCCAGCAGCAGAAGAAATACTTAGTAATGCATGAGTGTGTTGTGTGGGTTGTAGCCAACAATGACGTAGAAATAATATTAATAATAATAATAATATTGGCAGTCCTGCACTGCAAATCTC